>CM042160.1:31317713-31455213 GCA_023376005.1 Doryteuthis pealeii | reverse complement strand
TTTTTTTTTAATATATAATTTTTAAGCAAATAGTTTATAGGTAAATATCTTTATTTGATTTTATAAACTGGACAGAAATAATTTCTATTAACTCAATGTGTATCAATATATTGGAAGAAACAATTTGTTAGATTTTTCATTAACTTCATGTGTATCAATAAATTGATAGAAATAATCTTCAACTTTCTGTGTATCAATAAATTAGAAGAAATGACTTCATGTGTAGTAATAACCTTTTCACCAATCTCATGTGTATTAAGAAACTGATTATTTTCATAGGAAGATCAATATCCCAATGTTCCATTCATCTATGACAAAAATTATTTTCTATTATTATTTCACATATATTGAACATTATTTGTTCCAAAAAGATAGTTTGATTTTTGCTCAGAACCATAGCTACATCAGTTAGCATTTTTCAAATCAGAAATCATTAATAACTTAAAATTGGTTAAGTTAAAGACTTCTCTAATAGCATTCTTGGATTTCTTGGCCAAAATACTTCTTTAGACCAATTTTTAGGATTAAGGAAGCTCTAGAACTCATTTTACAGACAAAAATAGATTACAAAAAGTTTTGCAAAACAAAAAGTTATTCGCAACCTCCCACACAAATTTGGAGAGCTAAAAATCAACATTAATCCATTAATTTTTTTAATTGGAAGCTCAAAATTTGGGGGATTGTCTAATTTTAACATAGTTCACATCTGGACAAAATTACAGAAAAATTGAAGTGCAAAATTTTAACAAATTTTTGCAAAATGTTTGATTTCTATTTTGTACTCCTTGCACATACTACTTGTCCATGAAAAAATACATATATATTTCTATCTGACATAATTGTGAATTATTTCTTTTTAACACCATTTGTAGGTATATTGCATAAATAAAATGTTAAATGTTTTTGTATATGCAAATGAGTTTATTTAGGAGGTGTGTCGTGTAATTGGTATTTACGAAGGAAGTGAACTCAATGACATGAGTTCAAATTATAGACCAGGCTGCTTGCATTTCATATAGTTCTAATACTCTTGGGAAAGGTATGCATCCAACTATTCTCCTTCCAGGTATGGGTAAATAATAGGGGGAACTGGGCTCTTTAATCATGGTTAAAAAAAACAGACTAGAATGAAGGAAAACTCTGAATTCAAACCGTTTTTAAACTCCATTTAAGAAATTGACCATATATTGCATTGGTAGGGTTCATAGATATACACCAACAAGCTCCTAATAGCATTAAAAACCCAACATGATAGATAGATAGATAGATAGATATGAACAGACAGATATATATATAGATAGATAGATAGATAGATAGATAGATGTGAACAAACGGGGATAGATAGATAGATTTATAGATAGATAGATAGATAGATAGATAGATATTAACAGATTGAGATAGATATTAACAGACTGGGATAGATAGATAGATAGATAGACAGATATATATTAACAGATAAAAACATACTAGAATAGATAAGAACATACTAAAATCGATATATCGATCGATCGATAGATAGATAGATAGATAGGAACATACTAAGATAGATACATACATAGATAGATAGATATGAAATACTATAGGTAGATAGATAGCGTCATATAAAACCAGGCCATTAACCAACCAGCTATTGAGCTATTTGATATTTAAAAAAAAAAAGACAGAAAAAGATGATAATAGTTTTTTGTTGATGCTGAATTTACAACATTCCTTGCTTTGTGCATAAACTGCTATGGCTTGTTCTCAAGAACTCTTCTCTCTTGGCATTAGTTAAGGAGATTAATGCTGACATGCTTTGGTCACATCAACCTTTATGGCATATTTTCCAAACCAATTTTACAGGAATGAAGGTGGCAGGCAAAGAGGAAGACAAAGTAAAAGATTAATAACATAAAAGATAAGACAGGTCTTGACATGGTGGTCTTGATAAAACGAGTTGAAAACTGGCCAAGTTGGAATAAATTGATGTTATCTGTATCTTTTATGTATCTGCTGGGAGACAGAAGAGACAAGGAGTGATGATGAGCACTTTACAAGTACAGATACAATGGAGTCCCAATAACAAATAATTTGGCACTTCTTTTAATATGGACCAAATTACAAGAAGGCCTTTGAAGTTCGCTTGAATAATTTTTATAGTAACATGTTATAACATCTATTATTATACTAAAGCTGAGTTAATCAACTTTTGTTCCTAAAGGCCCTTTTTTACTGTTTAGTTTAATGACAGGAAAATTATACTAAATTATTCCTTACTTTTAGGATTGAATTATGTTTGAAAAAAATATGTTTTAATTGGTTCTAATTAGTCGTAATTTGTAATTAAGTCAAAAACCGACAAATCTCTTACTTTACTACTCTGTGTCTATCTCTTTCTTCTTCTCTATGTATCTATTGACTACCTTCTCATTATATAATACTAGTTTTTTCTGGAGAGTAGAGAGAGAGCCGTGAGAATTTGAAATGTATTTCTATGTTAAATTTCACAACCAACAACCCGTAGCTTAAATGAGATCAAACATTTTCTTTCTTAGAATGCTAATAAAATAATTTTAAGGTTTTGTCCGGACGTATTTAAAAAATTTTTTATTTGCTTTGCTAACTCCCTTTTCCCTAATCTCAACTATCTACCCAGAGATGAATTGGTGACCCAATGGGTGATATTTTTCCTAGTGTTACTATAAAAATTGATAGATACAATGTTTCGGCCAGCTTTAACAGTTTATTTCACTACTTGATTTAGAGCCATGTTGGTGCTACTGAATGACTGCACCACTTTGACTCAAACGGAAATCTAGGGAAAAATCTGATGTTGTATACCCTTCATTACTTCATTTACCTTACTTGCTTCTATATCTGGACAATTCTAATTCTTCGGCGGCTTTGGTTTTCTTTCTATTCATTCTTTAACTTGGTCTGATCAGCTCTGTGTTGACTGGGATTCACGGGTCTTGCGTTGCTGTTAGGGATTTCTCCTTATCAGAAAGCCCTGTGTCATCTGTTAAAGACTCGATTACTTTGATGTTACTTTATTTGAAATCCCCCAAACCAGACATCTGTGCACATCCTACGAGCGTCTGGGCTCCTACTTGGCTAACTGAGTCTTACCTTACTATCCTTAAACCAGGAACAGTGTCTTCTATGCCCTTCCCGGTTCTTCACGATTTTTCCCTGGAGGCAAGGGTAGAGTGAGGTCACGCCGCCATCAGCTGCACTAATCGCCATTATGTTTCTACACTACCCTATACAAGTATTAGGGATCCAATAATTATGTAACAAGAGGAGAAATACAAAAGGATACTGTATGCTGTCTTGAACAAATTCTGGAAGCAGTGTCTCACTAAAATATAGCTCTACCGCTTCTTGCTAGCTATCACACAAGCCATCCAGGGTAGATGAACAAGACATGCTGGATACTATTGGAGAAGCAAGGAAGAGTTCATAAGTGACATTTTTGTATGGGCGGCTACACATGGACACAGCAGCTAAATGGGAACTACACAAAGATACTACATTATATCTTGAACAAATCCTGGAAGCACCCCCACTAAAGAGCAGCTCTACAGCCTCTTGCATGTGATCCCACAAATCATTTGAGTAAGATGAACAAAACATCCTGGATACTGCTGAAGAAACAAGGACAAACTCATAACTGATGTTCTCCTATAAGCACCTACATATTGACACACCAGTGTGGGTCAGCTAGCAAAAACCTATATACTTATATTATATATATATATATTAGAAGCGCGTGGTGTAATGGTTAAAATCATGGGAAATGGACTCGTCGCCCCGAGTTCAAATCCTGGACGTGCTAATCGCATTTCACTTAGCTCTAATACCCTTGGGAAAGGTATGAATCCTACTCTCCCTCCAGCTATGGGTAAATAGTAGGGCAGACTGGGTTCTTTAACCTTGGTTAGGCAACCAGTCTAGGAGAAGGAAAACTCTGAATTCAAACCTGTTGAACTCCGCTTAAGAAATTGACCTTGTGTCGCATCCTGCTTGTGCGGAGGGTTTGGTAAATATATATATTATATATATCTATTATAATAAATCAGCTATGCCTGGATACCGGAGGCTGTGCTGAGAAGCTGCTAGGAGCAATAGCCAATGTGAAAATGAGTTTATTGTAGAAGTGTTGTAGTGTAATTGATATTATTGAAGGAAATGGACTCAACAACATGAGTTCAAATCATAGACTAGTCTAATTCGGGAACGTATGCTTTAACTCAGTGGAAGCAACCAAAAGCATTTGTTATGTGAAGGTGAAGTTGCTGAATTTGCCTTATGTTACCAAAATATTGCAAAACTTTTGACTAACCCTAATAAATTTTTAAAAAATGGTAATTTGTTACATAATCTATGCGGTTGCATAAGATTATTGCCAATCCCCTGTATTTCTAAATGGATGGCCCTTTTCATATCACGGGCGGGACTTTCCATGGAATAGTACAGAAAGCCCGCGAAATACGTGAAGTCACGTGGGACCTGGTTGGGTCCTCAGTTTCAGTTTAGACGTCGGGCAGAGAAGATGTCCTGCCTTAACTGGAACTCACTGCATACGCGCGCTATGTTAGTGAAATGTTTAGTTAAGTAAATAAAAGCTTAAGAAAATAACACGGTTTTGTGATTAATGAATATCTTGGTAACAAGACTGACATAGAAGAAGAAATGAGTTAAGTGTGACCGACCACTAAGAAGAAGTCCAAATGTTAGAAGAGATGCTAGAAGAGACGCTAGAGGAAGAATCTAAGATAGAAAAAGAACATGAAGAAGAATGGAAGAAAGTAAAGAAGGGTATACCAAAATATTGCAAAACTTTTGACTCACCCTAATAAATTTAAAAAAATGGTAATTTAACTTTAGTGTAATTTTTTTATTTGATTGTAAAGGTTACCACAAGACTAATAGTCAAACTTACAACAATGTGGAATGTTTGTAGCACTATGTAATCAGCCATTGTTACATATGTTTGATGTTGGCAATGTCCAACTTTAATTGTGATTAATATTTTGATTTGCATATTAACTGCTTTTGTGGAATGGCTATATAAAAGATAATTGCTTGGGGAAGGCAACAATAATAACAAGGATAATATTACTACTACTGCTAATAATAATAAAACACCATGTGTATTTGTATATTTTTTGTCTGTAACTAGAAGAAACAGGATTCTAAGAGAAACATTAGAAACCTTTCTCAAAGAAACATTTTCCAAGGCTCAACTGCTAGAGGTGATATTCAACCTATAAAACATTGTGATTATATGTGTATGATATTTGCTATGTTGGTTGGTAGGTTGGATTTTATGGTATAACAACCCTTGTTGGGTTATTTTATGCCAAAGACATTCTTGTCATTCATTCTTGTTGGTTATTCAATTTTTTAAAAACACATTTTCTGATCTATTTAACCAATAGATGGGACCCTGGCAGGTACTACCACTCCGGGTCAGAGTGGACTTGGGAGTAATGGTCACAAAGGAGTGCTAAACACTCCACACAGCTCCAGAATTGGAATCTCACAATTAGATGCAGTTTAATGACATACCCAGGACACTAACATATATATGATAAAAAGATGGGGGTTTGCCATAATATCAGTATAGTTGAGTCACAAGGGCTAAAGCTTGACGTGACCAGTTGATTGATTGAAGAGGGCCTCTCGGACCACTAATCTAGCCCAAGTAAGAGCCAAAATAGAGTATTACATGTAAGGGAACTGCTGAGCAACTAGGATTCCATGCTTGAGCCTCGAGGGTCGCCACCACAGCCCTTTTGTCTTAACCTTCTACAGAGGTGAAGTATGTTTATTCTACAGCCCCAGCTGACAGGGCTCCATAGGTTTGGGGTGTTTTTTATATGCATGAGAGCTATATAATTAACTTTTTCTGGCCACATGCCTTGCTATATTTGGGATAGGATAACTGAAAGTAAGTTATATATGTAATCCAAACTATAGTGTGTGGCTGGTTGACTACTTAATCACTGATACTTGAGATGCCCATTTACAATCATTGACGAAGGACTTGCAAGACTGAGGAGCACCAAGGATCAACCAAAATGATTTGTTACCAAGTTACCTGCTTGACACAAAGGATCTCCGCTGGACAAGTGCTCTTGCTTGAAGCCAAAAAGATGGTTACTAAAATCATAACAGATACTATAATAGCAGAACAGGTATAAAACCTATAAATAGTGGAATTATGAAAACTATGAATATGAGTGTTTAAAATTACAGATCACGTAAGGATCGAAAACATTCGAACTACGACAACTTTTGATCATCATCATGTTTCACGGAGGTGGAGCCACCACTCCAACCATCAACTCCCCACTTTGCCACATGAATCAGAATATCCAATATATTCTACTCATGCGGTGAGTTGACAGGGGGCCTGTACAGAACTCAGAACCTAGCGATTCGATAGAGCACCCGTCCAGAAATCGTACGCTTCTTGGTTCGATACCGGTCCTCGCTAATTCAGTCTATGAGATCTGTGCAATAAAGTGGAGAGATGACGGTAGGTGCGGCACTCCACCTAAGCAAAAATAATCTCCATGGTCAAGTGCTAGCGAAAAGGGAACATACTCCATCACTGTTCGGCTGATACTGACAATAATTTAATTAATTTAAGTTACATGTGTTTTACACAATCTGCAGATGGGAAAGTGATAAATGTTGTCCCTCAAGCATCCACATAGTGAGAGGTATAGTCACGTGATAAGATGTTATTTTGCAAAACATCTACACGAAAATATTACAGGATTAGATATTAGTACACATGACATTCAAACGAGAAAAAACACCTTTTTTTCTCTGGCATTCTAAAATAAAGTTGAATAAATTATATGATTAATCATGAGTCATGTGGTAGATGACACAAAAGAAATATGTTAATATGTGTACACTTAGATATTAATTCAATATATCCTAACGTTAAAAAGGCCTTGTGTTGATATGAGCAGTGTCAGTGCTACTGCAGGGTTTCACCACTTGAACTGTAGGGATATGCTTGGTCAAAATGTTGAACAAATTTAGATTAAATTTAGCAGCTACAAATTCTAAAAAAGTCAGTTTGATTATAGAGAAGAATTTTTTTTTCTAGAATTTCATAGTTCAGTTGGCAGTATGTTTTATTACATGAAGAGAATGTTAGACGAAATAATTACTGTATATGTATTTTATCATTTTCTGTGATACCCAAGATCAGTTAAGCAATAAGAATATTTCAAGACATTCCCAACTTGCATGAAACCAAACTAATAGTAAAAAGATAAATTGATTACTCCAACTAGCAAAATAAAAAAACTCCCTCCAGTCGATGTAAAAATAAATTTTTGAAAGATATTGCTTGAAGAGGTGGAAGTTAAAAATTAAATGTCGGAGAGTTTGAACCATGAATCATGAAATCATCAGATTTATTAAAGGAGTAAAAAAATAAAACAATTTGAAATCGCAACTAAGTTCTATTAACTTTGAATATCTATTAAAATAAGACAAACAATATATAAATATATGATACTGGGGATGTATCTATTAAAATTTGTTTTTAAAAAACAATGAGGACTGTCTAATTTTGCATGCTCAAATTTTGAGTGTATTTATTCTATGTTATTTCAGGTATAGTGACGTTAGCAGTGACGTAGTTTTTGTTACAGACAAAAACAGGAAGCGAATCTCCATTATTAATAGATAAAATTTGGTTTAATTAAAAGATGTATTAATGCTACTTCCCCAAGACATTAAAGTAATTTAATAATTGGGAGCCTACACGAAACTTTGAGCCAAACTCTTTATTAAATTCATGGGAGTAGACAGTTCTCATTCTGTTAACCATGACCCGGTTTGAATGTGTCCTACCTCAGTAAGAGTATATTTATAGATATAAGTAGTAAGCAATTTATTGAAACTAATTATTTTTCACATATATTCAATTTCAAGAAATGCAATTCAGTCATAAGCTGTATATAGTAATTAAGAATAATTAAAAAAAGAATTTTATCATTAATTTACATGAATCAGAGATCTATTTAATTCTAAAATATTCTAAAATTCTGAAATAGGTTTACTGGTTAGAGTTAACAGTTATTAATAATAACTGTTATGGTAAGCCACATACTAAGAGAGACATGATTTCATAGGCCACATTCAAAAGGTAGGCCATATACTATAATGGTACCCTTTGAAGTTTCCAAATTTATAACACCAAAGAAAAATATTATTTATAAAGATAAAATTAAAACATAATTCATTCCATTCTATTTTATTATGTTTATATACAATATTTATATGGGAAAATAAATTAATGCAATTTGTATGGAAAAATAAATGTGCTATTGCAACTTAAATAAAAATGACCTTTATGGATTCCTTAAATTAGATAACATTAAATCATGTATATGGGTAAATCTAAACTAATTGTCTTGCTTCTTATAAAGGAGGTATATTCAAAAAGTATGGGACTGAAGCTTTATTTACCAAAAGAGAAATTAACTATGAATGAAACTTTAATTTTCTCCAAAATAGTTGCCATGATATTCAATATATTTATTCCAGAAATTTTCTAATTGTTGAAGTGCAATTGAAACTTTTTTCTGATATGGTTCGTAGCCATAAACATCATATTTCTTTTTAATATCTTCCCTTGAGATGAATCTTTCACCTTTTATGATAAAGGTGGGAAGACTTCACCATCTATTTCTTATATTTAATGTCTCCATGTCTTCAAATCTTTCCCTTTGAGATGAATTTTTCATCTCATGACTATGGTGGGAAGATTTACCATCATTTTTTTTAATGTCCCAACCTTATAATTGAGAATGAATATTCTTATCTCTTGATTATAGTGTGATTTCACTCTTATATTTTCAATTAATTTCTCAATCTTATCACTGAGATAAATAAATTCTTCTTCTTAATATTGTTGCGAAGCTTCCACATCATTTATCTTTTTTTGATGTCCTCCAGTCCTCAAATCTTTCCCTGTTGAGCATGAATTTTCTTTCTCTTGATATGGTGGGAAGCTTTCACCCATCAATCTTGACACCTCGTGGATTTACCCCTACCCCTAAACGCTACCCCTTAAGAAAAAACTGATCTGAAGGCACTGTTGCTTATCTCTTACACAAATCCAAAATATGCTGTATCCTTAATCTCATTTCATTCACAGGAACACCGATCGTAGTAAGATTGGGGTACTTACTACTTGCATAAATCCCCAAATGGGTTAAAAGGGACTCCTTAGCCTTGGTCTGGCAACCCATCAAAGTTAAGAAAGCCCGACACAAAACCATTTGCTGCCTTTTCAAGGAAAGTCTAGGGAGTAAACCTGAAAACAAATCAGGAGCCGGAGTTCCTAAGGTGGTGCGATGCTGAATCCAAGCGCATAACCATCCACTCTGCAACACTATCGTTCAAACTGCATGCGATACATTTACTCTGTCCTTTGGATCACAGTGGCAGTGCGGAGGAGGGGATTTGCTGGTATGGGCAACAGCTTATCCTCCAAATGAACACGCCCGAGGCTATATTAGTCCAAAGAAAAGTTATTAAAAAAATAAAAACTTTTGACACCCACTCCATCTCTCTTGTAGAGGAAGGATGCCAACCCCATGAGACAATTTATACTTCTTTTTATTCGTTTAATCTATCTTGCTTGTTTTAAGAAATACGTCACATTTTTTACCATTGGCCGTCTTCGCTCGTATACCAATCACCATTCTAACTTCAAAAATGAACGCTGTCCAAAATTCGGTTTGGGCCTTTCCTACGTTATACAATTTCCCAACTAAGGGCCCAAAATATCCTCCATATGAACCAGCCCAGGCTATGTAGTTCAAAGATGAGAAGAAAAACAAATTTGACACTACTCCATGGGTCTCTCGTAGACGGAAGGATTCCACATTTAGCTGCACACACCATTTAAATTTTAATAAGTTAATATTTTTTAAAAGTATAAAGATTTACAGTCGTAATACTTCTTATCACAACTTGTTGGTAAAATTTTACTTTCCCAATAAAATCTTATCTTTACTAAACAGAAGAGAAAAGATTTACATGTACATATATTCTATATTCGATATTCTAAACATAAGGATATATGATATCTGCTAGAAAAAATTAAAGAGGGAGATGGAGTGAATAATACCTGTTCCAAATATTAAAAACACAAAAACTGTATATCTCATATGGATTGGATGTACTGCTTAAAGAATGAACAACACATGTTTAAGCAAGATGTGTGAACATTAATTTATGTGGTAGAATAAGAATTGTTATTTTCCAATTGTTTTTGATGGGCGGAGGTAGAATGTTATCTGAGAACACACAGGCTGGTGATACGTGAGTATACAAGGAATATTTGTATTAAATTGAACTCTTAAAAAGTCGATCTGGCTCTCAAGATAAATAAACTTTTAACATAATATATAGAAGTGTACGCATGTAGTTAAACTTGTCTTCATTTATAGCATGATGACAAAAACAGAGGAACAGTTGTTGGAAACTATTATAAACTAAGCTTGTTTTATGGCATATCAACCTCAGATGGGTCATTTAATGCGCGACAAGGTTTTGAAATAATTACTTCTTAATGGCATACTCAGGTGTGTTTTATAAACACATTTTTACTATTTAGCCCATACTATGGCCACCTTAACAGTAGTACCACACCAGGTAGAGTGGACCAGGAGCCAATGGTGATGATGGGGCTGGCTTCCACATTCCCCAAACTTCCAGAATTGAGAACCTCACCAGCAGATATTAGAGATTTTAAGATTTCATTCCAGCACATGAAGAACCTCACCCACCAATTGGTAATCATATTACGGTACTAGGCTTTGATGTGACCAGCCGATTGATCAAAGGGGGCCTCTCCAACTGCCTGTCTAGTGGAGTATTGCATGTCGTGGTATGCTCGTATACCTGGGTTCCATCTTTAAGCATCACAGATCACCACACATGGCCAACAAGGGGCCCTGTTGGGGTGGGTCTTGTGATAAATTACATTTGAAAAAACAAGATGTGATAATTTCTTTGACTACTTTGGTATATGTATGTATATTATATAATATATATATATATATTATATATATATATGAATAAAAATTTATTTATCAAGTTAGTTTTTGGATAATTTCTTGACCACTTGGTATTATTATATATTATATATATATATATTATGAATAATATTTATTTATCAAGATTTGTTTTTGGATAATTTTTGACCACTTGGTATATCTATATATATATATATATATATATATATATATAATATATTTTGTAATATTTATTTATCAAGTTTAGTTTTGGATTGAATTTTTGACCACTGCGTATATATATATATATTTTTATATATATCATATATATATCTTGAATAAATTTATTTTATCAGTTTAGTTTTTGTGATAATCTTTGACACTTGGTATATTAGTATATATATATGAATTTAATATTTATTATTCAAGTTTAGTTGTTTTGGATTAATTTTTGACCACTTGGTATATACTATATACTATATATATATATATAATGTAGTATATAATTATATTATAATAACGAATAATCTTTATTTTCATCAAGTTATAGTTATATATATTTGAATTAATCTTTTATTATCAAGTTTCATTTATATATAATTATGGAGGAAAAATTGAGTAAAGAAAAGAAAAGTAAATGGATAAAATGATTTAATCGATATTCACTTAATCATATATATAATATATATAATATATATAATATTATGTATATAAATACATAAATTATAATATGTATGATATATATATATAATATATAGTGTATAATCATATGTATAATATATATATATATACTATATGTATAATATATGTATAGATATATAATATGTAAATATATATATATATATATATATGTATGTATGTACATATAATACTTGTTTTACCAAGTTTAGATTAGTCTTGGTACATTGCCACACAAGAGAGGCACGTAGCTACTTGAATAGATTCATTATAACGACAAGCTTACTAATCATTCTTTGCTACAGTCCTTGTTTAGTAAAGATCATGAATATTAGTAAATTGAAACAACATTTTCAAAAAGTAACAGACTCTTTGATGCAAAAGCAAAACCAAGCCAACATGTATATATATATATATATATATATCATAATATATTATATTGAATAAGAAATATTGATGCCAGTGCATTTATCACAAGAGAACAGCCAAGTGAAATCTATAGTCTGAATGTTTTGTCTTTTCTATTAAGAAAAAAATGCTGCTGATTTTAATGGTTGGCACAGTCTCAGTCGGAACCCCCCCACCAAAAAAAACAAAAAACAAAAAGGAAACATTAAAAATAATGAAATTACTCTCTACACCAGATGCACTTTATAGCCAATGCAGTTATCTGTTTTTATAAAAGGAAATTTCTAACTTAGCTAGTGTTGATTGGAGCACTTTGGTTTCACTTCTCTTTACATTAGATTATTAATTATATATTTATTATTATTATGTTTTCACACTGCCATACTGTGGTTTATGCAGAGGCCAAGTAACAGCAAGCTCCTCAGCGTCTCCACGGACTCTACCTGAGTAATTCTAGCCAATTTAACATTGCCTGTAGCTTTCGATGCGTTCTCGATTCTTCTTTCTGAATTTCCAACTTCACACAAATTATTTTTCCAGGAGCTTTGGGGACCGTTCCAAAGGGCAACAATTACAATTGTTATGCCATCACCCTCATGTTTCCAAAGTTTTTCTGTTCTTGCAAGTCTAAAGTATGTCTATCTTGCACTTTCTTTCATTTTTCACTCAGTGGTCGGCTGGTATGGCAAAATCCATGAGATGACAGGTTCACACAACAGTATCAACTTCATAAGAAAGGATGATATAAAAAATATAATTGGTAAATCTCTATTCTGTTATGTGGATTTACTATTTTCTCATAAGTGAAATTTCTCTTATAGATAACTACACATGGACGACACACAGTGTTGGAGATGGCCTAAAAAAAAACCTACATTTTGATCAGCTCTTCACAAATACATGGATTGCTGCTGCAAAGGACCTTCCAGGAGCAATAGGAACCGGATAGTGAGAAAGAGTTATAGAAATTTGTGCTGTTAACACAACTTGATGATGTTGATATTTAACTGAAATAATTACTGTTTGTGAACATTTGGTGCAAACTTTTAATTAGCATCAAATATTATAAATTAGTATTATCTGGATTATTCGGACTATTGTCCTCATCTTTATTGTTATCTGTACAATATTTCTGCTGATGTACCCTCCGGCCTTCTTCGGGTATTTATTTTGGACTCAGGACCTCTTGTTTATCGGTCCATCATGGAACTTTTGACCCCAACCTTTATTTCAATCCTTGAGGTATCCGTTTCATTCTGCTTAACCATAGCTGGGTTTCAGCTGTTGGATAAGTATAGAGTGATATCCCCCTGTGTGTGTCTGAATGGACTTGGTCTTGCCCTTGGGAGAATGGGCATAAATAAAGAGCCGAGAGGCGGCCATTTGGAATCGGTCGACCTACGTTTGAACTACTCACCAAGTCTTATGTACATTATATCTGTGTTAATTATTATTCTATATTACTGTCGCTCCTTGACCAGGATTGAACCTACAGCCTAGAGAAATATCTGAAGAAGGCCAGAGGGCACATCAGCTGAAATCTTGTACAGATAACAATAAAGATGAAAACAATAATCTAAATAATACAAGCCTTATCTAAAAAATTCAGAGAAATAAAGATTGTAAAATAACTGTAAACCAAATCTTGGCTTCTTACCCAATGTGGACTGTTACTTCAGCTAGTAAATATACACGTAGGGAGAGAGCAAAAAAGAAAGCAAACAAGAGAAAGTTTAGGTGGCGGGAAAGAGTTATAGAAATTTGTGCCGTTAATACAACCTGATGATGTAGATATTTTATTGAAACAAGAACTGTTTATGAAATTTGGTGAACATTTTTAATTAGCAACAAAGATTGTAAAATAACTGAGATTCAAATCATTTGCTTCTTACCCAATGTGGAGAGTTACTTCAGCTAGTACATATATATGGAGAGAGAGAAGAGAGAGCAATAAGAATGCAAACAAGAGAAAGTTTATTCCTCTGATATATTGATGTATCTTTTTCTTGCCAGTGTAGACAGTTACTTCAGCTAGTCATATACATGGAGAGAGAGAGGGGAGAGGAGGAGAGAGAGAGCAAAATAAGAATGAAAATTTATTCCTCTGATATATTGATGATATCTTTCTTTGCCCAGTGTAGGACAGTTATTCAGCTAGTACATATACATGGAGAGAGAAGGGAGAGAGAGAGGAGAGAGGGAGAGAGAGAGACGAGATGAGAGAGAGAGAGAGGAGCAATAACGAATGCAAATAAGAAAGTTATTCCTCTGATATTATTGATGGTATTCTTTTTCTTGCCCAGTGTAGAACAGTACTTCAGCTAGTAACATATAACATGGAGGAGAGAAAAAGAGGAGAGGAGAGAGAGAGAGAGAGAGAGAAGAGAGAGGCAATAAGAATGCAAACAAGAGAAAGTTTATTTTTCCTCTGATATATGATGGTATCTCTTCTTACCCAATGTAGACAGTTACTTCAGCTAGTACATATACATGGAGAAAGAGAGAGACAGACAGAGAGAGAGAGGGAGGAGAGAGAGAGAGAGAGCAATAAGAATGAAAACAAGAGAAAGTTTATTCCTCTGATATATTGATGGTATCTTGTAGAAAATAAAAGTATTCCGAATAAGTTTAGATTTATTTTTCTGTCAGTTAACAAGAAGCTTCTGTGCATTTGAGCATAAGGAAAGCAAAACTAGTAGCTTTTCCATTTGTTCTGCCTCGGATATTGCAAATAGAAGAAAAATAAGAGAAATGAAAAATAAACACATGCAATGCTCATGAGACTGATCATTGATGCGCAAAGAATATCTCAATATTTCCACTGTTGGCGATGATTAGAATTGTGGTGACTTATATTTCAATTTGATGTAAGGTGTGCTGGTAAAATAAAAGCTAAAAAGCCAGTGAACTATTCGATAAGAAAAGTGGTCAAAAATAAAAATAAATCAGTTGAAAACATTCATTCGTTCATAAACTCTTCGAATGGAGCAACTGGGACATCACTACTGCCAATCATCATCATCATCATCATCAATCTAATACTTGATTCATCAAAAAAAAGAAAAAAAAAGAAAGGATTTGTGAAAGTTTTAATTCTGAATATGAGAGAACTTGAGACTTAAAAGTTTCTAAAAAAAGCCTTTTAATCAAGTTCAGTGAAAGAATGGACATATTAATTATATTTATTATATATACGTAGCAAATATATGCACCCTCGGGTGCAGAATTTAGTTTAATGCTAATAAAATATTGTATTAAATTAGAAAGCTGAATGAACTAAATTAAGAATTCAGAAAAATGTTTGAAACAAGGTGGGTATAAATCGAAAATAGAACAACATGAAACTTACTCTTCATCACTCTCGTCTTTCATGTTATTTTTTTTTTTTCTTTCTAATTTAGGTATTTTTAGTTAAAATAGTGAAGCTAAAGAATAAAATGACAGTTATTTCTTCTTGTAATAGATTTCATTTAAGATTCACTTGGAGAGATTTTTGCTTATATATTGATTAAAATAAAACCAACACGTTAGAAATCAATAATACTAAGCACATATTTGATTTTAAAAATCAAATTTTAACAATATGCAATTAGCCTTCCTGTTCACACTGATAAAACCGCTATGTTGTTATGTATATATAAATTATTGCATCTTATTAGTAATGTAGATATGGTTAACAGTATTAATAATGAAAACTATTTTATTCAGTAATTGAGGGTTAAATAAAAATAAACATCATTTGAGAATGTGAGTCAATAACTAAAGGGAATTGTGGACTGGTAGTTGATATAGTTTACGGTTACAGACAGAAAAAACAATCTCCATTCATAATAAGATATCTATACTGTGTGCTGTATGTGTTGTGTGTGTTGCTATCATTTAATTCTCCAAGTTCAAAATAGAATTTAGAAATTGGAAATGAATTCTTCATAGAAATATAACTTTATATGTTATTGATTGATTTGATTCTAATGTTACTATCATCCTGTGTTATTTTATAGCCTAGAGGTAGGGAATCGTGTTCAATTCAATTTTTCCCTATTAAATGAAAAAAAAAAATTCATAATTCTTTATTTTACCCTTTCTTTTTTCATTTTTTCAAGAGCTCTTCTTCAAAATAAGTGGTTGAGTCTAACTCAAAGGGTATATCTTTTCTTTCTTTTTATTTGGTATTTAAGAATTTGCCGTATATTGTAAGTCTGTGTGCATATGCTGTAGATTAAAGTCTGGATTTTTTGTCAAGACATATCAACCCTTATGGTTTATTTAATGCCAAATCTTTTTTGTATAATATAATTTGTTAGGTAAATAAGTTTTGTTTTTAAACTAATTGGAAAAGAAGTGCAAGACAACATTGGTAATCAATTTGGCTTTACAGGTGTATTTTGTAGAACTCATTTTTTTTTTATCTATTATAACCACATAGATGCGGATCCTAACAGGTGCTTACAATTCAGGTCAGAGTGGATGGGAAGTTAATGGCGAAGCTAGGGGTTACTCAAAACTTTCCAGAGCTCCAGAAATTAGAATTATGAGTTAGGTACAGTTTAACATCATATCCAGAACACAAAGACCCTTATATAGCCCCACCTTCTAGCACATATATGATAAAAAAGTATTAGAGCGCTTGCAGTAGGATTGGAACAAATCATATAGGTGCTATGGCTTGACATACCAGCCAATTGATTGGGGGGTCATTCATTCTCTGACTGCCTGTCTAGCCTAAAGTAAGCCAAAGTCGAGTGTCATATGTTGTGGACTCTCAGCCACTAAGAGTTATCCTTAAGCATTCGTTTTTTGGTATACATAATTTGTATTGGGAAATAGTTTGTAGGTAAAATTCTTTGGTTTTAAACAAATTGTCTAGGTGCAATACAACAGTTGGTAATCAATTTGGTTGTTAACAGTTGTATTTTTGTAGAACATATTTTTTTTATCTGTTTAACTCATAGATGGGATCCTAACAGGTACTACCACTTTGGGTCAGAGTGGACCTGGGAGTAATGGTGATCAAGAGGTTCTCCACACTGCCATGAGCTCCAGAATTGTAACTTCACCACTAGATGCAGTTTAATGTCATACCCAGAAAACTAAGACCCTCAGCAACCACCCTTCTAGCACATATATGATAAAAAAGGGTCAGGTTTGCCATAAGAATCGATGGAGTCAGGGACACATCATATAGGTGTGGGGCGTGATTAATGCCAGCTGATTGATTGAGAGGAGAGCCTCTCCACTGCCCGATCTACCCTTAAGTGAGGGATTCAAGTGCTGGGGCTTGACATGATAGCCAATTTGATTGGAGGGGGGCCTCTCTGCCTGACCTGCTCTAGCGCGTTAAAATGAAGTGTTTGCTTGTTATAGACTGCTCAACCACCATGATTCACATGCTTAAACATCATCGCGTCAAACCCCCCCCCATGGCCAACAGTGGCCCTATTGGAGGGATCTTTACCATCTGCAGACGTAACTGTCAGTGCATTCTATAAGGCGCAGCTGACAGGACTAATGCCTGTGTGCAATTAAGATGTTGGAAATATAGAGATGAAGAAACAATTTGAAAATGCATTCGCTTTATATCTTTCAACTTGATTTTCCTTTGAGTCATCTCTGAATGTGGCCTGCATGTCAAGGGCATTACATATCTTATTTGAATCTTTTCAGCCAAGCCTTATTGGGCAAGACAGGACTAGCACACCCTCGTTGTAGTGTTGTTGGGCAGGAATTGGCTTGGCAGAAGTCCATCTATTTCCAGGTCTACATCTGGTTTGAATTCAGAGTTAACCTTCTCCTGGTTGCCATACCAACTTTAAAAACCCAAGTCTGCTCTATTATTTACTCATAGATGGAGGGAGAATAGTCATATTTGTTAACCATGTTCTTCTTCCCATGCTTTACTCAAGAAATTTGAAATGATATCACACAACTGATACAGATACATCTGCACTGTTAACTTCCCAAATCAATGCCACAATCTCCGGCCCATAATAAACAATTTCATGATTTATGATAAGAACTATGTCGGCATATACCAAAACTGTATTTACTGAGACAGAAATGAACAATGTAAAAAAAAAGAAAATTCTTCAAAATAGTCTCTTTTGGCTGATTACTAGAGCTGTACTTATCAGACAGAAATGAAGAATGTATAAAACATTCATTTTCTTTAAAATAGTCCCCTCGACTGAGACTGAAGCTGTATTTATCAAGACAGAAATGAAGAATGTATAATACATTCATTTTCTTCAATAGTCCCTTTTGCAGAGACTGAAGCTGTATTTATCAAGACAGCAATGGACAATGAAAGAAACATTAATTTTCTTCAAAATGGTCCCTTTGGTGCGGACTGAAGCTTTATTTGCCAAGACAGAAATGAACAATGTATGAATCATAATTTCTACAAAATATTCCCTTTAGCATTCAGATATTTATTTCATCAAGTTTGCCATTAGTTGAAATCTCCATCTGTGTAAATTCATTTAATTTGGGTTCCTTCACATTATCTAATCATCGCAGTGAGAGAATTTTCAGATTTAGAAAAATAAGAAACTTGCTATAAAGCTGGTGTTGAACTTTGAGAAAAACCTTACCTAAACTGCCTTATCACTCGGCCATGTGTCCATTGGACAACTTGAGGTGTGAATTTTGGGAACTTTATAACTATGTCTTTGATTTTGGCTAGATATCTCCTATTTTTACTTATGTATGATTTTTACCTAGACTCATATTGTGTTTTTTTTTGGGTTTTTTTTTTCTCAATCTGATCTGCGCCATCTTAATTTATGGGTTCCATATTGTATTCATTTCTATGCTTAAGGTCTACTTAACAGCCCAGTACAGCCTACATTATGTAGCTGATTCCTTGAGAGTCTTCATCTCTCCAATGTTCCTTCTTCGATCTATTATTCTAACTCATCCATAAGGGCAGATGGTTTCCCTATTTCATTCCATCATATGCGTTCAGCCATACTCGACTTTTCTATTTCTCCTAAACCACTGATTTATGATGTTCTTCTAGTCTTACTTTCAGTGGGCGGCATGTTTACCTTTGTACTTCTTTGCCACAGCTGCATGGGAATGGAATCACACCCAATTATTGGTCATGTTTATATTTGCTTGAGGGCTTGACTCTGACAGATGGTTTACGAAGAGTTGAGTCACTCGAAATGTTGTCCTGTGTCATAGGATTACATAATCTTTTGAATCTTTTCAGCCAAGCCTTTCACCATAGATGCAGACAGGACTAGCACACCACTCGTGTAGTGTGTTTGGGCAGGAGTTGCTTGGACAGAAGTCCATCTATCTCCAGGTCTACAACTGGTTTGAATTCAGAGTTATCCTTCTGATTGCCATACCAACTTTAAAAACCCAAGTCTGCTCTATTATTTGCTCATAGATGGAGGGAGAATAGCTGGATAGATACCTTTCCAAAGGGTATTAGAACTATGTGAAATGCAAACAGCCTCATTCAGGATTTGAACTTAGGTAATCAAGTCCACTTCCATACAATGATAATAGTTATGCCACAAGTGTCTATTTAAGTTAAATTTTAGATTTTAGAATTGTGAAAGAATTTCAAGATTCAGGTTTGATACTTTTTAATCCCACCTTGTATTTATATATGTATATCTATGAGTGTTTGTATACATTAAGGTATTGTGCCATGTGTATCTCTCTCTCTCTCTCTCTCTTCATATAATAATATATTATATATATATAGTATAATATATATATAGATCTGTGTGTATATCATGCTTTTTATGATCTTTTGTTATGAGCTTTTTGTTAATGGCCACTTGAGCCTTTGTCTTGCATCCAAAATTTAAGGAACTTAACTTTCTTTTCATTTCTATTCATGAAAAAAATTTAAAAAATTGTTTCTTAACATGGATACATAGGAATATTTTTTTCTGATTTGACTTTTTAAAAACTTTTTCCCTCCAATATTCTTCTTTTTTTTTTTTTCACTGTTTCAAATTTTGTTCACATGGTTGTTACTTATTTTATAATTTTTTAAAATGTTGGTTTTCAGCAAAATTGTTTTCTGAGAATCAGCTCTGAAAATTAAGCTTTTCTCCTTATTTTTAGAGTCGAGCATTTCATGTCACTTTTTTTAATTTTTTTTTTTATTTTTGCTCACTTCCACAATTAAAATGCATTTGCAGAAGAATATTTGTTTTCTCAAATTCTGAGATAAGCCACTGCCTTCATTCCATGAATTATTCAAACTACTATTCTCATATTCTTTTTTTAAATTTTTTTTTTTACTATACCACTGTGGCCTACTGAATTTGCATGCATACTCAAATTTCCTCATCACATCCACTACGCCTGCTAATAATAATATGCCTCCTTAATTTAAGTTTCTTCATCTCTAGAAAGATGGGTATCTTTTTTTGTTTTTGTTTGATTATTAAGATAATTTCATTTGTGGACCAAACGAGAACTATTTTGCTGATAAGGAAGGGATATTCTTCAGATTTCAAAAAATATAATCGTCAGATTTATTATGCAAATCAATGTTTACACAATAAAATTTGTAACAACCAACTTTCCAAGACATACTTATATCTATTTGACGGTAGCACGTGGATGTAATGTAAAGTCCTGGGAAGGAACTCGTCGCCCGAGTTCAAATCCTGGAATGTGGTAACTGCATTTACTTTGTGCTAATACCTTGGAAGGTAGAATCCATACTCTCCCTCCAGACTATAGATTGATGTAGGCGACTGGGCTCTTTACCTTGGTAGGCAAACTGGTCTAGAGAAGAAAAACTCTGATTCTGATTGACTCTGCTTATGAAATTGACCATGTGTCACATTTCTCCTAGCTACAAGAGATCTAGTTCAGGCTCTAATATGTGAGGGATTCTTGGTATTATAGATATGGTCTATTACTAAATAGTGGCAGTTGAAGCAGACAAGATATCGAATATTATATGTAATATTTGGTGCTCAAAATTATTATCTCATCTGATGTCAAAACTCAGTGCTGAACGCTGCTAGGCGGAGTTATATAAGAAACACTGGCTACCTTCATAGGTGAAAGCATGTTTTGAATTAAAAGTGGACAATATCTCGTACAAGAACGTTTGATGAATACACGGATCGTTCATCAGAGCTCACATGTATTTGTGTCTTAGTGGAGAAAACTGCTACTCTCAACCGATCCTGTTGAGCACGATGACGTTCATGCTTCATTAGCGGCCATATGATCATGCCTCATTCTTGATACAAAAATGTCTGTGTGACCTACAAACACTGTACTTTGTTTTAAACATAAATGTATATATTTCTACTTTCTAAACTAAAGTAAAGATTTCAAAAAATTGAATGAGACATAACCACAAAAGTCCAACAAGTATTCGAAGCATAAACGATGATATAAACAAGATCTGTTCCGATAAAGATCACCCAGAGCACATAAACAACAACAAGCTTATAGAGTCCGTCGCCAACAAGAATCACATTTCATAAAAACACTCAATGCTATCCAGGAATACTTATAAGGCGTCAATAAATCCATGGAGTTTGCGGCTTTCCGCCATATTGAAACAGAACCCTCAGTGAATGAAGAAATTAGTCCAAAGGTGTTGTATGAACAGGCTATATAAAAAGGAATAAATCCCAAGTATTATACTTCTATACTTATCCTGCATCTATTGACACCTATTGTCCTCATCTTCATTGGTTATCTGTACAACGTTTTGCCGATATGCCCTCCGCCTCTTCAGTGGTATTTCTTTTCGGATTCGGGAACTTTCTTGTCGTAATTGGGAGCCATCACGGAACTTTGAACCTAACACATTTATTCGGTCTGCAGGGGATATCTGTTCTCATTTCAGCTAACCATAGCTGGAGGGTAGGGGCATTAAACTTACTGTTTAATTACTATATCTAGGTTTACTGCTGCCCTTGATCAGGATTGAACCTGAAGGTTCCCGAGTCTGACAAGAAATACCTGAAGAAGGCCGGAGGGCATATCAGCCAAAACGTTGTACAGATAACAATGAAGATGAGGACAATAGTCCAAATAACGCAGATAATACAAATCATCAAGCCTCATCTTAAACATTCAGAGAAATAGTATTTATATCTATATATATATTTACCAAGGTCTGAATTTAGATATTTTCAAGGTTAAAGATCCCAGTCTACCAAAAACTTGTATTCTATGAAGATGTTCATGTTTGCTGAGCAGCTGGAGTATGAAGAAACTGTTGTGAAGCTGGAACACCTCAACCTCTTCCTAGGACAGTTATATAAACCCATGTGGATGACATCTACACTTGCTGCAGATGCTCCTGCAAGTGATCTGCAGTTCATGAAGGACATGATGAAGTTCAAAAGAACAGATCCAGAGATTGCCCAGGCAGTGCTACAAAAACTTGAAAACCACAAGTACCTGACACAGGAGGTTGTGCCGTTTGCTCTCTTCAGCAGCAGACACAGTGACAAAGAGAAGAAGACATTGCTGCCAAGCTGCATTCCACTGAGACGCCAAATAGCTTCAGACAAGGAACCTGTGTTCCTCAGGTTACAGCCAAGACAACTCTGGCTGATTGGTCGTCCAGAGTGTCATCTTCTGCTGCACTCTTGGCATTGAGTCTGACTGGCTTCTGTAACCTGTAGCAACATATCCAAGGAGTTGATGACCTACAGCAATGCCCTGGAATATGTCAGCAATGTAAAAGTAGGTAAATGACATTGCTGACGCGGAGAGTCAAGATGATGAAGTGATTTTGCAAACATCATTACCACAGATTCTCAGCAAAGAGAGTATCTTCTTCAAGCTGTTGATACAACCATGAGCGATTTGATAGCCTTCAAGAAGCAAACTTGAACATATAACTGTGAAGTGTCCTTCTGACATGGACAATAGACTTTTCTGCACTTAAATAATTTTAGGGTCTTCTTTGTCACACATTTTTTGATGTCAAGATTGTAATATTTATGGTTGAAATTTTGATATTTTTCCAGAATATGATGTGTGTTTTTTTTTCTTGAATGTTTACTTGGATTGTTTGTGCAGAAAAGAGTATTACAAATGCTTCAATTTAATACCCAGTTTGTTGTTCTATTCCATATGTAGCAAAAGTTTCAGGTGAAAAAAACTGTATGGTGGAAGGCACAATTTGGCAACTTTTCTACTATCGCTGGGCTTAATATCTTGAGGTCCAATGAGGCAAAGGTTCCTGACATTTTACCTCAAAATGATTTGATTTTCGGCTTTTCCAGGTCAAAAAGCATGGGAAACCATGCAGGAGGGTATGAAAAAAGGAAAAAGTTGATTTTTGAACAGGTCTAATGCCTCATACTTGTGACCTTGTGTCACATCCTACCCATGGTGAACTAATTGAGTATATAACTTTTGCCTATATAGATATAAGTACATTCTGAAATGGTATCAATTATCTGCTGATTAGGGCTTTACGAGGTAAAATAAGATCCATTCAGTTTAGACATGAATCCACATTTGATAATGATGATATAAAAGAATAATAATGCCTAATAATATAATATCTATCAATAGAAGTTTATATTAGATAGATAGATAGATAGATAGACTGAGATAGATAGATAGATAGATAGCAATAGCATAGATAGATAGATAGATGGATTAGACTGAGATAGTAGATAGATATAGGGACTGGATAGATAAATAGAAAAACAGATATTTAGGACTGCTGATAGATAAGATAGATGGATATAGACTGAGATAGATAGATATAAGACTGTGATTTAGATAGATAGATAGATAGATATAGACTGAGATAGATAGATAGATAGATATAGACTGGGATAGATAGATAGTTAGAATATAATGCTAACAAAGGCCTTCATTGGATTGATGACTCTGGGGGTCAGGCATGGGTTTAAACAAGATACATTCTTTTATGCGATATATTTAGGCTCATAATTAAATGAAGTGGAATTTGGATTTAGACTATGCACATCAGATTAAACAATAATCTTTAAAATATTCTGACATTTTTAAAAATTCTATATATAATATATATATATATATATATATATATATATATTTGCTATTTCATATATATATATATATATTCTTTTCATACACTTAAGATTAGCCAGATGAAAACTTTTGTAATTCGACACATATGCTCTGCTGAGGATGCACCATGAGCAACCCTCTTAAAAATGAATATTTTTAAGAATTAAATATGAAAATTTAAGAAAAAGTCAAGAAGATTACAGAAAATCTTTTAAGCAAAGAATAAACCAAAGAAAACATTAAAACTTTTACAAACATTGATACAAAAAATACAATAAATATATAATGAATAAATATAAATAAATATCTATGAAAATAAACAGTAATCAAATAATAATATTAAATATATAAATAATATTACAATTAGAAAAATCTATGACAATAGCAATAAATCTGTAAAGAAATTTAGAATAAATGAAAATTTGAAAATAAATTCTGAATATGAGGTGCGATCAAAAAGTATTGAGACTGAATATTTAGATTTTTTTTATCTTAGACTTTAAAACGCAATTTTGATATTTAGACTTTGTTAGAGCCAATTCTTTAGACTTTTGGATCAGCAGTTTTTTTATTCAAAACAGGATTGGGAAAATGATTTGTTTGATTTTGTTTTTACGCATATCAACCTCAGTGGGTCATATTTTCAATGCCCGATTAAATTATGAAATAAATCAATCTTAAGGATAATACAATTTTTATAAATACATTTTTCTATTTACCCATTAGATGGACATAACAGGTTTTACGTTACCACTCCAGGTCAGAGTGGACCAGGGAGCAATGTGATGAAGGGGTGCTCCACATTCCCCAAACCTCCAAAACTGGAACCTCACCATCAGATAGAGTTTAACGTCATTCCCAGGACATGTAGACCCGCAGCCACCGCTTCTAGCACCCATATGATAAAAAGGGTTGGGGCTTGCCATAAGGGCAATAGGGTTGGAAAATCAATATAGGTGCTAGGGCTTGACGTGACCAGTGATTGATCGGAGGGGGCTCTCCGACCGCCCATCTAGCCCAATAGGGCCAAAGTGGAGTATTGCAAGTCATAACCGCTCATCCACTGGGCTCTATCCTTAAGCATCACGGGTCGCTACCCACAGCCAACAGGTGGCCCCATTGGGGGAGTCTTACCCCTCTGCAGAGGTTGCAGTCGGTGCATCTTAACCCCCAGCCAACAGGGCCGGGAATAAATTTTGGAAATACTTTGATTATAAAATTCAAAAGCTTATATATGTTGCTTTCTAGTTGGATATTAAGCTAAACTAAAGATAAAAATTAAGTAAAGAGTTAATCTTCTGTTCTTTTTCCTCTGGCATATAAATCGACAGTAATTATAAAATATTATAAATGAAACTTAAATGTTAATTTCCTCTAATGTCAAACCAAATGCCTTGAGAGACACGGAAAGAGCCGTTTAAATACTTGAAACATTGCACCCTGATGACCTCATAATTTATAGTAAACATCCATCCAAGGAAATTGATATTATTATGTAGCCTCTCTTAAATCCTTGTGGTATGTCCATGTTATGGACGACTGATCCAAAATATAAACCTATTAATCAACTATATTTATAGATTGATCTGTCAACCAATCACTCTTTAATCATTTACCACAAACATCTGACTGGCAAATAGTGATCTGATTGGACCATATAAACCTTTAGGCACCCTTTTTGATCTTGTTAAGAAAGGGACATGTTTTTCATTTACACCGTCAAATATCTGGATGTTTAACAGACGATTTTTAGATTTTTTTTTTCAATTATAAAAAACTAACCCCTAAACCCTAACTCTTTAACAAACAACCAGATATATTGACGGTTAATTCGTAAATGAAAAAACATGTCCTTTCTTAAATCAAGATCAAAAGGGGTGCCCTAAAGGTCATATGGTCCATCTGATTTGCTTAGTGAATAGGTCAGAAGAGGTTATTTTGGTGAATGTACATTATTCTTTATATCTATTTCTAGTTATCTATGCAGTCAAAAATTTTGTGGCAGCAATTTAAGTCATTTTTTCAATTACATCTACACGTGGAGGTAGATGCAAAAAAATTTGAAGTGGCCTGGTTGCCTCAACCGTTAAGCAAGGCACGGAGAGGGTGAGGCAGAGAGGAGAGTGTAGCCTCAACAGAAAAGAGAGCCAGAAGAAGAGAAAAAAAGCCAGCAGCCCCACGAAAGCATCACAGTTTGTGCAACATTCCAGTGCACTAAAGACTGTCACTCAAGAATTGGCCTGCAGAGTCACTTGCACAGATGCAGATAAGATTTTTATTTTTTATTTTGGACACCACACCATCGTCCTTAGTGGATGGAAAGGATCCAATAAAATGTACTTTATGTTCTCTATTTTTTTGTTAATATTCAAGACTTTTGGGGGGTTAAACTATAAGTACATTGTGTTTGGGAGTGTGTCTGCATAGGGAGGATAGCTCCTGTATGGCTGCACTACCTGGACTCTAGCAAAGCACCTAGAGAATAAGCTAGATAGGACTTGCACGAAAATGCTACGTGAAATATTAAACAAAACATGGAAACAACACCCCACGAGAACACAACTGTATGGCCACCTGCCCCATATCACACAAACCATCCATGTGAGGCAAACAAGACATGCTAGAGAAGCAAAGATGAACTCATAAGTGTTCTTCTGTGGAAGCCATCACATGGGCACGCCAGAGTAGGTGGCCCAGCAAAGATACATAGATCAACGGATACTGGATGCTGCGCAGAGGATCTCCCAGGGGCAATGAATGATAGGGAGGGATGGCGAGAGGTTGTCATGGGTATCCATGCTGCTAGCACAACAGGATGATGATGAAACTAAAAGTAAAAAGAAGTAAGTGTTGCATAGCCCTTCTTTGTTCGGCACTAAATCGTATATGTTATATACTGGCATCTTCAAACTCACGCTGAATCATATAAATTGCTGGTATACTGCGGTATCGTCTAACCCTTATACGATATATGAACTGGTCACTTGTCAAGTTCCCATCTAGATTTTTCTCCAAGCATCTTATTATAGTCCAAATGGTGCAGCCATATGCATACAAACTCCCATACTGACATGGCTCCACCTTGGAAGAATTTTTGTTTGATCTATCAGAGAGATCAGATATATATATTATTGATAACTGTCAATAGCAGTTCTATGCTTATGTTGACATTACTTTCAATAGATGAGATATTGCTACCAAGGTATCTGTCTAAAACATATAAAAAGCAGAGATCTTACTGTAAAGGTCAATCATTGTAAAAAATAATTAATGATTTATAGAGAAAATGGTTTTAAAGCTGATTATTATTTCATTTGACAACTTATAGGCAATTTTTTTTAATTGGGGAAGGGCTCAAACCAAATGAAGTGTAAGAATAAGAAAATTAAAGTGCAGCCTAATTTTTAAAAAATTTAGTCTTATTTGGATTATTTGGACTATTGTTTTTTTTATTTTATTTTTTATCAAGGCCTGTAGTCTGATTTAAATTTTTTTAGTGTTATTTGATTATTCGGACTATTGTCCTCATCTTCATTCATATTCATCAAGCCTCATCTAAAAAATTCTGAGAAATAAAAAAAATAAAAATTTTAATTTTATCTTATTGTAATATTTTTTGTATTTTCTTTTTGTATTTCACAAGATATTTTCTTTTTTTTTTTTATCTGTGGTCTTTTTGGAAAAAAATAAATACAATGTGTATATTATTAAAAAAATCTTATTTTTTATTTTATTTTTATCAAGGCCTGTAATTTCCTGTTAGTAAATAATTCTCAGTGGAGTAATTGGGTTAATAAACACCACTCCTCCCCCCCCCTCCTCTCCCTCCTATCATTTCTCTATTTTTCTCTCCTTCTTAGTTTCATCTGAACAAATGACTACATAAATCACCATCCTGCAATATGTAACGACAAGGGCCTTCCTTCAGCCAATATTTACCTTTTACTATGATAGACTATCAGTATTTTTCGAATATTCCCTGTTGAAATATAAGCACTCTGTTGTGCCTATGTGTCATATATATGCCATCAAATATGGCAGTTTAGATTTAATAAAAAAAATACAAAGAAATTAATGGGAATGCAAAATGGATCTTCTTCGTCTTCTTCAGGGGTGGTTTGATTCAATTATGTTCAGCCATTTGGAGAATAACTTAAAACTTTTTTCCAATTATTTTTTTTTTAAGTTCAGTTGTGGAAGACATGTTGGATAGGTAAATTATTATGGAATGTATTTGCTGTACCTTCTTGAAGATAGTTGCTAGGTGCATGCAAATTCATCATTATTTTTTGTGGGTGGGGGTTGTGGTAATAAAAAGGAGCCAAATAAGATGAAGAAGTAAGCATACAAAATATATACAGAAAATAGTACAATAAGAATGTATGCCCTTCCCATACTCACTAATATATATATATATATATATGTGTGTGTTGTGTGTGTGTCCTTCCCATACTCACTGATATATATATATATAAATGTGTGTGTATGTAGAGTTGACTGTTGTGTAGCAATAGTTAACAAACAGAACTCACAGGTCATTGTTATACATATGATAGGGTGATGGTTAGCAAGTGCATTTTATAAGTCATTGTGAATAAGTTAGATATTCACTTCATCCTACATTCTTGTATGTTTTAAGCTCAGTATTATAAAATTTAACATCTCTCTATATCTCTGTTCATAACGTATCTATTTATTTATCCGAGTTCTTTCATATCTTTCTATCTAAGTTTGTTCATCTATCTATATATCTGAGTCTGTCTGTCTATCTATCTATCTGCATTCTTTTATATCTATCTATTTATATGAGTTCTTTAAATATATCTATCTATGTATTTATCTGAGTTAATATCTATCTATTCATCTATTTATCTGAGATCTTTCATATCTCTCTGTCTATCTATCAATCTGAGTTCTTTCATATATATATATATATATATATATATATATATTTACCAACCCATCCACACAAGCAGAATGTGACACAAGGTCAATTTCAGAGTTCAACAGGTTTGAATTCAGAGTTTTCCTTCTCCTAGACTGGTTGCCTTACCAAGGTTAAAGAGCACAGTCTGCCCTACTATTTATCCATAGCTGGAGGGAGAATATGTAGGTTAATATCTTTCCCAAGGGTATTAGCACTATCTATCAACATGAGCCTGTATCTATTTATTACTATCTATCTGAATCTATTTCTATCTATCTATTTATCTGAATCTATTTCTATCTATTTATCTGAATCTATTTCTATCTATCTATTTATCTGAATCTATTTCTATCTATCTATTTATCTGAATCTATTTCTATCTATCTATCTATTTTTGTCTCTTTCTTTCTTCCTATCTTTCTGAGTCAATTTCTTTCTACCTATCTTAGTCTATCAATCCACCCATTAATAAGGCAACCATGTGTTGCAAGTCATCATCAAGTAATATTAAATCTAATTACTAGTTATGATTTTGATGCTCATTGGATATCTAATACATGTGCCAAAATCAAGCTAAACATAGTAAATGACTGTTTATTTAACTGCGTGTATGATGGTGGGACAAGTCCACGGCCTGACATTGTTATTAGCTAAATTTTCATATTAAATTTCACTCTAGAATTCTTTTTATTTATCTCATAAATGGAGAGAGGTTGGATTAGGTGCATTGACAAAGAAGGAGATTATGTTGGAAGATATATTTATTGTGCATCATGTGATGATAGAAATATTAATGTATAAAGCCAGTTTGATTATTTCAAGAACCTATTGTGTGATCCTGATATAACTAGATATAGATCAGGCTTGTGTGAACATACAGCCCCACTCACCACCACCAGGATTACTTAGATGATAGTGATATAGTATTGTGTGACCATAGTCATTCATAATAACCAAGCAAATAGATGTCTTGGATCTTATGCATTTGTTTTTTGGTATAATATCTCATCATCTTAAAACTAGTTTGATTATATTGTTGAGCCAGTAAAATGGTAATTCCTGTGTAAATCACATCAGAGTCACCAAATCATTGTGTTCATATAGCGTTTATTTATTGCTGTTAGCAACAAATAAATGAATTAATACTTCATTTAATACTAACAATTTATTAACCAGTACATGAAACAATGAATAACAATATTAAGTCCTTCCTGTATATAAAGTTGAGTTTAAGGGACTTATCAGCACGTTGGAGAAGATATCTGGTATCTTAGGGTGATTTCTTGGATGACCTTTAAAGTCGCTGCCTGGTGCAATCTGTCTGTCTGGATTTTGTGCTAAGACTTCTGGGCTCATCACAGGATTTGTATATCCAATTACAGAGAGCCTCTCTCTCACTCACTACACAGGAATTACCATTTTACTGACCCAACAATATCAAGAACGTATTGTGTGACCCTGATGTAACTAGAAATTTGATATAATATCTATCAATCAATCAGGTCTTCTACAGACCAGAGTTATTATCCTATGAATGGAGCGACTGATGGTAATCCCAAAAAATAACTTCACAGACGTTTTGAAAATGGCCAAGGAAAGAAAGTAACAAGTAAGTTATACATCTATGCATTGTTTAAATATGCATGTGTCTAAATATCTCTCTGATATCTCTCTCTCTCTCTCTATTAAAAGAACATTGTTTATATACCTGCAATGTGAGTAGATAACATAGAATTTAACATCCTTCCCAGGACATGAAGAATCTCAGCCACCATGTTCTAGCACCCATATGATAAAAAGTGTTGGGGCTTGCCATAAGAGCAATAGGGTTGGGACAATCATATAGTGCTGGGGCTTAACATGACCAGCTGATTAATCGGATGGGGCCTCTCCGACTGCCCATCTAGTCTAAGTAAGGACCCAAGTGGAGTGTTGCATGTCATGCTCCCTGGGTTCTATCCTTAAGCATCATGGATTACCATCCATGGCCAACAGGTGGCCCCATTGGGGGAGTCTTACTCCACTGCAGTCAGTGTATTCTAACACTTCAGCTGACAGGGCAGGTCATAAGGAGAGTAATTTGAAGGGGACAAGGACACCATATCCCTAGGTAGGCTTTTTTTCTTTCAGTATTAAATGGCTGGATACTTTCAAGACAAACTAGATATGTATGGAAGATGGTAAGGGATCATTAAATTCAACCCTGAAAATAGCTTTAAAATTCTATTTCTTCTTTTTGTAAGCATTTTTTTTGTTGTTGTTGTTTATGAAATATAGACTTCTCTTAATTTGTGACACAGCTGTTTTCTATCATATGCTTGAATGATTTCAATATTTTTATTGTGGTAAGATTTTTTTTCTGGTCAAAATTGTAACTTCTTTTTTTTTTTTATTGATTCAAATTCATGCTTTTTTTTTTTCAGATATATTTTTAGATCATGGTACAACATTAATATATATGAAATAAATATAAAATATGAATGAAGATCAATAAGTCTGTAGGATGAAGCTGAATTATTAGTTGAATTTTAATCTGAAATATTCAGTGTATAATATTCATGATATTCACTGTATGATATTTGGTCTTTATCATTAATATTCAATACTGAATTTCGTGCACTAATAAGGAAGGAGATTATGTTCAAATCCCTCTCCAAATCCAGTGTAGGAGAGAGATAACTCGGAATTCAAAATTCCTGAGGTTGGTCGTTGATTGGGTTTGTGGCAACCCTTGATGCACCAATTCTTTCATATCGACTGTGCCAAAAAGTGTGGATGGTCCAACACAAGCCTTCACCACTATAAACAAATCACTGTGCGGGTGTTCATTGTGTGTATGAACCCTCATACATTGAAAATCGATGGAAGAGTCCATAAAAAAAAATATGTTCAAATATAGATATTTATCGCACAAAGGAAAGATTTTTTTTTTAATATGGGGAGTGTGGAGTAACCATTTATTGTCACAACTCCCAGGTTCACTCTGACCCAGAATGGTAATACCTGTTAGGGTTTCATCTATGAGTCAAATAGGTCTGTTTAAAAATTATTTGTATTCAATGTATCAAAAAAAAAAAAAAAAAACTCTTAAGAAACAACTACACAAAAAATATAAACATACAATGCACAGGATTCTTTAACCTCAATAAAATAACCCTGTTTACATTTCATGTAGTGCTAATACCCATGGGAAAGGTATGAATCCAACTATACCCCCTCCAGCTATACTTAAATAGTAGGGTAGACTGAGGGTAGAATGTGTATGTGTGTAAATTCCTCAAAAAATTTCACTTTCTACTAAATCAAAAATACCAGAATTTTATTATTTCTTGTGGAATATTCTTGAAAAAGGAAATTATTTGGTATTATTTATTATGAAACTTTTCAGCATTGAGATTCCATTACCAAAAATAAGTACACCCCTTATATATCTATCGGTATAAGTTTGTTCGAGATGCGTTGCAATTTATTTTTGGTTATAGTTTCTATATGGTAAAGTTTCATAATAAATAATACCTAATAATAACCGTTTTGTTTTTAAATAAAATCCTAGTACCTTTAATTTAAAAGAATGTTAACTTTTTTTATAAAAAATGGATAAGGGTGAACTTATTCATGGGTAATACATTATATATATATATATATATATACAAGGTTGTGTCAAAAAAACTCTATACTTTTTTGTAATAAGATTTTTTGTACTTTTCGGCACACCTTGTATTCTGAAAAAATTAATGTTCCTTTCATTGTTAATTTCTATTTTAGTAAATACATCTTCAAACTCAACACTTTTATGACACACCTTGTATTCTGAGAAAAATGAACGTTCCATTCATTGTTCATTTCTATCTTGGTAAATACAGTTCCAATCTCTATACTTTTATGACACATCTTTATATATATATATATATATATATATATATATATATATAATGTGCTTTAAAATATATCATTGATGTAGAAAAAGAAAATTGTCTCCTTTCCTTAACTTCTTAATTGAGCATTCTATTGGTAGTTTCCTTACCAATATTTACAAGAAACCCACCCAGTTTAGCTCAGTTGGTAGAGTGTTCAGTTAGGAATCACAAGGCTCTTAGTTCGATACCGCCCTCGAAAAATTAGCGTATGAGTAGCACAGAGTTCTGTGGGGTAAAGTGAGGAGCTGATGGTAGGTGTGGCGCCCCAACTCAGATGCTAAAATAATGTCCTTGGTCTAGCGCTAGTGAAAAGGGGATAGACTCCATTGCTGTCTGGTTGATACCGACATTAGGCCACCCCAGGGACTTTACTTATATTAAATAGTGTTCATTTGCACCAAAATCTATGAAAAATGCATGAATTCAAACATTAGTTTTTAATGAACTCTAGATTCCTCATCAAATAAGATAAATGCTTTTCTTAATAGCATGCTTGATTGTACTTTATCAGAAAATTTTGAATGAAGATCAAAGTAAATAAGATTAATAACTATTGGCAGCTATTGATTGATTTTAATGGCATGTCAACCTATCTAGGGTTATTTTATGACTAGAGATTAGTGAGTTAAGTACACATATGTTTATATCTCTATTTTGTGTCATTGAAGTTTCCTGCACATGGTCACATATTCTTAATAAATACAAATAATTTGCAAACAAATCTATTTGACCCATAGATGGAAGTCTAACAGGTACTAACAATCTGGGTCAGAGTGGATCTGGGAGTAATGGCAATAAAGGAGAACCCCACACTTCCCAGAGATCCATAACTGGAGCCTCATCATCTGAGGCAGTTTGTAATCATTTGTTTGCATACACCTATATGATATCAAGTATTCCTATCTAATACTAATAATTTGCAAGCAATTATATAGTTTCAAGTTACTATTCTTGTTTAATAATAATCGTTTGTTTGCACATACTTACATAAATATTTGTATATGATACTCAAAATTTTTAAAGATGTCTATTTTAAAAATTGTAACCCTAAACTTGTGAGCGGTTTGAAACAATATTATTTTTTTGTTGAGTTACAATGGTAGAAAATGTATTGTTTAATTCATTCTTTTTTTATCCTATTAAAATGTAACAATAAGAAACTGAGAATTAAATATTTACAATTTCTTTATTTGGTTTATATTTATAACAGTGTTTTTTTTGGGGGGGGGGTCTAAAACTCTTTTGTACATGTGACAAATTTAAATTCAGTTCTTAATTGTTTGTTGGAGTTAAAGTGATAAAATGTATCAGTTTAATCTATTTCCTTTTTTGACCCCTAAAAGTAACAAAGAAGCTAATGACTAAACAAATAATGTAATGTTACCTTATTTGTAGGTGGAATATTTCGCGTATTAATTTATGGTTTATTTTATGAATAGTTTCTTTCAAAAAGGTTTGAGTTATACTCAATAAAATAGAAGAAGGGTTCAGTTTAGTTTGATGCTGAAATTGGTAAAATTAGAGACATTTTGATAGATAATGGCTATCCCTTGGATATTATCATTAAACATACAAATAGAATTTAGCTAAATTTAATAAGCTTGCAATATTTGGACCTTCTAAATGTCCTATGTATCTGAAGCTTGGATTGGTGATATTGGCCAGAGATTGGGTAAACAAATTACGGATTGTGTTAGTAATTGCTACCCTGCTGCTCTCCTGCATCGAGTCAATGTTTCCATCTTTTCAAAAGGAGAGTTTGCCATGCATCAAACAAAGCAATGTCATTTATGAGTTCACATGCCAGTGTGCTGCTGGTTATGTGGGTGGTGAACTAGTCTCCACTTAGAGGCCTGCATTAATCAACATAAGATTTGACAAGGAAAAACCAACTGTCCTTTAAACCCCTCGGGGATTGCTTTAGAATCGACCATTGGCTAGCATGTTATGGACAACCCAGCTTGCACTGGCAGTTATAAAACACAGTTCTTTAAGGCTTTGCATTGGACAGATTTCTCTGGCTTAAAATATTTAGAATCTGTCCTGATCATCATCCAAAAACCTACTCTTGCCGGTAGAAAGAATTTTACAAAACACTCAAACTACTTGGGGATATCTAAAAAAATTTCTCATCCCCCCACTCTTGACCCTCCTCCTTTAAGCAAAATGAAATATTTATTTTATCCTTTCTGAATGCTTTATATGTTGATCTTATTATAATAAACTACTTTTTAACTATTATTAATAAATATTGATTTCTCCCTGACAAGAAAATGGCTGAAAGGGTCTTTGGAGTTAACCATTATTTATATATATATATATTATATATATATGAAGGAAGGGTGGATGGTTTAGGATCCGACGATATATATATATATATATATATATATATATATATATATATATATATATATATATATATATATATATATATAATATATATATATCCATGCTGTCAGTATGCTTGATGATGAATACAAATCAGGAGAGAGTCCCTAAGTTGGTATGATGCAGAAATCCATGCTATCCAGCAACTGCTGCAATACTACTGCTGCCAAAATGCATTGGCTTCTTGCCTTTCCTTTGGATCACAGCGGCAGTGTGGAGAGGGTGGATTTGCTGCTTGGGCAGCAGCTCATCCTCCATATGAACCCACCCAGGCTACGTGGTTCCAATTTTTTTAAAAAGCGTTTGGACACTACTCCATCATCTCTTACAGATGGAAGAATGCCAATAACAACAGTGAGAATATGAAGTATTTATCTGTCCTCATATGTGATGTGGAACAAGGCCCTTTTTTTTTCTTTTTTTTTTACTTTAAAACACCTATGCACAGTTTTACTTAGAAAAATGAAAGAAATTGTAGAGTTTCACCACTATGTTACTAGAGGCATTAAGCAATACCTCTGACACGATACCTTCAATAAAATGGAGAGGTACTTTGCAGCTCATCTACATATTTACCAACCCCTCTGCATGAGACACAAGGCCAATTTCTTGAGCAAAATTTAACAGGTTTGAATTTCAAAGCCCCTTCTAGACTGGTTGTCTAACCAAGGTTAAAGAGCCCAGTCTGTCCTACTATTTACCTATAGCTACAGGATGAATAGTTGGATGCCTACCTTTCTTAAGTATACTAGTACTATGTGAAATGCTATCAGCCTCATCCAGGATTTAAAATCTGGCTGCCGTGTCCAATTCCTGTAATGATAAACATTACACAACAGGTGCCTCCATCTCGAAATTAAATGGTAAACCTCTAAAATTAGTAACCAATTCATATACCTTGGTAGCAATATCTCTTCTATGAAAAGTAATATCAACATATGCATAGGAAAGGTATAGACCAGCAGGTATATATATATATATATATATATATATATAACCATATAGAAATATGATCTCCCTGATAAAATAAAACATAAGCTGTCACCATTAGGTTAGGTTGATTTTTTACTTAAAAAAAAATTCTCTCGAATAGTAAAAGTTGTGTGTTTGTATAAGACATACTGATACCAAAAACTAGATATCTTACTTACACCATGGTTTGAGGAAATAGCATCAAAGATTGTCTGCTAAAATGCATAAAAAACCCTTGTTTTTGCAACATCTAACCTAGAAATTGGTTAAGAAATTTAGCAATTTCAATATTTAAAACAGAAAAGCTTTGTCATTTTATACGGAATGAATAAAATATTATAACTAGAATTCAAATTGAAAATATGTCTCCCATCACCACTGACACCTCTGATATACTGCTTTTTACCGATTAACCTGTAACAGCAATAACATTTTAAAAGATTGAAATCTATTTCCTTAAATGAAGGCAAAGTTTTGAAAAAAAGATATTTAGAGAGGTAATTCTTTATGTTAATTTACAACTTTCGCTACATTGGAGACATTGCAATTCTAAAATTGACCTACCCTAGTCACCATATCAGTACAACTGTATGGTTGTATCACTTTGACTTTAACAAATTGTATGGAGAAAAAGCTAGATTTGAACTCATACAGCAGTGTCTTTTTCCTATAATGATAACCATTACACCACAAACCTTTATACCTCATTTAAGATCCCTGGTCAGAAATGACAAGGGATTTGACCAAGAAAAAAAAAGCTGTGGAAATATATCTTACACGAATATATCCAACCATTTTGAATATTCTGGGAAGCAGTTATTCAGCTTTCCTGAAACTTGGCAGTTAATCAAGTCAGGCCTTATGGTGCATTTGTGAGCAGACACTCCCCCGTGGTTATCAGTAGGCAATGAGATGCTACTGAATGCATGCAATGTGTAATCATTGCATTCACAGCAAATAGGCATCAAGTTTTGGTTGGAACTTGGACAGTTGTTTACAGAAATTGTTTGAATGGCTAAGAAGCCTTTTTGGAAATGATTCAATGAGTGAATCTCAGATAAAAGTTTGATACTGACACGTCAAATTTGGAGGCACATGTGGTATGATGGTTATCAGCATAGTAAATGGAACTGGTGAGCTAAGTTGAGTGTTTTTATTTCACGCTATGCTCTTTGGGCAGGCATAGAACTCTTCTCCCAGCTACAGGTAAATAGTAAGACAGATTGGGTCTCCCAGCTACAGGTAAATAGTAAGGCAGATTGGGTTGTTTAGCCTTGGTAGGGAAACCAGTCTAGGAGAGGAGAAATCTCAGAATTCAAATTAGTTGCACTTCCCTTAAAAATTGTCCTTGCATTGCATTCTGCCTGTGGCAGAAAGATCGAGTAAATACAGATTCATAAAACTTGGCTAAGACATCATTAAATCAATCCGCATTGTGAGCTGAAGACGTGAAAATATTGAACCAAAATGTTGAACTCTTCATTTCTTTTTCTTTTGAAAATATTTTTCAGATGAAACATTTAACATCTATTATAAACCATGAAATGATTAAGAAATACTCATTGGAAACATAGATAGTTTTTTTATTTCTCTGGATGTTTGAAATGAGGTTTGATGATTACTATTATTTATGTTATTCAGACTATTGTCTCATCTTCATTGTTATCTGTACAACATTTTGGCTGATATGGCCTCTGGCATTCTTCAGGTATTTCTTGTCGGACTCGGGAACCTTCTTGTCATAATTGGGAGCCATCACGGAACTTTGAACCTAACCCTTTATTTTAGTCTATGGGGGTATCCTGTTCTCATTTCGCTAACCATAGCTGGGGTACAGGTGTTAAGCTGTGTTAATTATTATTCTATGTTACTGCTGCTCTTGATTAGGATTGAACCTTTTTTTTTTTAATATGATACTGTTTTCCTAATCTAGAAATAATCACAAAATTGTAGCCTGGTGTGTATTGAGATAGATTTTAATTTGTTTTTGTAAATTACATATATTCAACATATATGGAAGTAATCAAATAGGTTGACTCTGGATTTTTTGTCGAGCATGTACTAAATGGGTTAAATGGGTTATAAAACTCATTTTTTCCTTTGATTGATCAAAGAACTGTGCAAGAATTAGAATATGTGGGGATTCCTCAAAATGTCTGGAAATTATTCACTCATTTCTCTGAATTTTTGAGATGAGGCTTGATAATTAGTATTATTTGGATTATTCAGACTATTATCCTCATTTTTATTGTTATCTGTATAATATCTTCCCTACTATTTATCCATAGCTAGAGGGAGAGTAGGAATCATAACTTTCCCAATTGTATTAGCACTAAGTGAAACGCAATTACCACATCCAGGATTTGAACTCGGGGCGACGAGTCCATTTCCATGACTTTAACCATTACACCGCACGCGTATGTGTGTGTGTGTATATATATAGATAGATAGAATAACCGTAGACAGGTTGACATGCAATTAAAATCTGTCATTCAATTAAAAACCTAATGGCCTGGATTTGGCTTTTTGTGATTTCTTGCTTTTTCAAAAGTAAAATTGCCACTGAAAGGGAGAAGATTTCAGACAATGAAACAGATTAAGTAGAACACAATGGAGCAGCTGATGGTAATCCTAAAAGTGGAATGTTCTGAAAATTAAATCAGATACTGGAAGAATTGTGTGATGTCTTGTTGGTGGGGGCTGGTACTTTGAAGGAGACTAAAGCAACATAGGATGCTGTTTTATATTAGCTGTTAGATAGCTGGATCATTTTCCAATTAGATTTTGTATTTGTTACCTTGAAATATAAGTTATTGGTCATTGCTACATACTAAAAAACAAACTATATAAGAAATTATACCTCCAATTTGCTTTTATTTTTTCGTTTTAAAAGAAAAACAATTATAAATTTTTTCATAAAACCATAAAATAAAAATGTGAATTTCAAAGGCTTAAATTTCAACACAGGGTTGTCAAGATATGAAATTTCTCTGAATTTTATAAACTATATTATTTACTATTGTGTTAGAATAGTGTTTCATATTAGAAAGAAAAGAAATACAGAAATCTAGACTTATTTTTTTATATTTCATTTTTTCCTCTTTCCCGTTTCATTGTCGATGTCTGGTAAACAACAGTCAAGGAAAAATCTGATTGTAAATTTCCAGAGGAAAATAATCTATAAAACAAAAGCAACACAAACATCGCAGAAATATATTTTGCATCTATTTTCATTATCAAACCTGACAAAAACAGATAAAAGAATTAGAATAAAAGATATAAAATAAACTGGAGACAATATTTTCATTTAAAAAAAAAGAACAAAATATGTTAAAAAGTAAAGGTCCTTGATTTTTTTTAGATGACCTTTCTTAAGAATAAGAAGTCAAGTCAGTAATATGGTAAATATTATTCCGCCAAATAATTGCCCCATAAAAAAGAAGAAAAGAAAAAAACAACAACATAATATTATGTTAATATCTTTTCCAAAATAACATATTGTCCATTTTAATACTTTAGAAAATATTCTTGGCTAAGAAAATTATAAAGAAACAAAATAAAACAGAAAAGGAAAACAACTATAGTGATAGCTATCAAAGAAAATTTTAACTCTAATTTTTTTTTTCGTGTTGCTGATCTTAGTTGAAGAATAAACAAACCTCTGTTTGCTTTTCAATAAAGTTGAAATATATGAATAAGTGATAAGCCAAATTACTTCTATGTCATAAGCTTTAAATGACATGTCCATATTCAGAAGTATTTATTTATCTAAAAAATATTTTACTCTTGACCATATTAAATAAAAAACAAAATTTATTTAGCAATTAGTGAATTGAATTTCTGCTAATACTGCCCTTTGGCCTCTTGAGTAAAAGATATGTGTGTGTAAAAACAAACACATATGTGTGCATATGTACACATTTGTATATGTGTGTAAAAACAAACACATTGGTTTAAAAATGTACACATTTTGTATGTGTGTGTAAAAACAAACACATGTGTGCATATGTACACACTTTGTATTTGTGTGTAAAAACAAACACATTGGTTTGTATATATACACACTTTGTGTTTGTGTGTAAAAAACAAACACATTGGTTTGCATATGTACACACTTTGTATTTGTGTGTAAAAACAAACACATTGGTTTGTATATATACACACTTTGTATATGTGTGTAAAAACAAACACATTGGTTTCCATATGTACACACTTTGTATGTGTGTGTAAAAACAAACACATATTTGTGCAGATGTATACACTTTGTAGATGTGTGTAAAACAAACACATTGGTTTACATATGTACACATTTTGTATGGGTGTGTTTAAAAACAAACACGTGCACATATGTGCACACTTTGTATGAAAAACAAATACATATGTGTGCCTAAATACACACTTTGTATGCCTGTGTATATCAAAACAAACCCATGTATGCATATGTGTACACTTTATAGGAGTGTGTAAAAATGTGTATATATGCGCACACTTTGTATGTGATTTAAAAAATAAATGCATATGTGTGCATATGCACACACTTTGTATGTGTGTGTAAAAACAAACACATGTCTGCTTCTCATGTACACACTATGTGTAAGTGTAAAAAAACATGTTTGCATATGCAGACACTCTGCATGTGTATGTAAAAACAAATACATATATGTGTACTTTTTACATTTTTTGGACTGTTGTCCTCATCTTTATTGGTATAAACACAACAAATAAACACATATATGTACATATGCAGACACTTGTATGTCCACAGCCTAATCTATACATATATAAAGGGCAGTTGTGTATATGTGTATGTCCAAAGGAAACTTTGAAAATAAAACAATTAACGACAAAGTAAATATATATATATACATTCACTATCACCAGGGCTTGGTTTTTGAGCAAAAATAATGAAGATTTTATTTGTATTTGGGAAAATATTTAAAAATTAAAATTTGTATAGTAACAGAAGGTAATTGAAATATTATGTTGATTGATTGAATTAATCACCTCATGTTTTTTTTAATTGTAAATTATTGAATTAAAATTTCTTACTATATTGTTATATATTTACATGGGGATTTTATGGGGCATCCAGTGAGAATCTAACTTGTGATAAGTAATAATGGATCTGCGAGACTAACTTTTTAAAAATCCCCCCTCTACCCAGGCGATACAGTGAAGAATAAAAAAAAAGAATTTATTTTGCCCAACAAATATTTATTTTTCAAAATAATCTTTTTAGTAGTGAATATTAATTATAAACAATGAACATTATAGAGTGAAAATGTCAGATCAAAGCCGACGACTATGTGTGTCAAGGTACAAACTCATTGATCCACATTCTGATATATGTATATGCATATAACTTTATATACTCACACATACTGTACATGTGCAAAAATACTACACACACATACACACTTACACAAACATATTCATGCTATTCACATACACACATAGAGTGTCCCATTGTGGTGTAATGGATAGAAAGCTAGTTACAAATAGTACACACACATACATACTATATACATGCATACACACACACAGCATCCACACATTGTGTAATGAATAGCAAACTAGTTACAAATAGTACACACACATATGTATACTATATGCATATGCATACACACACACACACACACAATCACATCATGGTGTAATGGATAGTAAGCTAGTCTCACAATCCAATACTCAATGGATGCTCCATACTTATGACCTCGTGTCACATTCTACCCATGGAGAACGAATTAGGTAAATTTCTACACACACATACATTTAATCTATATCATAATGATCCAATGTTGTGTGTATGTTTCTGTAATGCAGGAAAAATGATAAATTGAAGCAAGATTTTTGTTAGTGTATGAGTGTTAAAATACTCTTAGAGAATAAGATAAGTTCCAATTCAATTTACAACTAATAATAATGTGGGATCCCCCCAATCATTATAATTATCTAAGGGAGATAATTATGAAATGCAAATTACAGAGTACTTCCTACTTATAATATGAAATCTATAAACTAGTTGAAAACAAACCCTACAGGCACAATTTTGATTTAAAAAAAAAACTGACCCTAAATTCATCCATACAACTTTTTATTGTTGTAATAAGTACAATTATGGTTTTGTAAAGACTTTGGTTTAGCTCAGTCGGTAGAGCATTGGACTAGGGACCACAAGGTTCCAGATTCGGTACTGGTCCTCGCCAACTCAGTGTATGAGTAAAGTGAGGAGCTGATAGTAGGTGTGATGCTCCACCTCAGATGCTAAAAAACAATCTCCTTGGTCTAGCACTAGTGAAAAGATGATAGACTCCCTCACTATCTGGCTGATACCGACTTTAGGCCACCCCAACGACTTTACTTTACTATAAGTTAATAAACATCATCAAGAGGTTAATTATTCATCATGGCAACACAGTGTCATTAATTATTCAGTAACCAGGAAAAGAATAATGGGAAAAATGTCATAATTTTGGTTTCTAGTTAGGAAATTTCCAACTAGGTATCTACTTTATATGATTATACAGAAAGATAAAGATTTGGTTTAGCTGATCGAATCCCACAAAGTAAGAGTGCAATTTAGCAATATATTTACTTTGTAAATCAAACACCTTGCTAAAAACTTTTAACATTTTCAATAACGACTGTGCTAAAAATATGTTCCAGGATCCCATTAGTAAACAGAAAAAAAATATGGTGGACATAGATCTAGCCATCCTTGAATTATTCGATGAGAGACAGATGGAAAAAAAACCAAAACATTTTGTGAATTATAGTAAGATAGGATATGACTTGATATTTGGCGACCTTTAAGTAAGTTAAAATTAAATAAAAGTAATATTCAATGTCTATATTTGTTTATTGATACGAAAGACTGAGAAAAAAAAAATTGCAAGTATAATGAAAATCATTGAACTAGTTCGGATTCTTCAGAATATTTACAAAATTTTGAGTTTCCATAAAGAAAAGGCTGCTCAAAAATCAGTAATGCAGTAATGTTAAGATGGGAATATTGGTAAACAGTTAAAAAAAATAAGAATCTCCATATATATATGTGTATATATCTATGTATCTATTCAGTTTGATACACACATGCACATATATATATTTATAGATATAAATAGGTATCTACATATATACATACATTTGTGTATATATCTATGTATCTATTCAGTTTGATACACACATGCACGTATATATATTTATAGATATAAATAGGAATCTACATATATACATACATTTGTGTAAATATCTATGTAGCTATTCAGTTTGATATACACATGCACATATATGTATATATGTATATATATATATATATATATATATATATATATAGATATAGATATGAATAGGAATCTACATATATACATACATTTGCGCATATATCTATGTATCTATTCAGTTTGATACACACATGCACATATATATATTTGTAGATATAATTAGGAATCTCTATATATACATACATTTGCGCATATATCTATGTATCTATTCAGTTTGATATACACATGCACATATATATATTTGTATATATAGATATAATTAAGAATCTACATATATACATACATTTGTACATATATCTATGTATCTCTTCAGTTTGATATGCACACATATATATATTTGTATATATATATAAATAGGAATGTTTGTATGCATTGATGTGAGCAAACGATTATAGATGTAATGATAAACGAAAGCCATTTTTCCATGAGTGGTTTGAACTGAATTCAGATAGATATATCATATTTCATTTTTGATTTCGTTTCCTACCAGATAAATAAATTGAGTTCTTTTTATTTTTTTATATGCATATATATATATATATTATATATATATATATATATATTCTTTTATTGAAATCCAAAAGGATCAATTTTACATATTTCATATTACATTTTCTGAACACAAATATTTATTTATTTATTCAGTTTCGTTTTCAAAAGAGATTTTGTTCTAATGATCAAGACAGAAACTTGAACTCACAGAGACATGCCGTTAAGGTATATGCATCGACCAATGACAGACGTAGTAAATGGAAAAGATAAAAAAATTTCAATTTATCAATAATGGGAAACTGAATGATATTTGCTGAAAATAATTATATTTAGAGCTCAGTCTAATGCAGATAACAGTACTGATGATATGGTGGGGGAAAACGCATTACCTAACAACACATTCCCTATCAATAAACTTCTGTTATTTCCATACTACTGATTTAACCCTTTAACTCACTGGCCACATCTGGCCAAACAAAGATGAGGAATCTGTCTACAGTTGAATCAAATAATACCAAGAGGCTGTGGAGTGGTATACACTATTGAATCAGTATAAGAATCATAACAACATCTGTAAGTAAAGTAAAATCAACGGGGTGGCCTAAAGTCGGTATCAGCCAATCAGTGAGGGAGTCTATCCCCTTTTCAATAGCACTAGACCAAGGAAATTGTTTTAGCATCTGAGGTGGAGCACAACACCTACCATCAGCTCCTTACTTTACCGCACAGATCCCTGTGCTACTCATACGCTGAGTTGTCGAGGACCGGTATCGAACTAAGAACCTTGTGGTTTCTAGCCGAACGCTCTACCGACTGAGCTAACCCGGCCCATGTTTTGAAACTAGTGATTTTCTTGTGATTTCATATTGAGAAACAATTAAATTTTAATACAGTGGCAACCATGCACAGACTGTAAAGGTTGGTTTGGTTTCTTTGTTTAATGGCATATCAACTTTTGTGGGTTATTAATTGCAAAATCCACCCTCATACAAGAACAGTAGTAGTACTATTTAACCCATAACAGACGGAATAAGGGGGTTCATACTGAGGATATTAATCTGAAAGTGAACGTAATAGTATGACTGGAGGTCAAACTCAAGACAATGTCACAGTCCAGCCACTATGCCACAGGGACTCCCTCTGAGACTTTAGTAGGTTATTTCCTATAAGTCTAACATAAACAAAGGGGAACCACTCTTGACTGAGAGACTTCATAGAACTTTGAACTGAACCTCACTGATAATGATGTGAAGGCTCCTGAATTCAACAAAAATAAGGGAATATTTTTTTTGAAAAAAGCAAAATACATTTTTTTCCAAATTTTTTCTATAAATATAAACTCTGCATTAATCTGGAATTGGTTTTTAACAAAAAGAATATCTTAATTTTACATAGAATATTTATTTTGAGGCTATTCAAAATGAAAGTGTTTCAAGCTTTAACAGAGATTAGTCATTAAATTTTTGGCAACTGAGAAGAAATTAACTGAAAAATATAGGATCAGTAATGAGAAGCATGTTTTAGTCAAAAAACGTTTACAAATGGATTAAACGTGGGTTTATTACCACAAGCCTGAGTCAAAAAGACAGCCCATCGAGTGGAAGCATGTTGACTTCACAGTATAGAAAAATTTCCAGATGCAGCAATCAGTAAAGAAGGTCATGCTGACAGTCATCTGGGACACAAGATGACTGATCAAAATTGTTTTTCTTGAAAAATGTGCAACTGTAAACAGTGCTTCCTATTGCCAATTCCTTTGGCAAAATTCACCTTATTTATTGAATGACCCTTCTATATCAGCAGATGTTGCTTAATCCATCTGTTACATAATTATTAGATTCCTAATACTTATGTACTGTAATGTAGAAACCAAAATGGCTGTTATATGTTCAGCCGGCAGCCTTGAAGGATTGAATGACAAGGCTTGACCTCAGTCCTGATCCTCCTTCTGGTGGATACCGTGAGAATCGGTGGAGAAGACCCTCTTCCGGTTTAGATTAGAAAGAGATTTTAGTTAGTATCGGTCAAACCATGACGGTGGTCAGTCGTGTTATGCACGCTGCCGACTCAATCTGTGCAGGTAGTCTGGAAGTTTGAAATAAAATATGATCTAAGTAAATCGAAGTCTTGTGTTATTATCTAAAAACTACCAACGACACAGGGCTTCTGATAAAGAGAAATCCCCAATGGAAGACCAGACACGAAGTCCCCAAGACAAAGTCCAGATGCTAGAAGAGACGCTAGAAGAATAGAAGTAAGAAAGTAAAAAGAAGAGTATACAACACATCTATACATATAAAAAGGGCTGTTGGTGTGTATGTATGTATGTATGTATTGTATGTATGTCTGGATGAAATTACAAAAATAAAACAATTAATGACAAAGTCAATATATACAAACAATTAATATAACTGGTTCTTGCTTTTTGTATAAAAATTACAAAGATCTGATTTATATTCACAAAGCTATCTAAAAATTAAGATATACATAATAATAATGGATCTGCGAGACTAAATTGCTAACCATTACACCACATTTTGCCCCCCCCTCTACACCAGGTGATGCTGTGTATCCACTTCTAGTGTAAATATATACAGAAGCAGCTGATATTAGAGAATGAAAGTTTAAAAAAAAAGAAGTTTTCCAATTCTACAGATTTAATCATGATAAAAAAAAACTACAGGAAATTTTCTTAAAACTTGTTCTATTCTATGGTAAATGTGCATAAAAACAAACTACGGATAAATAAATTTATAGAACAGAAACTGTTTATTAGAAAAAATATTATTTTGAGAATATTTATTGCAATTTTTATCTCAATCAAATCTGTAGAATTGGAATTTTTTTTTTTTTCAAAATTTCATTCTCTCCATCATCAACATTTATAAGGAGTCAATATCTGTGAAAATGTATTGCATCTCTTTCTCTAAACAAATATTATTTCTACATATGATCAGATGGAAATAAATACATAGTTTTCTCTCCCTGTCATATGTGTATGTGTGTAGTCTGTTTATATATTGTTGGCGCCTTTCCATCCACTAAGGATGATGGTGTAGTGTAAAAAAAAATATCTGCGCAAGTGACTGCAGGCCAATTCTTGAGTGACAGTCTTTGGTGCACTGAATGCACTCTCTGCCTCACCCCTCTCCATGCCTTGCTTAATGTTAAGGCACCAGGCCACTCTATTTTTTGCACATACCTCCCACGTGTTTATGTCAATATGGCATATCCTCATGACTCTCCTACAGACATCTTTAATATTCATATGCTTAATTTATATATATATATATATATATATATACATATTTGGTTAAATAGTATTTTTCTACATATTCTGGTTTCAATCCTTTCAAAGTGCCAAATGGATGATACAATATCTGGACAGAATTGGCTAATAGATTTGCCATAACTAATTTGTTCCCAGTACTTTAGTCCTGTCATGGGCCACATTTAAAAAACAAATGCTACTACATGATACCAGTATAATTAGAACACTTATAAAGTTCTATTATTTTTACAATATACACATCTTATAATAATGGTCCATGAATGGACCAAAAGTATTTGGGAACAAATTAGTCATGGTAAATTTGTTAGCCAATTCCAGACGGATTTTGTATCATCGATTTGCTGACTTGAAAGGAATGAAACTAAAATATGTTGACAAAAGATGTTTATATTATTTAACCAAAGGGAAAAAGAATGGATGCCCTCATCCCCCCAGCAATGGGTTAAATAGTACCACTACTGTTCTTCTACAAGGATGGATGCGGCATTAAATAACCCATGAAGGTTGATATGCCATTAAAGAAAGAAACCAAATCAACCTTGAACTATATATAACATCTTAAATTTCCAATTGAATTTGACATTATCTCCGTATATAATTCATATTAACATCATTGAATTACTGATTCTTTAAAGAAATTCTGTACTTTAAATTTCATGGAAATTCCATTTCTTGTTCAGTGTATTGCTATTTCATCTACACTGTTATTTCAAATTTAACATTATTGAATTAAGGCTTCATTGCTGAGATTGTTTACCTTGATAATACAAATTTTCAATACATTTAAATATTATACAATAAGGCTGCATTTTATTTTGGTATTCCCATGTTGTGATTGAAAACCAATAAAATCTGCTGGTATCATAAGATACAGCTGGGGTGCTCTGGATCAGTGGTAATGATGCTTTGACCCTGAACCTATGCCTGACCCTATCATCTGATGGGAGCTTTATTGGTAGCACAGCTGTTGTTTTTTACAGTAACATGTGTATGCATTTACCCAACCACACCACTAGAGGCAGGATATGATGCAAGGTCAATTTTTAAGGAGTAAAGCTGGTTTAAATTCAGATATTTTCTTTGTCTAGATGGATTGTGTAACCAAGGCTAAATAACCTAATTTTCCCTATGTACCAAAAGCTGGGGGAGAATAAATAGATTGATGCTTTTCTAAAGGGCAAACAGCTTCATTCAGGATTTGAACGTGAGTCACGATTCCATTTCCTATGATGATAACCATTACACAAAATGTGCCTTCTGCATATATATATGTATATGGGTAATTCCATGTGAAATCATCAGGAAAAAAATAAAATTGTCACCCACCCCCTTCAATTTTTCTGAAATTTTGTACAGGTGTAGAGTAGGTTAAAATTAACAATCCCCCAAATTTGAGCTTCCAATTTGAAATATTAGCTGAGTTATGTCGATTTTAAACTAAAAATTTGAGGGGGGGGGGCAAGAAAAATGGCGACATTTTGTAATCTATTTTTGTCTATAAAATGTGTTCTATAGCTCCCCTACTCCTAAAAATTGGTTTATAGAAGTTTTTAGGCCTGAAGAATCCAAAAATGTTATCAAAATAGGCATAAAATTAACCCTTTTCACATTATTAATGATTTCTGATTTTTTCAATGCAAGATCAATAAGTGAAAATAATCAAAAATAATAATCAATAAGTGAAAAGATGACAATTTTTCTCGACCTCCCCCTCAAATTTTTCGAGTTTAAAATCGATATTACTCGGCGAATATTTCAAATTGGAAGCTCAAATTTGGGGGATTGTCTAATTTTAACCTACTAAAATTAGACACCTGTACAAAATTTCAGAAAAATTGAAGGGAGTGGGTGACATGGCCCTGATGATTTGACATGGAATTACCCATTTATAAGTTAAGGTAGTGTGGACATGGAGTCAATGGCATCTAGTTACTGACAGTTTTTTGCTTATGCAATCTTCAGACCAATTGGTTAGAATATTTCATTGGCGAGAACTGACTCCATGTCCACACAACCTTAACTTAAGTATAAATGCTCTGTTAATGATATTGAGCACTGTTTACTTATAAATATAGCACCCGTATTATCTACATAATATATATTAGAAGGAACAAGATTTTTAAAAACATATTAAAAAAAAAAGTGCTCAATACCAGCTGTAGAGCAGCATAAAACCTTGAATAAATGTAGTTCCCTTACTTCTCTTTGACTGCCCCATTACTACCAGTTTCATTGAATCTTTTTGTAGGAGTAAGAAAAATTGCAACAGTCAAATGTGAGCAGCCTTATATATATATATATATATATATATATATATACTAGACAAAACATGACCTGTTGGGTCACCCATTCAGTTCTGGGTAGATAATTGAGATTAAGGAAAAGTGAGTTTGCAAAGTAAATAAAAGTTTTTAAAAAATAATAAATACGGCTGGACAAAACATTAAAATCATTTTGTATGTTAAGCTTTCTAAAAAAGGGAATGTTTGACCTAATCTAAGCTACTGGTTGCTGCTTGTAAAATTTAACATAGAAATACATTTCAAATTCTCCTGTCACTCTCTCTCTCTCTCTCTCTCCTCTCCCAGAGAGACTAAATTATATAGCAAGGAGGTAATCAAGAGATACATAGAGGGGAAAAAAGTGATAGGCAGAAAGTGAAGTAAGAGATTGGTCAGTTTTTTACTTTATTGCAAATTACAACTAATTAGAACCAATTAAAATGGATTTCTTTCAAACATAATGCAATCCTAAAAGTAAGAAATAATTTAGTATAATTTTCATGTCATTAAACTAAATAGGAATAAAGACTTAGGGAACCAAAAGTTGATTCGCTCAGCTTTAGCATAATAATATATAAACTGTTGTCAGCAAATTTATTTGTTCATTTGCACAAAAAATGTCACACTGATTCTCTGCTGAGTGTAAAGCAAGTCTCTCTGTATCTGTGTGCTCATTGGCAATACTACTACTACTACTACTACTACTAGTACCACCACCAAGAAAAATTTACTACTACTAAATAAACGAAACTCTTCTTAAAAATAACCAAGTTTCTGATATTTATTTCTTTAATGCTTCATACTAATACCCTAACCTGATATATGTACCTCCCACAAACGGATACATATACCTATATAAACACACTCACACACACATATATATATATATATATATATATACTGATAATATAGTATGCAATATTTAACAGTAGATGGTGCTCAATATCATTGATAGAGCGTGTATATCTAAGTTAAAGTAGCATGGGGATGAAGTCAATGGCGCTTGGTTACTGATAGTTTCTCACCTATGTGATTTTCAAACCATGGTTTGAGAATTGCATAGGCGAGAAACTGTTAGAAACCAAGCACCTTTCACTTCATGTCTATACTACCCTAACTTATATATATATATATATATATATATAGGTGAATGAACAAATTGCTTTAAAGAAGAAAAATTATTCAATAACTATAATCTATCATTAAACTAGCAGCAGCTACTCGGCGTCGCCTGGGTAGAGGGGGATTTTTTAAAGTTAGTCCTGCAGATCCATTATTACTGAATCACAAGTTGAATCCTCATGGGATGCCCAATTAAAATCCCAATGTAAAAAAAAAAAGACCTTGCATTGATCCAGCTACTCTGAAAAGAAATGTTAATGTCTACTATCTAAAATATTAAATGAAAAAAAATCCATGCTGTTATCATCACCACCATCACTAACTAAAAATCTTATGGATTGCTTTTTTCATAATAAAAATGGATATGATTTTTCTGTTTATAAAATTTAGTTTCCATCTTCATAGGAATACCAATTCATTGTATATATCACTTATTTTTTTAAATAGCATTTTGAAAAAATTTTTTTTTTAAAATCTTTCTTTATTGGCCAGAAATTTTTAGTGACAGAAGCAGATCTTTTTTGCCATTAAAAAAAAAATTGAATAGAAATAGATTCATGGTATTATTTCTATCAAATAAAAATAGAAATCTGATCTCTCTGATAATACAAAGTCAAAATTATTTCAAGCTGTAACTGTGTCAATGCTACTGTATAGGTGTACCACTTGGACTCTAATGAAAAACTTGGAGAAAAAGCTACATGTGGTCTTGAATAAATACCAGAAGCAGCATCCCACAAAAGGGCAGTTGTATGGCCGCCTACTTCCTATCCCACAAACCATTCAGGTAAAATGAAGATATGCTGGACTCTCAAGGAGAATCAAAGACAAGCTCATAAGTGATGTTATACTATGTTAACTTGTGACTTGTCAGGAATTGAACCTAAGACCTTCTCATAACAAATTGTAGGCTGGTTTAATTTAAATAAGACTGTTTCAGCCAATCAGAGGCTGGCTTGGGATTGTAGCAGGCACTACGTATGACACACACAAATTTGGTCAGGAGTTGAAAAGTCATTTTACTGGGGAAACGCTAAAAGTCTGAGCTATTGGATCAACTCTGTCAGTGGAAATTTCACAAATTTGGTAGCAGAGCATAGTTACAAAAAAGAAAAGAAAAAAAAATTATGGCTTCAAAAATACTTGCTCCATTGCTTAACAACAGGCAGTGATTGCTTAGAGGGCAAAGACCCCTTGGGGCTGTTCCAGAGTGCTTTGGCCTCTGGAGCAGCTAAGTAAAATTAACAGCATTGATCCCAGGGGGCTATCCCCCAGGACAATATCTATCCCCTTGATTTAAAGGGGCAGGGCTGGGTTTATTGCCAGCAACTGAGGTGCCCCCCTTGAGGGGTAATGCCGATGGGATTGCATTTTTTGTGCCTACCACCCATGAGCTTCGGCTTGTGGGTGGGACCACATAAAAATGTCCTCATAAGTGGGATGAGAAACAAATACCTTGCTTAACAGTCACCTCCACATGAATATACCACTGTGGGGCCAACCAGTAAAAACCTGCATCAGTGAGCTCTACACGGATACTGGATGCTGTGCAGAGGACCTACCAGGAGTGATGGCCAACAGAGACAGGTGGTGAGGGAGAGTCAAGGAGATGTGCTGCTGACATGATTTGATGATGATTAATGGGTTAAAATTACTGAGCATGGATGATTTAAATGAAAGAGCCTATGGATTTTGTTTGTCAGTTTTGCAATGCCTTGTCATTTTTCATCAGAGCATCCATTAAATATTAAATTCAATAATTGCTGTCACAAAGGTAAGATACTAATGTCTAACCAAAGAGAACTATCAGCATATCTTTGTAATTGAATGAATAATCTAAAGAATTCAAGCCACAAACATTACAGACAAATTCAGGTCTTAATTCAGAACTTTATTTTCTTAGGAGCACAAATATCAGATGTGTCTAGTACATAAATGGTCTTTTCATTTTTTATGGGTCCAATGCTAGTTTTATATTCTTGTGCATATGTATATATATATATGTTGTTGTCTAAGAGTCTCTGTATGCTTCTAGTAAGTATATATATTTGTGTTTATATAGGTAAATGTATCCGTTTGTGGGAGGTACATATATCAGGTTCTGGTATGAAGCATTAAAGAAATAAAATCATGAGCAGTAGCCACCCCCACTATAAGGAAGAGCCAGAAGCCAGCAACACTACTTTCCTTACACAGTCTGAAGAAAGGAGAATAAATATCCTGAAAATTTACTACTACTAAATAAACGAAACTCTTCTTAAAAACAACAGAGTTTCTCATATTTCTTTCTTTAATGCTTTGTACTAGTGCCCTAACCTGATATATGTACCTCCCACAAACAGATACATATACCTATATATATATATATTATTTACTGATAATATAGTATGCAATATTTAAAAGTAGGGGTTAGTAAATAGGTTATGAGGAGTTTTGGAATATTTTTATATAAGATGTGCTCTAATTCCCCACCAAGATTTATAGACTGGCCAAGGTCACATGATTTACACCTGCAGCCAATCACTAAACATACTGCATGGAAGACACACTATTTAAACCCCCCACTATTCATAATTACATAGGATTACCGGGTTTTAACCAATACTTATAAGGACTTATATGATTACCAGAGTAACCAAAGGATTCATTATCAAAGGACTCTTTACCAGGAATTGAGGACTCTTTACCAGAGTAACCAAAGGATTCATTATAGAAGGACTCTTTACCAGGAACTGAGAACTCTTTACCATAGGAACCAAAGGATTCATTATCGAGGGACTTTTTACCAGGGACCAATTCCAATGGACAAGCGATCCTGCTTTAAGGCCAAAGGATGGACCATAAAAATTTAACCTATCTTGTTTAAAACATATGAATTGAGACATTCCAATCTTTTAAAAAAGTATTATGAGAACCTGGATATGCTTTCAAAAAAAGGGCGAGTAATTAATTGAAACTAATCACAAATTAAATTTAAAAGAGGCTTGCAACTTAATATATAAACATTAAAAATCATAGAATTGTCTGTGAATTCTATGTATCCAAGAATTAAATACTCACTTGGATTTTTAACATTTCAAATATTTTTAGCAAAATTGATATTAAAACAAAACAAAATTTCAAATCAATTGGCATTTCTAATTATGTCACTGTGACAACCTTATAAAAAGTTTTGATATTCCACAGTATTTTTCCTGTTATTAAAAAAAGTCTAGAAGGGGGAATATAAGAAATACTCCACCAAATTTTTGGATTTTATGTCATTTTTCCATTCTGTCAGATTTTCTCTTCAACTATGAAATCATAATCATCAGACGAAAATTTAATTTGTTTTAGTCTTTATACTGCTCTGCAGGCCAGGATTTGAGGACTTTTTTGATTTGTTTAATCTTCTTAAATGATTGTTTATTCTTATCTGTTCACTATATATATATATATATATATATATATATATGCATATGTATGTATGCATGTATGTATGTATTTGATACAGGGAACAATACTGAGTTACTGTTCTTTATAATTTTAGGTGATAGGTACTGTACCAATGTATATGTACACACAAAAATTATATATATCCATATATGTGCATGTGTGTGTCTATATGATAGTCATAAATATATATATATATATATATGTGTGTGTGTGTGTGTGTGTGTGTGTGTGTGTGTGTGTGTGTGTGTGTGTGTGGTGCATGGTGATGAGAGAGAGAGGAACAGATTGTCTATGAAAGTCAATAAGATTGATAAACACTAAACCAAGATTTAAAAGAAAAAAAATTACTAACTGAACGTGTAAGTGACAGATGGATACCAGATAATGACTGTGTCTTGTTTAACAACGAATGTGACACGAGCTTGCAACATGTTTCATTGTAGGAAATGCATTAGCACTTTTATGTTATACTGTTACATGCTTTTATATGTGAGAAACACTGTCTCCAAAATGTCTTCCACTGGACTGGCAGCCATGAACTTCCGGCAAAAATACAGAAATAGAAGAAGAAATTCCTCTGTCGACAGCTTTAACATCAGAACATATGAACTACATAGCAGTGTTACTTTATTGAGGGCATGTTTTTTTGACGTGCAGTGTTAAGGTGTTTGCCTGAAGATATTACAACCTATATAATAAAAAAGAGTGTGAATAGTAAATAGACCATATAGACTTATGTTTTTCTCTTTTGTCAACACACAAAACCTTAAAATTCTGCAGGCTGAATTGGACCTAAATAATGTTACTTCAATAAATAAATAAATAAATAAATAATCGCCTTTTAGAAACATGCAACTATTTGATTAAAATACAGATCTGAAAACGGTTATTAGTGTTAGTAGAGCATTTAATTCCAAGACTAACAGCAACAAATAAATGAATTAAAACTTAGTTTAATTCTAACAATTCATTAAAGAACAAATAAAACAATGACTAACAATATAAAGTTCTTCCTGTGTATAGAGTAAAGTTTGAAAGACTTACCGGTGTGATGGAGAAGATATCTGGTATCTTAGTGATTTCTTGAAGAGAATTTCATGTTGTCATGCACATGGGAGCTGGTCCGGAATCTATCTGAGGGTTTTGGTATTTTGTATCAACACTTCTCGGCTCATCACGTGATTGGTATATCCAATCACAGAAACCTCTCCCTTTAACCCCGCACACAGGAATAAACGTTTTACTAACCCAACAGGGCTATTGTTCTTTGAATAAAATTTTTGCTTTAGAACCCTTTTTTTATGGTAACAAATCTGGAATGTTTAAATATCTATTACTCGTATATTTACCGCCAAATAAAAAAAAAAACATGGTGAACATCCCCTAAGTGTGTCAAATGAAATATTATTGAGAATTCTGGGGTATGGGGTTATTGTCCTTGTCTACGAGCCTCTGTTTTGAACCAACCAATCACGAGCCAGCATACTTTGGCGGCAAAGCCGAATAAGCAAACTCGCGCTCTTCTGATCCAGCTTTCACAGGGAACAGACCTAAATAAGGATCGCTCCTCTTCCTCAACAACAGCATCGGAGTCGGACATTAAACAGAATGTCTATCATATCCAGACTATCAGAAGGCCGTAGCAAGGGCTATGATAATACCCTATCTCAGGATTCAGATAAGTTATTACAAATTATAAACAGTTGTGCAGACGAACTAAAGTTTGCAATCCTTATTGTTATATGTAATACATGTCTTTTATTCCTATTTCTAGTTGTTTGGTTATTTCTTTAACTCTTAACCAGTCTGTCACACTTGTGGTTAACTCCATACTTCAAACCTTGGAGTACTGTCGTTTCGTGTCTAGTTTCTTTATAATATAAATAAAACCAAATAAAATGAATATGAAAAAAATACAAAATAAAATAAATATGAAAAAAATAACAATTTCCCAGGAGGCCTCAGACAGAAAGAACCATCTTGGCATACACAGAAACAACTAGGAGCTTCCTGGAGCCAAAAAGAAATGTTCGCCAATTCTTTGCAAGACTGGTACTGGGGACACACACTTTTATTGACCCAGGAAGAAATTTTCTCTCCAAAAAATAGTTATGAACCTAAAAATTAAGGTTGAACATAAAAAGTATCTCTTGACTTGTGTTGCTTTCCCTTCTTTAATTATTTTTAGTTGGAGATGCATGGTGAAATGGTTAGAGTCATTGGAAATGGACTTGTCAACCCAAATTCAAATCCTGGATGAAGCTACAGTTCCCATAGTGCTAATACCCTTAGGAAAGGTAGGAATCCAACTACTCTCCCTCCAGTTATGGGTAAAATAATAGACGAGACTAGGCTTTTTAACATGGTGGTTGGTAACCAGTCTAGGAGAAGGAAAACTGAATTCAAACCTGTTAAATCTGCTTGGGGTGGTCACTACTAGAATAAGCTCTGTCTTAATTAGTAATCTATTTTCACTACTAATTTAGTAGCTAAGTAATTTTCAGCCTGATTACTAACAGAAGGAAGAACCATACATATTAGGGTTAAGGAAGACACAAACAACCTACCTTAACCCGCTTAACCCCATATAATCCCATAAACTTTGCCAGAGACACACATATATATATTAATATTGATAATATTGTGTGCTATATCTATAAGTAAATAGTGCTCAATATCATTGATAGAGCATGTATATCTGAGTTAGGATTTCTTGGACATGAATTAAACAGTGTTTATTTACTGACAGTTTCTTGCCTATGCAATTCTCAAACCAAATGCGTGGTTACTCACTTTCAAGAAAGTTTCTCTGCAAAAATGTGTAAGTATTTACTGAATATAAACATATATTAGATATAATTAAACATAATTGGTAATATGGATTAAGCTTTTATTGTAACAATTACTATAGTTCAGTTTAAATTTATATTTGCCAATAAAGATTTTTGGTAAAGGCATGTGGTGTAATGGTTAGTGTTGTTGGAAATGGTCATGGCGAGATGAGTTCAAATCCTGGATATGGTTGTTTGCAATTCACATAGTGCTAATACCTTTGGGAAAGGTATAAATCCTACTATTCTCCCTCCAACTATGGGTAAATAGTGCAGATAGGACTCTTTAACCTATTATTGCAAATGATGTTTACTACAGGAATGCATTAGAAAATGATTTTTATAATAGGACTGCATTGGAAAATTATTTTACTATAGGAATGCATTGGAAAATGTTTTATTATAGGAAGACATTGGAAAATGATCTTTACTATGGGAATGTATTGGGAAATGATTTTTACTATAGGAATGCATTGGACAATGATTTTTACTATAGTATCAATTACTATAACAGATCAGCTCTGATGATGGTCTTATACATACAGAAATATTGCAATATTAGCCTTCTCTGATATTCTGTGGGATTCACTTCCATATTTTTTTGAGTAGAGGTTTGTAAAAACTTAAATCATTACACACACTGAATAAGCCTTAGTGATTCAGGTCATGAGCATTTACCCATTGTAGATAGTATACATCAGCTAGTTCTCATTATAAAGAACTATCTTGCATGTAAACAACTCTAAATCAATCCAGCAATCCTAAGCCGGCACATTGGCTTCTCACCAGATTTTCCCGAATCAAAGGAAAACATTTTTGAAATAAACATCAATCACTTTATATTTATCTAACTTCTCTGAAAATTCTTTTCCCATTAAATCCAAGCTGCCATTTTCATAACTGAGTGTTGTGCTTCTTTTTCAATCACTTTATTTTACAAATTTTACACTTCGGCAGCTTCCCTTTTTGATCTATCCTTATTGAATCCAGTTGACTTAGATCAGGTTATGGATCCTGCCCTTGCAACATTTCTCAAAAAGTATTTCAGACTAATGTCAGCCAGCTTACATCGACATGACACCAGCAAAGATCATATTAAATACAAAAGAGCTTTATGTAAATCTGCAGGCTCCATGTCTTTTCTGAAGATTTTCTTCCTGTAAAAAGGAGTGCACTTCAAAGAAAGCAACACTTCTCTCACACTGATAGGACTCCTTTACTGGTCTATAGTTAGATTATGCTTTTTGCCTCCTTATGAAGAGAGAAAAGCATGTCGCATGTCACATGTCAGCCATCTTAAGAACTAATCCTCAAGTTTTATTCTTACTGCAGTGAAAAGCCAATGTCAACTTGTAAGCATTGATTTTCTCGAAGGATTTTGTCAAAAAAAGAAAGAAAAAAAAGAAAAAGTGAATGTGTTCAATGATTTTTGGTAAATTTGTTGTTGGCTTACTGACTCTAAAATGTAAATGAAAAGATATATATATATATATATTTTGTCCGAAAAAAAAAAAAAAAGAACAAAATGCAAATGTGTTCAATGATTTTTGGTAAATTTGTTGTAGGCTTACTGACTCTAAAATGTAAATAAAAATATATATATATTTACGAACTCCTCCGCACGAGCAGGATATGACACAAGGTCAATTTCTTAAGTGGAGTTCCACAGGTTTGAATTCAGAGTTTTCCTTCACCTAGACTGGTTACCTTGGTTACCATGGTTAAAGAACCCAGTCTGACCTGCTATTTACCCATAGCTGGAGGGAGAGTATGATTCATAACTTTCCCAAGGGTATTAGCACTAAGTGAAATGCAATTACCACGTCCAGGATTTGAACTCAGGGCGACAAGTCCATTTCCCATGACTTTAGCCATTACACCACGCGCTTCCTATGAAAAGATATAAAGTGAATCCTCAAAAATCCTCTGAAGATTTATAAATCATTTCTAATTCTTCAAGGGTGAAATACAAAGTGTAAGATAAAATAATATACAGGGGGACCCAAGAGTCTGGACTCATAGATCCAGATATAAATATATGGCATTCAGTTAGTATTATTTGGACTATTGTCCTCATCTCCATTGTCATCCTTGAGTTCAAATGTGGTTTTCGAGCTAAAATCATTACCAGTAGTTCAAGGGAGCTCCAAGCAGCATAAATGCCAATAGACTTATTTACAGAAATGTGATTAGATATAGAGAAATGAAATGGAAGAAAATAACTTATTCTAAAATAGAAATTTCAAAATGTCATAAAGAATGCCTAACTGTTTTAATCTGACTTGGAACTTGAAATGTTATGGTAATTACGTAGACAAGATAATAATAAAGTCAACAGGTAATGTATAACCCGTCGGTCCTCCCGAGCTGAAGGGCTCACAGAATCTCCGAAATTGGCCGTCAAGATCGGATTTTCTGCATCAACCACGGATTGCAGGGTATCTATATTTGCTGGAAATCTAGCCGAATGCCCCACGTTGTGCTAAGATCTCAAACGACTAGAAATCTGCTATAGAAACTGATTTCCGAGATTAATGGCGGCCGATTGGTCACATGAAAAAAAAAGAATAACGAATCTTTTCTTTTTAAAAAAATCAACAACATTTATATTCGAAAATATAAATACAAATAATTACTTCTCAAGGTTTGTGGGAGTGATGTGCCCGTAATTAAATACTTCTGGTCTTCTGCAAAGTATTGTGCAAAACAGTTCGTAAGTTGACTAAGTTTTCAAAATGGTCTTAGCTGAAGTCAGTTACTCTCGGCTCTCCGTATTGCGTTAATCTTGTCAGCTAGCCCGATTCTCAAGCGATCACAACTTCATCTGCCCGTTTGGCCTCATCTGCCTATTCGGCCTCTTCTGCTCCTCAAGCCAAAAACGTCTGAGTTAAATAATACTCCGACCGGAACAATTTTATTTCCGGTCGGCATGAAAACATCGGGAATTTTTCTGCTCCACCCACCCAAGAAGGGTAACCGCCTTCCTCTTGTTCAACAAGCCAATCAAATTTACTTCCGCTCACCAATCTGGGTATCTCTTCCGGCCACTTGAATGTGTTTTTTAAATACATTCGACCCTTTTTTTTAATGTCGATTTCCAACAAGAGTTTATCTACATTCTCCAGCCATAGGGAAACATAAAACAATAGATTCTCTTTAATCCTGGTTTCTTCATGTTCCGGTAATCTATAAAACAAGATTTATCTTTTCCCCGCGACTAAAAGTCTGGATACATCAAAGACTCGTCTAAGAACGGCTTCCCTCACTTCTGGGAGTTCCGACCTACTTGAGATTTTACTACCGGCCACTATCGCCTCGACCTGTTTTGGATCTACGGCTGAGGTCGGCCAGCGAGTTATATTTCCGTTTATTAATTCTTTCTTTCTTCTAATTTCAAAACCTAGATCAGGTCATATTTCGATCGCGGCCCTGTAATTCTGACCCAAACAATCGGAAGATTTTAACTTCCGATTTTTCTTTCTTTCTTTTTCTATCTTCCAAACCTGAATCAGGTCACAAATGAAACAGAACTCATGGCTTTATACAAATGGTGTATTCAATAAACATGAACTTGCAATATACAATCACAAGAAATATCTGAAGAAGACCAGAGATCACATCAACTGAAACATTGTACAGGTCTTCATTGTCATCTGTACAATGTTTCAGCTGATGTGCCCTCTGGCCTTCTTCAGGTATTTCTTGTGATTGTACAGATGACAATGAAGAGGAGGACAATAATCCAAATAATCCAAATAATACTAATTATCAAGCCTCATATAAAAAATTCAGAGAAATGGCATCTAGTGTTCATCTGTTGTATGTAACTTTTTGCTGATCAGCCAACTCTGGTGTGTCCATGTGTAGGTATCCACAGGAGAACGTCACTTATGAGTTCATCCTTACTTCTCCAGCAGTGTCCAGCATGTCTTGTTCAACTTATTTGGATGGTTTGTGTGCTAGGAGGTAAGTGGCCATACAGCTTCTTTTTGTGGGTTGCCACTTCCAAGATCTCTTCAAATCTCCCTGAAGCATCCTTGTGTAGTTTCCATGTGGCCTTTCTCCAAGCATTTTGCTAAAGTGTAATTAGTGCAGCCATGCAACCGTACTGATAATTCTCATTTTATTTTATCTGAGAGATCAGATTTCCATATGATCTCTCAATAGCAGTCTATGATTTTTTTTATGTGTATATTGACATTGCTTTCTGTTTGTTGGTTGGTTGTTTTGCATTTACGGCATGTCAACCGTTGGGTTATTTAATGCCAAAGATGTTTTGTTTTATTCATTCTGGTTGGGTATTTAATTTTTTTTAACACATTTTTTTTAAACTCATTTTTTGAACCCATAGATGGGACCCTAACAGGTACTACTACTATGGGTCAGAATTGGCCTGGGAGTAAGGGTGATGAAGGGGTACTCTCCTCTCCCCAGAAATCCAGAATTGGAACTTAACCACTAGATGCAGTTTAACATCTTATCCAGGACTCTAAGGCCCTCCGGGCAGTGTAAAAATTATCTTTTTAAAAATTTGTTGAGTCACAGGGTTTTAAAAATTCAATGACAGAGGGTTTTTTTTATCATAAATAAGTAAAGTCAAAATTATTTAAAAAAATAAAACAATTTGAACAAAATGTTGAGTGCATCTATTAATTATTAATTAAATAATTATATTGAATATTTTACGCAAATTTTACAAATTTTTTTTATTTATTTTAAAATTTTAATTTAACTTCTTGTTACTGAAAAAAGGGGCAAGAGTAAAAAATAATTTTTAAAATTGATTACAAATTTTGCAAAAAATTTTTATTCCATTTAAGTAATACAACTTTTTAATTAATTTCATAGTTTATATAGTTTATTTATTCAAATAATATATAGCTCATTTATTCAAATTGTCATTATTGCAATGGAAATGTTGAATTATAAGGAACCGCTTTTATTTATTGTATTAATAGTAATTGTTCCTTATTGTATTGATGGTTTTGGTAATTGTGACGTAATCAGTGATATTGTTTTAATTACAGACAAATAGAGACCAAATCTCCATTATTAATAGATATTGTTATCATTTTTTTGCAATTTAAATGTTAAATATACATATTTAATGCTACAAAAAGACATACAAATTGCTGTAGTTTTGCTGTAGGTTAATGCTACAATTTTCTAAGTAGTTACAATAAACTTCAGAAATGCTGAGGTTATCATTTTTGTTAAGAAACTTGGTTATTTCCTAGTTGAGTAACATGAGTGACCCAGAAAAAACAGAACCCAAATTATTTATTTATTTTCCCATTAAACTAACTCTTAACCCCAACCCGAACCTTTAAACCTAACCCTTGTTGGACTTAAACTTAAAAAAAAAAAAATTAAAATTAACAGTTTTATTACAAAATTTGTGGGTTCTGTTTTTTCTGGGTCACCCTGTAATATTATGTTACTCAACTGGGGTGGGGGGTAGGTTTAGGGTTAGTTTAATAGGAAAATAAATAATTTGGGTTCTGTTTTTCTGGGTCATCCTGTAATATCATGTTACTCAACTAGGAAATAACCAGAAACTTATTGTTAGATCTTAAAATTTTGGAATGACTCAGAGTGGATATTGGTGTAAGTTGATAAGGAAGAAATTCAAGACAATGTTGTGCATAACTTATATATATATATATATATATATATATATATGACCAACCACTCCTCACAAGCATAATGTGACACAAGGTAAATTTCTAATACAAAGTTTAACAGGTTTGTATTCAGTGTTTTTCCTTCTCCTAGACTTGTTGCCTAACCAAGGTTACAGTCTACCCTACTATTTTGCAAATAGGTGGAGGGAGAATAGTTGGATTCATACTTTTCCCAAGGGTAGTAACACTATATGAAATGCAAACACTTTCATCCATGATTTGAAATTGAGTCACTGAGTCCATTTCCTATGTACCTCTATATGTGTATTTGAAATGACTAAAAATTTAATAGCTTATTTAAAGTTATTCTTTTTTTTAATATGCAAATGAGCTGACTACATAAGGAAAATTCATATTATTTGGATTATTCGGACTATTGTCCTCATCTTCATTGCTATCTGTACAACATTTCTGACAACGTGCCCTCCAGCCTTCTTCAGGTATTTCTTGTTGGACTAAGGAGCCTTCTTGAACTCAGGAACCTTCTTGTCGTTATCAGGAGCCACCACGGAACTTTGAACCCAACCCTTTATTCAATCCATGGGGTATCCTGTTCTCATTCTGCTAAACATAGCTGGGTACAGGTGTTAAGTTGTGTTAATTATTATTCTATGTTACTGTTGCCCTTGAACAGGATTGAACTTGCAGTCTGTCACATAATGCTATGTATCCAATTGGACAATTCAGTATGAATTTTGGGAACTTATAAACCTAATCTCTTGTTTTACCTAGAATATCTACCTCTATTAGGAAAAAATCAGTACTTTTGTCAACCATTTGAAATTTGACATTCATGCCATGCAGGTGAGAAATTAATTAGCTTAGTTCCAGGGGAGCCTTTTTTCAGGCCGCAACTCTTCTTCTTGCCTAAAAGGGTTTATTGCCTGGTGCCTGAGGTGCCCTGAAGAGGAATGCCAACAGAAACTAAACAATTTTTGTACCTGCTCCTAGGTAAGCTAGCTTCTTGCAGCATATCTCCACATTAAACTGACCTTTTGTCACATTTTGACCTTGTGAGGAGCTGAATAAATACCTTCTTATATACGAGGGAGAGTTAAAAATTATCCGCACATTTGCCATAAAATAAGTAAAGTCGTTGGGGTGCACTAAAATTGGTATCATCCAGACAGCAAAGGAGTCTATCCCCTTCACACTAGCATTAGACCAACTAAATAGGTTTTAGCATCTGAGGTGGAGCTCCTCATTTTACCATATAAATCCCTGTGCTACACATACACTGAGTTAGCAAGGAGTGATATCGAACCAGGAACCTTGTAGATTCCTGGTTGATGCTCTACTGACTGAGCTAAACCGGCCCTCATTTGCCATAACATATCTTTATTACTGTCTGTGCCTTGAAGTTGCCCAACAGAAAACTCAACAGTTACTGAGAGTCACTGATTTATTTGCCAAAATAAAACAGCAAATGATAAATTAAATGACAGTAAAATAAAGAATTGTTACAACCTGCGTCTGTCTCTTTTCACCTTGTTTCCTTTCTTCTCCGCTTCTGTACTTGTTCTTTCTCTCGTTCATTTGTCTCCTTCTTCTCTTTGTTATCCTCCTCAGTTTTCTCTTTTATCGCTCTTTCACTCTTATTCACTTCGTCTCCGAAAATTCATTCCAATTCCCTTCATGCGTTCTTTCTTGCCACTGCTTGTTTACTTTCTACTGGCTCACTGTCGCTTGTTTTGCGTGTATGGGATATCGACAAAAAAGGGATCTACGAAAACACAGACCCGGCCCACCGAAATGAAACTGGGCCTTTTTCCTTTTTGGGTTTTCGAGTGCTAGACTCACTTTTCACCACACTGTCACACTGAATTCTGTGCTTATAGTTGGCACTGTTGTGCTCACATGATCAAAGTTTGATCCTGATTGCACCATTTTGCTTACTGTCTTTATAGTGTAAACATGGTTGTTCACCAGCAGTCTGCACCAAGGAAGTGAATCAATTTCTCTGGTCAGAAGAAGTGTCAGGGTCTGGAATTCATTGGAGCTCAATTGTACAATAGCAGGACAGTGCATTGCCATATAGAAGTGTCTATGAGAGGATAAAGAAGTTTAAAAGTGCCCGAGGATCAGGACACCCATCTCTGGTCGGAAGGAGTGTCAGGGGTTGAAATTCATTGGAGATCTTTAGCACAATAAATGGACAGTGCACTGCCACGTAGAAGTGTGTATGAGTGGATAGAGAATTTTAAAAGTGCCTGAGGATCAGGACACCCATCTACTTCTACCACTGATGAGAAGATTTAACAAGCTCAAGAGATGGTAATGGCAAACTGGCGAGTTATCATTGATGAGGTAGTTTGTTCCCTGCAGATTAGTCATGGTTCTTTTTCTCAGAACAAGTTATTCATCCTTGACTTTGATTGGACTCAATGTCCTGACTCGGATCATCATGAATAATTATTTGGACTCACTCACTTTTGTAGCCTTAAGATGTGGATTTAAATAAATTTTGCTGATAGCTTTTTTAATAAAAAATGTGGCGAGTTATTTTTCGACCCATAGAAAATCCTCCCTCAAAAATAAATGAAATTCTTCATATAACATGACTCAGAGGAATAGATTTCTGGCTGAAATAATAAAAATAATCTATAAAATCTGAAATGTGCTTTGACAGTAAATATTTTTTTTGTTTATTATTTCATTATATGAGGGAAATTTAATTATGTATTAATTATATATCATTCTGTTCCATGAGGGAATTTAATGATATGATATGACATGACATTGGGCCCAAAAGATTCAAACCCAATCAAAGTTCTGTGTGTGCTTGTGTATGTCTGTGTGCATATATGGAGTTTTGATCTGTTCCGCTAACCCAAACATCAAGTAATTAGCATCAAAGATTCTAGTGGTGACTGAGACAGGCATTTAAACTGGGTCAAACACTTTGGTTATTGATATAATGAATATGTAAATACCTTGGTACCCCCTTACTATAATCTCATTGGATAGTGTCGTGTATAAATAGTCGACACTGTGTTGGTCCAAGTACCTTACAGCTACGACCCACACTTACTCGATTGACAGACCTTATACTGACCAGCTAACTTTACTCGCTAGACGACACCTTGACCAATGGATGTTCCAATTACTACTGTGATAATATAAACAACTACGAACTTCAGAATATATCCCTTACCAGGATATATCAGTTATATAAAATATAATAAAGTAAAATATCATTTTGGTTTTGTTGAATGGTCAAGTATCAGCTGTGCAAATCTGCACGGACACAGAGATTTGATTAATGGTATTTATAAGAGTTTTGACCATTAGCTACAGTTAACTCTAGCAGGGTTTGTTTACTTCTGCCTAGACTCACCCTGGAATATGAAAATTTCCTTTAAAAATCAATCCAAAAAGTTGATTCAAAATAATGTGCTGATTAAAAATATTAGTCCAATTTCTTGACCCAAAAGCCTGGGACAGTAAGGATTCCAGTTCCCCTTTGCTATGTCATCACTCCGCACAGTTGATGAGAAAACAGTTAGTGGTCGGTTCGGCTTAGACCAGTGAGAATCTACAAGAGTTAACTCCCTCAGACTGAATTGAAAAAATAAGTCGCCACTCGCTTCCAGGAGCAAACCTTGAAATTAAACAAATTCAACTTTAAAAGAAATATACAGAAATCATCTCAATTCAACTTAAATCTTAAAAGACAGAAATCAACACCTCAAGAATTCAAACAACTAAAAACTACTTTCAATACAAGAAACAACTGAATTACAACGCTTTAAAGAACTTTTTATTAACTCTGGAGTTAAGTTCTCCGCAAATAAACCAAAATTTTTTCAAAAACTATCCCTTAATCTGTCTTTCCTTTTTCTTGTTTATACATATTAAATTTGTTGTTAAATATAATTCTATTGTCTTGTCTTTTCATTCAGTGTCTGAACTTGAAAGTTGCGGTAATTTCCCCCCTAAAAACCCTTGAAATATTTTCCCAATATACTCAAAAAAAAGTGATATTTTCATATATTGAATTAGGATTTATTTCCCCAATATATAAAAGAATTAAGTAATTTACAAGTATATTGGAATTCCCCATATGTGAGAGTTTTAGGAACTTAACAGTCCTTTTACAGTTCTAATTCCAAAAGAAATGGGCTTTAAAAAGTTGTAAAGGTTACTTGTTATTCACATGAATAAATATATTTACAAAAACATACCTGTGTGAATACACTTATTTGTATTTAGAAAAAATGTAGATGCAAAAATTCACTTTATATTCTAAATTGTACATATGTTAAAAATAAGTAACACTGATGACCTAGAGTCACCACTGATATATATGTGTGTGTATATATATATGAGAATATTCTAAATTGTACATATAGTAAATTATGTTAAAATAAGTAACACTGATGACCTAGAGTCACCACTGATATATATGTGTGTGTGTGTATATATATATATATATATATATATATGAGAATGTATTTGTAAAATTATACTGACCTTTGAATATGGTAATGTGTTATGGAGTCCTTTTTTAAAAAGCCAATATTTTGCTATTCAGAGAGAGTCCAACATAGGGTGACTAAACTCTTCAGAAAATGCAATAATATAACTTACACTGAGCACTTAAACTACTTAACTTTACATTCATTCAAAGAAAGAAGAATATGACTTCATTAAGACTTATAAGTGATTTAATGGAATCAAGTGGAATAAGTTTTTTTTAACTTGTCAACTTTTAGCAATACAAGGAATATTGATGGTAAGATTTTTAAACAGCATTTCAATATTAATTTGAGAAAAAGTAATTTCAGTAACCAAATTATTGGCAGAGAGAATTCTGTAATTCCTGACTTAAAAAAATGTATCCATTATAAATACTAGCAAAAATATGCACTCTCCAGGCACAAGTTTATAAGTTTGGACCATATGACCTTTAGGCACCCCTTTTGCGATCTCGATTCGCGGAGACATTTTTTCCAAACTGTCAAAATCCAGTTAATGGTTAACATACGATTTTTAGAGGTTTTTTTTTTAATTATAAAACTAGCCCCAAACTCTAACGCTAACCCCTAACAAACAACCAGATTTTTACGGTGCAACTAAGAAAAGTGTCCTTGTGAGTCGAGATCGCGGAAGGGGTGCCTAAAGGTCATATGGTCCCTAAGTTTTGATGTAATAAAATATCATATTAAATTAGAAAGACTAAAAAAAGTAAATAAGAATGCAGATAAAAACTTTTATTATTAATTTTATTTTAATTAGTTTCTTTTTATAATTATGCATAGAATGGAGTTAGAATAAAACAAATAAATTAAAATGAATAACACCAAGTAATCATTTATTAAATCTGGTTTTGTTTAAACCAGTATGGAAATTATCTACATCATATACTATGTAAACTTTTATTTCTGAGTGATATATGAGATACACTGGAGGATTATAAATATATTAATAATATGGGCTATTCTGAGGCAAATTCAACTGAGCTAGGCATTAGAGACAGATCAGATTAATAGATAAAATGATGATTATTTAATAATAATAATAGAGAATATGATATGAATATCTAAGAGAATTGTAATGCCAAGAGAGATATAATTTTGGTTACAAACAGGCAGACACATAATCTCCATTATAATATGATATTCAAAAACCTACTTTATCACTTATTTTGTAGCTTTGATGAATAATTGCAAGGTAGAAAATGTGTATACAAATGTTTGACATAAGTTTTAAATAAAACTATTTACAGACTTGATACCCTATTTTTAATTCGGCAGGAACCACAAGGTTCTGGGTTCGATACCGGCCCTCAACAACTCAGTGCATGAGTAGCACATGGATCTGTGCAGTAAAGTAAGGAGCTGATGGTAGGTGTGGCACTCCATCTCAGACGTCAAAACAATCTCCTTGGTCTAGCGCTATTGAAAAGGGGATAGACTACCTCGCTGACTGGCTGATACTGACTTTAGGCCGCCCCATCGAACAACTACTGTTGATTATGAGTTATCTCCCTTGGACTGTTTCAGTTGTGGGAACTCTTTGGAAAAAAGAGGAGAAGGTTGGTTGGAACGAGAAACTTATGACGGTTGTACACGACTATAGTGACTCCCATGAGATAGCCTATTGACAACTACTACTGGGTATTCTATTGTGTAGTAATGGTTTTCAAGCTAGTCTTGCAGATCCATTAGTAAATAGCAAGTTCAATCCTTGCTGTGCCCTTGTGTTACATCCTACCCGTTGCAAATGGGTTGGATAAATCCCATTGTGTGGCCCATTGCAGTGTAATAGTTTGCAAGCTAGTCTCGGAGTACTATTACTACTGAATAGCGAATTTGCTCCTAGATGGATGCCCCATACTTACAAATTTGTGTCACATCCTACCCATAGTAAATAGGTTGGGTAAACATATACTACAATATTTCTGATTGAAATTGTGTGTGAAACTATTTTCTGAGTGTATAACAATTTTTCCTTTTATTTCAGATTAAAAAAAGCTTTTTAAATTATTAAATAACTATAATCTATGATTGAATTATTATATCAAATTATTAAAGTCCTCCTCATAACATCCACAATCAAAACAGAGCTGATTAATATAAGTCTTTGCTGGTCAGCCCACTCTAGTGAGTCGATGTGTAGGTGTACATCACTCATGAGTTCATCCTTGCTTCTCCAGCAGTGTCCAGTATGTCTTGTTCATCTTACTTGGATACTTTTTGTGATAGGAGGTAAGTGACTACATAGCTGTTTTTTTCAGTTGCTGATTCAAGATTTGTTTGAAAGAGCATGTAGCATCCTTGTGTCATTCCCATCTCACTTTTTTTTTCGAATTTTTTCATTAAAGTTTAAGTGGTGCAGCCAAACAGTCACACTGATATGGCTACAGTTTCGAAGAATTCTTGCTGTATCTTATCAGAGTTTTAAACAGTAGTTTGTAAACAATTATTTTCAGCTGTTTTTGCAAAACTGTTTCAAGAGCACCAACCACATTTGGTATCACCCTCACACTCATGTTTTACAGTTTTTTCAGTTCTCTGGTAAGGTCCAAGTATTTGTTATCTTTTTGTTTCATTTTTTTTTTTATCCTCACTTACCATGAGATGACAAATCCTTTTTTTCTTGTAAACTAATACTAGGTCTGATCTTTTGGCTGGAATTAGGTGATCCATTTGAATTTTAACATTCCAAAAATTTTATGAGTCTCAAGAGTTTGTACATATACTATTGTACTATGGTGAAAGTTTGATATTTTGCACAATTCCCAGTGGATCATCTTTCTCAACTGGTCATGCCAAGTCTTGTATTCCCTTTATGCTAGTTTGCTGTATATGCTTATTATGGGATTAATAGTTTTGTATCTGTTTCCAACATCCTATATTTCCTATTATGTTAATTCTTATCTATTTTATTTGATATAATTGGTCCTCATGGCATTGTTATGAGCTGCTTAGAGATTTAGTTTCTCTATTAGTATTTTACTTCTTGTGAGTTTTTTTTTTCACCAACTTAAGCTGATGACCTTTCACTGAAGTCTGAGTGATAACAAGTCTCTCTAGGTCTCTTCTGAGTATTCTAGCTGATCTTTACAATGCTGTTGTATTAATGGTTTCAATTCTTCCTCTGATTTCCAATTCCTTTAGTCTGTCTTTTAAACTTTTTGGTACCATTTTAAGTGCACAAATTTGATATCACTTTCATTCTCATATTCCACAGTTTTTTCAATTCTCAGGCAAGTTCCAGGTATTTGTCTATTTTTTTTTGTTTTCTTTCATCTTCACCCTGTGATCTGCTGGGACTGCAAAATCTACCAGTTGATGAGTTATCTTTTTCTCGTTAATCAAAACTAGGTCTGGTCTTCTGGCTGAGATAAGGTGATTTGTCTTTATCTCAAAGTCCCAGAGTATCTGTATCATATTGATAGAAAAGATTATCATTGTATAAAATATAAACAAAGTCCAATTGAACAATTTTAAACTTATATATCCATTTAACCATTTAAAATGAAACTTTATAAAAGTACAAATGAATATTCACTTAGTCATTACAATCAATGTTCTTTTTTTAAACTTTAGTCTATCATGTCCCTTTTACACCAAAGGACAATAGGCATTATCTCTATTTTATCTTAATATTCAATTTATAATATTTTCAAACCAGGATAATTGAAAGGACACTTACACACAAAACATACAAGATAGTCTCCCCATTAAATCTTTGCTGATTAACTCTTAAGATCCTGTTCAGAATTTTCCAAAAATTTTCTCATCAAATAAAAATTAGATAAAAGAAAAAAAGAAAAAAATGTTTCTTGAAGCAGAAAATTTCTTCTATCTTTTTTATTTTTTCAGAATTTGTAGAACTTGCAGTAACAATAATTTTTAGAAAACGAAAAAAAATACTAACCTATCATCAATAACAAGAATCCAAGCAAAGAATCTGCTCTAAAGAAGGATTGAACTTGCACCCCTATTGAGAGCTGTGGCACAATATCTGCTATTAAAATAGCAAAAAGAAAAGTTTTAAAATTTAATATATAATAATTCTATGATGTTAATAGGTGGCTAGAACAGGCATGGACTGCTATAGTCAGATTATTGATCATATGGAAATCTGATCTCTCTGATAAGATAAAAAGAGAATTCTTCCAAGGGCGACTCGGAATAAAGTAAGGGTGACTCGGAATAAAGTAAGGGCGACTCTGAAATCAAATAAGGGCGACTCTGAAATCAAATAAAGGTGACTCTAATTTTTAGAAAATGAAAAAAAATAATAACCTATCATCAATAACAAGAATCCAAGCAAAGAATCTGCTCTAAAGAAGGATTGAACTTGCACCCCTATTGAGAGATGTGGCACAATATCTGCTATTAAAATAGCAAAAAGAAAAGTTTTAAAATTTAACTCTTAACATCCTGTTGAGAATTTTCTAAGTCCAGAGCCCCAGTCCTATAAGGATTTATTAAAAAAATAGTTAAAAATGAACTTTTTCATTTAAATTTACCTGTTATTTCCCTCAAATTAAAGACTTCTAAATATTTTTAATATTACATTTAAACCAAGGCTATCATTTAGGGCAGATTAGGAAAATGAATGGGTGGCTGGGGGGAATGAGGTGGTATATATATTTACCAACCCCTCCACACGAGCAGGATATGACACAAGGTCAATTTCTTAAGTGGAGTTCAACAGGTTTGAATTCAGAGTTTTCGTTCTTCTAGACTTATTACCTAACCAAGGTTAAAGAGCCCAGCCTGCCCTACTATTTATCCATAGTTGGAGGGAGAGTAGGATTCATACCTTTCCCAAGAGTATTAGCGCAAAGTGAAATGCAATTACCACATCCAGGATTTGAACTCGGGGCGACGAGTACATTTTCCCATGACTTTAACCATTACACCACGCGCTTCCTAAATGAGGTGGTATAGGACATTAAGAGTTAAAAAAGGAAAATACTTTTGATATCCACTAATATCTGTATACAAAAAATGGCAGTTTATTTTTATTTGGCATCCTCAGATTTTCATATGCAATTCAAATGTTCTTCAGGATTATACAGTGAAGAAAGAACTGCAAATAATGTCTGTAAAATCCTCTGATTTTGTCAAGTGATGTCATGGATGAGCAGAATGTTGATCATTCAGAGAAACTCAGTGGTTAAAAGTGTCTTTTATATTTTACATTTTTTTTATTTTTGTTTTTGATGGCTTTACTGTTTTCTTTTGGCAGGTTTTCATATCATATCTCAGTTATGCTTTAATTTCTGGATGTTCTGCATTCTTCTATTCCCAGGTTATGTAACATGGCTTTCTGCTCAAGAAAATGGTTCTGGATTGATAAGAGTAAATACAGTGAAAAGACAGAAAAAAAGATTATTATTATCATTATCTTTCTGATTTGCTTACATGAGTTACATTAAGATTTTTCCTTTCTTGTATTATAAAGAATTAAGTGTGTCTTGATATGGAGAAAGAAGATAGATGATATGATACTGGAATTATGATCTTGGGATATTCTAGCTTCTTATTCTGCTGCTCACCAAAACCGATCAATGTCAATGGGAACCTTGACCAGTTGTTTCTGAGAATATTTGAAAAAGAGAAAAAAGAAAGAAAAGACTTCTGCATTTATATTGTCTGAATCTGAGTTCGTTAAGTACAGGGTGACCCCCCCCCCCAAAAAAAAATAGAATTCGGGTTCTGGTAGTCTGCACCAGTAATAGTTTGTTTTGTTTTGTTTTACGGCATATCAACCTCAGTGGGTCGATAAAGTTTTGAAATAAATCAATTCTTAATGGATAATACAATTTTTTTATAAATACATTTTTCTATTTAACCCATAGATGGGAACCTAACAAGTACAAACCACTCCGGGTCAGAGTGGACCAGGGAGCAATGGTGATGAAGGGGTGCTCCACATTCCCCAAACTCCAGAACTGGAACCTCACCATCAGATAGAGTTTAACGTCATTCCCAGAACATGTAGACTCGCAGCCACCGCCTTCTAGCACCCATATAATAAAAAGGGGTTGGGGCTTGCCATAAGGGCAATAGGGTTGGGAAAATCATATAGGTGCTAGGGCTTGACGTGACCAGCCGATTGATCGGAGTTGGCAAGGGCCGGTATTGAACCAGGAACCTTTGGTTCCCAGGCAGATGCTCTACCGACTGAGCTAAATAGGCCCTGTTAGAGTTTTTAAATTTAGATCTATAATTATTCAAAATCTCTCTATTCTATAGACAGATGGCATCTCAGATATCAAAAATAAAAATTACACTTGATTTTAAAGAAAAAATAACATTATATTATAACCCAGAATCCTAGCAACAACAATAAATACTTGTTTGTGCCATTCTCCTCCTGATATAGTTTGTTAGGGAAAAGTCATCTCCCGTAATGCCTCCCTTTTAAGCCTTTTGCTCGTATAAGTTGTGTTGAGAATTTACTTACAGTTGGTCTAGTATCACATGCTTACCAACAAAGAGAGAGAGAGAGAGAGAGAAGCAATGTACCTATTCATTATGGCCTCTAATAATAATTGTGATCTATTTAGATTTGATGGTATAATAATTTAAGTGAGAGAAATTGTTGTCTTCTTAGGATGATAGATTCAGAATATTTTAGGGTAGATAAAATAATACATCAAAATAAATACAGTCTAGAAAAAAAAGAACATTTTAAGTAATTCCAATGTGATCAAATATGATGTAATAATTGCTGTTGTGTTAATTTGAAAGTTTTAAAAGTAAATTTTAACTTTTAAAGTTAAATGTTATAATTAATGAAAATTTATTTATTTTATTTTTTGACTAAAATATTTCAAAATCTAATGAATTACAAAATGGAAATGTTCTAAGAATAAATGATACAAAAGTGAAACATACATAAAACTTATGTTTTGATGATTCAGATGTCAATATGAAAATCTCATTGTTTAGTCAATAATTCACTTAATGACATGGTTGTTGGTATTAATAATAATAATAATAATAAGACCTGGACATGGTTAAGAAGATGAAACCTCAAGAGAGAAACTAATCATTGCTGCTCAAAATAATGCCTTAAGAACAAATTATATCAAAGCAAAAATTAATAAGATGCAACAAAACAGTAAATGTAGACTGTGCGGTGACAGAGATGAGACTATAAACTATGTATTAAGTGAATGTAGCAAACTAGCACAACAGGAATACAAAGCTAGGCACAACTGGGTTGGGAAGGTGATCCACTGTGAATTATACAAAACATTAAATTTTGACCATACAACAAAATAGTATATGCATAAATCAGAATCTGTTCTTAAGAATGAAATGAATAAAATTCTCTGGGACTTTGAGATAAAGATGGATCACCTTATCCCATATTGATTAACAAAAAAAAAAGATAACTTGTCAAGATAGATTTTGCAGTTCCAGCAGATAACAGGATGAAGATGAAGGAACATGAGAAGCTAAACAAATACTTGGACCTTCCGAGTGAATTAAATATGAGGGTAAAAGTGATACCAATTGTAGTTGGTGCTCTAGGAACAGTCCCCAAAAACATGGAAAAAAACTGGAGGAACTGGAAATCAGAGGAAGAATTTTGACTGTCTAGACAACAGCATTACTGAAATCAGCTAGAATACTCAGAATAGTCCTGGAGACCTGAGTAGACTTTTTGTCACTCAGACTCCAGTGAAAGACCATCAGCTAATGATGGTGTGAACAAACTCAAAAAGAGTGAACAAATAGTAATAATAATAATCTTCAGTTATATTTTAGTATATTACTAATGAATCACAAACTATGTTATTCTTCAGTAATAATCTTTAATTCTATCTTACAGTAATAATAGTAATCAGAAACAGGTGCAATTCCCTAACCTTTGGCATAAAATAACCCTAAACCTATTGACATGTGGTTAAAACTAATTAATAAATCAATCAAAAATTCAATAATCGTCAAATTTAATTTCTTGATGCTTTCGATGTCAATCTTAAAATGTATTTAAAAAATATATCAAGTTAGAAAATTAAGGGATGGCTTGAAAGCAAAAATATGCATTATTAACCATTTAATCTTGATGCAACAAAGTGAAGAGAGGTAAGCTGTTAACAGTAACACATCACTCAATAAGACTGCATTTAAAGTCAGCATACTACCTCTTAACCGTTCTTCTGATAGAGCAGAGTCTGAATAACACTTATCAAGCCATTGCTTTGCTGGAATAGTATTTTTTCCCATCAGAAAGCAATTCTTTATCAATACCTGAAATTCAGATTTTTCCATTGTTTTGAAAATTTGCAACAGTAGCTTCACTTAAATAACTGTAATTTGTAAATTAAAAATCTGATTGGGCTTAAATTTTGACACGTGACATTAGAAGGTTAGTACTTTATATAATCATCAATATGTCAGGCTTGGGATTTATTGGGTGATGTGTTATTTACAGAATCATCAGATATAATGCAATGATTGATGCTTTGCTGTTATAAAAATATTACAAATAACAACTATCCCACCCATCTGAAAACCATCCAAATAAGATGAGCAAGACATGCTGGGCATTGTTGGAGAGGTTTGGACAAACTCATAAGTAACATTCTCCGATGGATTTTTAGACATGGACACAACAGGATTGGCCAATCAGCAAAAACTTTGTGCAGATACTAGGTGCCATATAGAGGACTTGCTAAAAGGGATGGATAGCGAGAGAGAGAGTCAAGGGAATCCATGCTGTTGACATGCCATGATGATGATGATGAAATTCCACATTTGATATATGAACTCATCATCTCTATGTAGAGACTGGATATTGTCTAGGGGAGCTGATGAAAGTGACCAATAGGGAAGAATAGCGAGAGAGAGTTAAGGGAATCTATGCTGTTGGCATACGTTGATGATGATGATGATGAAATTCCTCATAAGATATAAGATATATGAAATCGTCATCTCTATGTAGACACTGGATATTGTCTAGGGGAGCTGATGAAAGTAATGACGAATAGGGAAGAATAGCGAGAGAGTTAAGGGAATCTATGCTGTTGGCATACGTTGATGATGATGATAAAATTCCTTATAAGATATGATATATGAAATCATCATCTCTATGTAGACACTGGATATTGTCTAGGGGAGCTGATGAAAGTGATGACCAATAGGGAAGAATAGCGAGAGAGAGTTAAGGGAATCTATGCTGTTGGCATACCATGATAATGATGATGAAATTCCTCATATGAAATATGAAATCATCTCTATGTGGACACTGGATATTGTCTAGGGGAGCTGATGAAAGTGATGACCAATAGGGAAGAATAGTGAAAGAGAGTTAAGGGGGTCTATGCTGTTGGCTTACGTTGATGATAATGATGAAATTCCTCATGAAATCAATATCTCTATGTAGACACTGGATATTGTCTAGGGGAGCAGACAAAAGTGATGAAGAATAGGGAAGAACAGAGAGAGAGAGAGTCAAGGGAATCTATGTTGTTTATATATGATGATAATGATGAAATTCCTCATATGATATATGAAATCATCATCTCTATGTAGACACTGGATATTGTCTAGGGAAGCTGATTAGATTGATGACCAATAGGGAAGAATAGTGAGAGAGAGAGAAGGGAATCCATGCTGTTAGCATACCTTGATGATGATGAATTCCACATTATGAGAATCACAAATTTCTTTTTCTTCTTTTAAACTAAAATAATTCAAAATGCAATGAACTGCAATATTATTAGTTGTAAACTTAACAGATGTCTCACAAAGAACAACACGGATTATTATCATTTAGATCTTCATTCCATCAAAAAGGGGAAGTAGGAAGATGCTAACATCAATTCGGCTGTCATCAAGTTTTTTTCTTGGATCTTGCCTAACATGATTTCAATTGTTTGAAGCTGACAGTATATTTAAATTGTATTCACAGGGACTCATTGTTAAACACCTGGGTTTCTTTAAGAAAAAAAAAAGGGAAAAAGGGAGTAAATGTTAAGGAAAAGCTTTCTATCTGTTAAGATGACTTAATGAATAAGCAATCACAGAGAGGTAAATTAAGAAAACCACGTTCCTCCAGGCGATAAAAACACAGCTTCTTTCTGCTTTATACTGCTGTCTATGCTTGAAGCTGCTAAACAACTAAAAGGAACTTAAATTTGAACACAGCCAAATAAAGGGTTGGAACTTTAAGGAGAGAGAAACTATGTAAAATGTAGAAAATAACTAAAAAAAAAAAAAAAAAAAAAAAAAAAACAAGAAAAAAACTATGCACATAAAGATGGAGTAGGAGGTTGGCTTAAACAGAAGAAGAAAATAAATATATAAAATAAAATTAAAATTAATTTTGAAACAACATCTTCATTAGGTGCTTGTTGGAGAATGTATAGCATTGATGAAGATGGGAGGAATGAACGGAATGAATAAAGCAATAAAATGAAGACATTTAAATAAAATAAAATTGAAATAAAATGAAATATGTTATATATTTTTTTTTTACCCTCCCCTTTTGTTTGGCTTCTTACTCAGCTCTTTGCTGATTTATATCCTATATCCCCCCCCCTCTCTGTGTATTGCTCTCATGTTATCCTGTTTTTCAAATCTGCCTGCGGGATATGTGTTTGTCTTGTTCGTCACAACCAATATTGAAGGTGGATTAAAAAAAAAAAAAAAAAAAAAAAAGAAAAAAACATAAAAATCAATAGTGTACATACTGCATACAATTGGACATGGGGCTCCATGGTATTTTGACAGCAATTCGCTATTTCAGTTCAAGTGATTCAAGATGTTACACTATCTTGTGAACACTGTCTTTCCTTCAGGTTTTCTTCATTATGTCATGTTTTCTTGACTTCTAACCAAATCCGTCCAGTCTCGTTACCGTTTCTGCCGCTTTTCTCTTTCCCATCCCCAGGTCATTACTATTCATCGATCCTTGTTCCTCCCTTGGTGATCATGATGATATCCCAATTCCCAAGAAGGTCAAGATGAAGTTTCAGCATGATGACCAATAACATTTCCTTCCTCTTTTTCCCTATTGCATCTATCTTTACTTTCACTTTCACTTTCAATCTCAAGAGATGAAAAATGAATTCTGTGCCATTTGCATAAAGATGCCTCAAGAGCTAATCAACTTTTGAAAGGTTCTTTCCTTCCTTCTTTCATTCCTTCTCTTCTTTCATATCTATTTCTTCTACTCTTTCTTTATTTAACTTTTCATTCTCCATTTATTTTTCTTTGAAAACGTTTTCTTCCTTTTTGTTCAACTGATCTCTCTCTCTCTCTCTCTCTCTCTCTCTCTCTTTGTGTGTCTCTCTTTCATTTCTATGCTTTTATTTCAACTTTTCATTCTCCTTAAAAACGTTTTCTTTCCTTTTTGTTCAACTGATCTCTCTCTCTCTCTCTCTCTCTCTCTTCTCTCTCTCTCTCTCTCTCTCTTTCATTTCTATGCTTTTATTTCAACTTTTCATTCTCCCTTAAAAACGTTGTCTTTCTTTTTTGTTCAACTGATCACTCTCTCTCTCTCTCTCTCTTTCTCCCCTCTCTCTCTGTCTCCTGTCTCTCTCTCTCTCTTTCATTTCTATGCTTTTATTTCAACTTCATTCTCCATCAAAAACGTTGTCTTTCTTTTTTGTTCAACTGATCACTCTCTCTCTCTCTCTTCTCTCTCTCTCTGTCTCTCTCTCTCTCTCTCTCTCTTTCATTTCTATGCTTTTATTTCAACTTCATTCTCCATAAAAACGTTTTTCCTTTTGTTCAACTGATCTCTCTCTCTCTCTCTCTCTCTCTCTCTCTCTCTCTCTCTCTCTCTCTCTCATTTCTTTGCTTTTATTTTAACTTTTTCTCCTCCCATAGGAATTCTTTTTTTTCTGACTTAGATATTTTCACTCATTTCTCATTTAAATCAAGCAACCCCATTTTTTGTGTATATAAGACACATGCCAATTCTCTGGGTTTTCTTCAAAAAAAGAAATTACCCTTAAAATTAACTTTACAACAATAATGTATAGAGTGTTTTTTTCTTCTTCGATAATTGTTACCTACTTTGGAAATGAGAAAACTTAATTTCATTTATTAAATTATTTCTTTTTTTTTCACATTTGCATGACCTGCAAAACAATTAAGACTTTTCTGATTATAAAGTGTAACAATATTTTGAATTTGAATCCTTTTTTTTTGTAGAAAAAGTATATGCTATTTTAGAACAGAAAATCTGAAGTATTATTTTTATTATTTTAATACATTATTCTTATAATTTGTTCTTCTAATTATTACTTTATTTTTATAATTATTTGTTTTAATTTATTATTTTAATCCTTATTTTATTATCAATTTTATATATTTAATGATTAATTCATTATTCTAATTCTTATTTTGATTTATGTATTTTAATTATTATTTTAATTATTTGTTTTATTACCATTCAAATTATTATTCTATTTTTTTTCAATACATCATATTAATATGTTATTTCAGAATATTATTTTGAATTTGAATCCTATTTTCGTAGGAAAAGTATATGTCATTTTAGAACAGAAAATCTGCAGTATTATTTTTATTATTTTAATATATTATTCTTATAATTTGTTCTAATTATTACTTTATTTTTATAATTCTTTGTTTTAATTTATTATTTTAATCCTTATTTTATTATCAATTTTATTTATTATTTTTTTAATATTTAATATTTAATGATTAATTCATTATTTTGATTTATGTATTTTAATTACTATTTTAATCATTTATTTTATTACCATTCAATTATTATTCTATGTTTTTCAATATATTATTTTAATATGTTATTTCAAAATATTTTTAATTTGAATCCTATTTTCGTAGGAAAAGTATATGTCATTTTACAGCAGAAAATCTTTAAGATATTAATTTGGTTTGAAAAGTCCAATTAAATATTAAAGAAAGCTGTAAGAAATTATTGCTCTGTCTCTTTGTCTTTTTAATGGTCAAATAAAATGACATATATATGAAACATTTTCTTGAGAAAATTTGTTTTTCTGTATTTTTCTTTTTTTTTTAAGAAGTTTCTTTTAAATAAAATTTAAATTGTTTGATTATTTATTTACAAGGGCAATGGGGGAAATGCAGTAGGTCAGGATTGTTTGCAGCAATATTTTTTGGGTTGAAGGCTTGCCTGAAAATCTGTACAGAAAATCTTGGTTTTGTTACAATCTGTTTTGCCATCCTGTAGGCCTTAAGCCAGAGCACTTGTCCAGTGGAATTGGATCCTTGGTAAAGAGTCCTGAGTATTGGTAATCATCCGGTATTGTAAGTCCCTCCACAATGAGTGCAATTAGAATTAAGGCCAGTGTGGGGGTTTAAGTAGTGTATCAACCACACAGTATGGTTGGTGATTGGCGAAGTAATAAACCACGTAACCTTGGCTAGTCTATAAATCCAGGTAGGGAATTAGAGCACACCTTATATGTAGAAATATTCCAACAGGTTTTTTTTACTTTGGCTTAAATACTAAGCACATGGTAAATACAATGTGATACCAAAGTGTTGAAGGCATTTTGATTTGCACTGATTGTAGCATTTATTCAACCATCTGCCACAACCAAGATACAACACAAAGTCAATATTTAAGCAGAGTTCAACAGGTTTGAATTCAGAGTTTTCGTTCCTTTAGACTGGGTGTCATACAAAGGTTAAAGACCCCATAGCCAGAGGAAGAATAGTGGGATGCATACTTTTCTGAAGAGTAGTGGTCATCCCATCATGGTGTAATGATTAGCAAAGCAGACTCACAGATACAGTAAGTTTGATCCTTTCTGGATATCACATACTTGTGGCCTTGTGTTACATCTTACCCATGGCAAATACCTACCTTTTTCAAGAGTATTAGTACAAGGGGAAATGCAATGAGCCTTGTCCAGAATTTGAACTTCCTGTGTCCATTTCCTATGATGATAACCATTATACCACAAACGCCTTTATATATATACTAGCAAAAGTAGCCTGCTGATACAACAGCAGCAGCAGCTATATGATGCTTTCTGAAAATCATTTTTTTTTTTGTTTAATTAATTAATTATAACCCTTAATCAGAAAAATAAATACTAAATTTGGTATGTTTCTTAGTTAGAAGGATATTAAGGTGTGTGCAAGATTTCGAATCTGAGCGACGTCTCTTTTTGGAGTTATAAGTCGACATGTACATAACACACTTTCTTTTATATATATATAGATATATAAATGGATACCTTGGTTCAGATATAAATTTATTTTGGTATTTCTTTGCCTCCTCTGTCTGATCTTTACTAATTCATCACTGGTATGATCATCCTGTTTCGCAGATATTTTTTTCACTGTTTTTCAAATTTCTGCTTCCTTGTTTGTTAAATATATTAGCTCACTAGTATGTGCACACTCATGACTTTAAGAAAAAAGTATATATAAAAATATATATATGCAAATCTTTATATGTATGTTTGAGTTCTCAATTTTGGTTGAATCCTATCAAGGAAGCACTTGATATCATCCACCTATATATGTCATACAATGACAAGATACTGAGACTGTTCCTGTTGTGAACTAACTAAGCACAAGACATATGCTCAGAGTGGGTGTGGTAAACATTTGAACCTGTGTTACATGCATTTTTATGACTTCATCCATATACTCATTTGAGATTTCAAAATTTCCTATAACAATTATTATACAGTAGAACTGATTTGGGATTGTTCACTGTTAAGTATCTGGCCGCCATCCTTGGCCAGTTGGAAAGAACTCAAAGTAAATAAGTAAGTAAGTAAGTAAGTAAGTCCCGAGCTATAGAATCTTTTGGTAAGTGCATAAGTCCTGTGATAGAGAATCCTTTGGTAAGTGAATAAGTCCTGTGGTAGAGAATCCTTTTGGTGAATCCTTTAGGTCCGCCGTCCAAGAAGATCCAAGTAGTAATGAGCTAAGATTAGAATCAGCCAGTATAAATAACAACAGCAGCAGCAGAGCACTGCCAGTGATTGGACAACAGGCTGCCTTCCCGGTCACGTGCTTATCAGCAAGTCTATAAGTAGAGGTGAACATCTGGCACACGCCTTATATCCTAAAAAAATTCCAACATTTAACATTTTGTCAAAATTAAAATGTTCTTAGTTAGTAATATCTCATCCACAGAAGGTGATGTTAATACACGAATAGCAAAGGCATGGTCGGCCACAAAAAAATAATAGTCATATGGAAATCCGATCTCACTGACAAGTTAAAGTGACAATTCTTCCAGGCTGTGTTTTTGTATTTTTTTTTTTTAGTTAAAATCAGGAAGCAAAAGTAAATCACTTTTTAAAAATATGTATTATACCTAGGTAGTAACATCTCATCCACAGAGAGCAATATTAATACATGAATAAGAAAGGAATGGCTAGCCACAAACAAATTATCAGTCATATGGAAATCCGATCTCACTGACAAGTTAAAGTGACAATTCTTCCAGGCTGTGTTTATTAGTACAGCTGTATAGCTGCACTACTTGAACGAAGCGCCTTGAGAATAAGCTGGATGGGAGCTGCACAAAAATGCTGCATGTAGTCTTGAACAAGTCGTGGAAACAACACCCCACAAGGAAGCAGCTGTATGGCCACCTGCCCACCATCTCACAAAGCATCCGAGTGAGACAGACTAGGCATGCAGGACACTGCTGGAGAAGCAAGGATGAGCTCAGAAGTGATGATCTGCTGTGGAAGCCAACATATGGACATGCTAGTGTGGGTCGCCCAGCAAGGACCTACATTGACCAACTATGCGAGGATGCTGGTTGCTGCGCGGAAGACCTCCAGAGGCAATGAGTGATAGGGAGGTTGGTGTGAGATTGTCATGGATATCAGTGCTGCTTGCACATGATGATGAAAGTATCTATATAATTAAAAGAAAGATTTTGTATGCCTGTATGTTTGTTTAAAGATCGAACTCATGTCCTTTTTTAAAGTAAAACACTATTTTGTCCAACAAAGGGTTAAAAACTTTTTACCCCTTATTTTCCATAGGAAAATCTAAATAAGAATATAATAAGGGTATAAATCAATGATAAATTAAAAAATGAATTTAAAAAATTATTAAAATGTAAAACGAATTTAAAAAAGACAAAACATAATAAAAAGACAAATAAAAAAAAAAATACAAACAGGAATAATAATAAAAATAAATAACTTAAAAACAAGAATGTATAAAGAATATAAGATATAACAAATACATGGAAAAATAGTTGTCAGTTTAGCTCAGTCGGTAGAGCATCCAACTAGGAACCATGAGGTTCCGGGTTCAATACCGGCCCTCACCAACTCAGCATATGAGTAGCAGTAAAGTGCGGAGCTGATGATAGGTGTAACGCTCCACCTCCGATGCCTAAAACAATCTTCTTGGTCTAGCGCTTGTGAAAAGGGGATAGACTCCCTCCCCCTCTGTCTGATACCGACTTTAGGCCACCCCAAAGATTTTATACATATAATGTTAGATTTATCTTTAACCATTTAAATCTCAGCAATGCTAGGTAGCTCTACAAGTTACCTATAAGAAGTAAACCCATAGCAGGATTTCATTTCAGGTTATAGAGTTTGGTAATAGATAATACATAATAATATCCATTTTTATTGTATAATACTTGGCTACAAATGATAAAATCCTAGTGTCTTTATTTTATAAAAGAACTAGCAGTGGCTAACCAGCGTCGCTGAGTAGAGGGGGATTTTTTAAAAGTTAGTCCCGCTGATCCATTATTACTGAATTGTGAGTTGAATTCTTGTGGGATGCCCCATTTAAATCCCTATGTACAAAAATAGACCTTGCATGAAACAGCTACTCTGAAAAGAAATGTTAATGTCTACTATCTAAAATATTAAATGAAAAAAAATACATGCTGTTATCAGTTAAATTTGATTTTTTAATCATCTTCACGAATATGAATTAATCTCTATTATTTTTGCTCAAAAGCCAAGCCCTGTTGATATTTAATGTGTATCTATATTTACTTTGTCATTGATTATTTTATTTTCAAAGTTTCCTCCGCACATATATATATATATATATATACACACAAGTGCCCTTTATATATGTATAGATTAGCTTTTTATAAAATAATTTGTAGCAGTGTATTTATTTATAGGTGATTCTGTATTATTGATATGTTTAACCTAATATTGATAATCTTGAGCAAGCTTTTGTGTCAAGGTTTACTGACAAAACCTGGGAAGCGTTTTTTTTTTAAAACAAACACAGAAAGCATTTTGGTAAATCTTTTTACTTCATACAAACTCAGATTGGTGACCTCTGGATGAGTTCAAAATGAACTTATTTGTAGAAGATGGTTAAAATGAGATAGTAGAAGAAGAATTTTTTTTTGTGGTAAAATTCCTCAAACTTTTGGCTATCACTTTATACTGGATATTTATACTTGTAAAACAAATAAATCTATCTATTCTTTCTAATATATCTTTATTCTTCTTTTGTGTGTGTGGGGAGTATCAGTTTATACAGGTGATTTATAGATGTAAAACAAATAAATAAATTTGATTCTCTCTCTCCCCTCTGCCGATATATCGTCTTTCTTTCTTTTTTCTTCTCTTATTTCTTGCCTGAAAATCCACTAAACAAACAGCCAGTAACCCTGGACTTTTTGGTCCAGAAGAATCACAGAGGATTCCCTTGATATCTTCATGTTATATATGCATATGTGACAGAGTGAGCCACCTGTGCCGGTGTGATCACAATAAGGAATAAAAGAAAAGAATCTGAATGGAAAGACAAATTTGAAGACAAGAGCTTACTGTTCCATTATAGATGGAAGACACTGCTTCACTACTCAAACCGATCAACCTAGATTGCTTGACTGGTTTTTGAGTTGCCAAGAGACAAGAAATTCTATTTCATGGTCACTCCAGAGAATAGCCTGAAATGTCACATGTTCTGATTCCCATTTTCTTAATTTCTAAACCCTGGATCACCGATATCCATACGCTTCAGTCACTTTTACAAATTTATATTAACCCTCTCAAAGGCAGATTGCCCGTTGCTATCTGTAACCAGCCGAAAGAATCAGGAGTTGAGGTTTGGTTGTTAAAGTTCACTAAGAGAGCACAAGGTCTAAGATCAAACATGGCTGCCTTTTGTTAGATCCTTGGTTTTAAATCTTTGAATCTGTATGGTCGATATTTCAGGTTGAGTGATATTTTACTATACACTGTAAGCCTAATATTATGTGCCCAGAGAGATCATATCAGATACTAATGAAATGATAAAAAAAATAATAGCAAACATTCACTGCATTTCTTTTAATCAAATAGTGAGATATACTTGATATCTGTACAAACAAATAAAGTTTGAAAATGTTTTGTTCTTAATGTTTTAGATGAATTTTATGATGGATAAAACCAGTAAAACACTAACTCCTCTGCATGAGAAGGATGCGACACAAGGCCAGTTTTTAAGTGCAGTTTAATAGGTTTGAAATCAAAGTTTTTCTTCACCACTTCAGACACTAATGATAATGAAATGATAAAATAATAATTCAAACCTTTACTGCTTTTCTTTTAATGAAATAGATATATTTGATATCTTTAGTTGAGAGCTATTTTACTATACACTGTAAGCCTAATATTATGGGCCCAGAGAGATCATATCAGATACTAATAATAATGAAATGATAAAATAATAATGGTAAACAAGCAGTGCCTTTCTTTTAATGAAATAGGAAGATATATTTGATATCTGCATTGACAAATAAAGTTTGAAAGTGTTTTGTGCTAAATGTTTTTGCGAATTTTAAATGGATGAAACCTGTAAAACCCTCATAGTAATATGTATTTACCAATTCATCCACATGAAAAGGATGTGACGCAAGGTCAGTTTTTAAGAATAGTTTAATAGGTTTGAAATTAGACTTTTCCTTCACCAAAAACTAGTTGCCATACCAAGGTTAAAAGTGCAGACTGCCTTACTATTTACTCATAGCTGGAGGAAGAATAGTTAGATGTATATGAAATGCAACCAGCCAGTTCCAGGATTTGAATTCATATCGCCATATCCATATAGATCTATTATAATTTTTGTGACAACTACAAGGAGTGGAGGGTCCTGTTTGGTTTGGTTTATCAACCTCAGTGGATCATTTAATGCCAACAAAGTTTTGAAATAAATTCATTCTTAATGGATAATCAATTTTGTTTATCAGCCCATGTTTTTCTATTTAACCCATAGATGGGACCCTAACAGGTACTACCACTCCGGGTCAGAGTGGACCAGGGAGCAATGGTGATGAAGGGGTGCTCCACATTCCCCAAACCTCCAAAACTGGAACCTCACCATCAGATAGCGTTTAACATCATTCCCAGGACATGTAGACCCTCAGTGACCGCCTTCTAGCAGCCATATGATAAAATGTGTTGGGGCTTGCCATAAGGGCAACAGGGTTGGGAAAATCATATAGGTGCTAGGGTTTGACGTGACCAGCCGATTGATTGGAGGGGGCCTCTCCAACTGCTTGTCTAGCTGAAGTAAGGTTCTAAGTGGAGTGTTGTAGGTCATGGACTGCTCATCCACCTGGGTTCTATCCTTAAGCATCAAGGATCACCACCCACGGCCAACAGGTGGCCCTATTGTGGGAGTCTTACCACTCTGCAGAGGTGCAGTCAGTGCATTCTAACGCCCCAGCCGACAGGGCAGTATAAAACCATAGGAAACTTCACTCCTAGTTAGATGTCACAAAAAGTAGAGTAGATCTATTTTGCTTACTATACAATAAGTGGTACTTTTCACGGAGAACCGTCCCGCCCTCCTGCCTCAAAAATCGCTACCTGGTGGCTGCTGAAAAAAAAACACCAGTCCATAGCTGAAGTGGTATCACTTGCAAAAAACCAAAAAAAACTAGGGTTAGGGTTAGGATTGGGGTTGGGGTTTTTGCTTAGGGTTAGTTTAATGGGAAAATAAATGATTTGGGCTCTTTTTTTTCTGGGTCACCCTGTATACAGAGTGACTCAGAAAAAACAGAACCCACAAATTTTGTAATAAAACTATTAATTTTAACTAGGGGGGTTTAGGGTTAGGATTTAGGGTTAGAGTTAGGGTTGGGTTTTTGGGAAAAATGCTCAAATTTGGTTGTTTTTTTGTTTCTTTTTGCAAGTGACACCACTTCGGCTATGGACTTTAATCGTAGCTGGTGTTTTTTTTTTCAGCAGCTACCGGTTAGCAATTTTTGAGGCAGGAGGCCGGGACAGTTCTCCATGAAAAGTACCCAATAAGTTTTACAGCTGCTGGAAAATAGTGTTGCCTTTTAAAAAACAAGAAATACTTTTTGGATCAGGATTATCCATTAGATGAGCTCATAGATGACGATGATTATCACAAATCTGATAGTGACAGTTTGAATGTTGAAATAGATCTACACCCATTTCAAGTCGATAACATGGATGACACAGCTGCCACACGCCCTCACAAATGCCAGAAAGTAAACAGAAACTACTTCCGCCACTACTTCCGCCCAGATTGATCAGTATTTTTCTAGGAGCGTGGAATTGGTAAGATCATGTGAAATTTGAGCTTTTCCCCTCAGGAATTCTGGCACAGGATATCTGGAGCCGAAGGTTTCAAAGTGTTAATGTTTAAATACTTATCACTCAGGCTTTGTTGATCTTTAGATTTAAAGCCACAAAGTCTGATATTTATGATAAATAAAAGTCTGGATTCTTTCTAGAAGACGTATTGTGTAATGTTACAAATGTATGGTTTGGTTTGGTTTGGTTTGTTATATGGCATATCAACCTCAGTGGGTCATTCAATGCCAATAATGTTTTGAAATAAATTCATTCTTAATGGATACTCAATTTTTTTTTTATGAACACATTTTTTAAAATTTAACCCATAGATGGGACCCTAACAGGTACTACCACTCCAGGTTAGAGTTTACAAGAGAGCAATGGTAATGAAGGGGTGCTCCACATTCCCCAAACCTTCAGAACTGGAACCTCAATATCAGATAGAATTTAACGTCATTCCCAGGACATATATATATTTACCAACCCCTCCGCGCAAGCAGGATGTGACACAAGGTCAATTTCTTAAGTGGAGTTCAACAGGTTTTGAATTTAGAGTTTTCCTTCTCTTAGACCGGTTGCCTAACCAAGGTTAAAGAGCCCAGTCTGCCCTACTATTTATCAATAGCTGGAGGGAGAGTAAGATTCATACCTTTCCCAAGGGTATTAGCGCTAAGTGAAATGCAATTACCAAGTCCAGGATTTGAACTCAGGGCAACGAGTCCATTTCCTATGACTTTAACCATTACACCACTTGCTTTCTACAGGACATATAGAACCTCAGCGACTACCTTCTAGCACCCATATGATAAAAAGGATTGGAGCTTGCCATAGGGGACAAATGTATTGTAACTTAGAAATCATATATATTCATTAAAGTTGAAAACACAACTGGGCTACCTTAAGGATTCCAGTTCCTGGTTTTATCATTTCACCAAGTAACTCTGCTATGTTTAGCTTTCCTTTTCCTAGACCAGTTGCCCTTATCAAAGACTTGAAAGCCTTGTCTACCCTACTATTTGACCTATAGTTAAAAAGAGATGGTTTGGTCTATTTGTTTCATGGCATATCAACCATCATGAGATTTGATGTTTAAGCCAACCTTGAAGAAGAACAGTATTGGTACTATCTAATGCATAACTGGAGGTATTCATACATTTCCCAAGGGTATTTGTCTGAAAGGTGAATATAATAGCAAGACTAGAATTCAAACTCGCTTACTATGATGTCACAGTCCAGCAAGTTAACCACTACACCATGGACTCTCCCCTGAGAAGAGATGGATTCATGCCTTTTCTAAGAGTATTAATGCACTCTGAATTGCAAACGGCTTTGTCCAGAACTTGAAACTGATTGAGTTCATTTCTTATGTCTAAGTATTATATTGCCTACTTCCTTTATACAGAATATTTATTATAATTAATTGCAATATAGATAAATAAGTTATTAAATGAAGGAATGTACTCTAACTCTGGCAAGAATTATGGAATTTGCACACTTAGAGGATATTCACCTTGTTTTTTTTTTATTTTTACTATAAAAATGCATTAGAAATGATTTTTACTATAAAAATGCATTAGAAATGATTTTTACTAAAATGCATTAGAAATGATTTTTAGTATTTTTATATTACAACTCCATTAGAAATGATTTTTACTATAAAAATGCATTAGAAATGATTTTTAGTATACAACTCCATTAGAAATGATTTTTTACTATAAAAATGCATTAGAAATGATTTTTAGTATACAACTCCATTAGAAATGATTTTTTTTTACTAAAAAAACTGCATTGAAAATGACTTTTTCTATAAAAATGCCCTGGAAATGATTTTTACTATGCAACTCTATTAGAAATAATTTTTAATATATATTGTATAAAAATGCATTAGAAATGATTTTTACTATAAAAATGCACTGGAAATAATTTTTAATATAAAAATGCATTAGAAATGATTTTTGATATAAAAATGCATTAGAAATGATTTTTATTATAAAAATGCATTAGAAATTATTTTTACTACTACACTATGAAACAGCACACTTACAGTATGTTCACTTTGTTTTTTAAAATTTTTACTATGAAAATATATTAGAAATGATTTTTACTATAAAAATGCATTAGAAGTGATTTTTACTATAAAATACATTAGAAATTATTTTCACAGGTAAAAATTATGGAATTTACACTATTAGAGGATGTTCAGCATGATTTCAATGATGAATCCAGAATCTGCACTGGCCTAGGTGATGGTGCTGAAACTTTTGCCTGGTGTTGTTCAAATGAAACATATAAAGATGACAGCCTGAAGAAAATGAGTAAATTTCCTAAATCATTCAAATGAGGTTGCATGTCATTTAAAAGACATGGGAAGATGACAATCATAACCTCAAGAGTTAATGGACATGTCTACATTGAATTCCTCAATAACTCTTTCATTCCATCATGAAAAAGATCGATGAATAAGATATATGGGGCCATATGACCTTTAGGCACCCCTTTTGCAATTTCGATTCTTGGGGACATTTTTTTCCATTTACACCATCAAAATCCGGTTAATTGTTAACAGACGATTTTTAGAGTTTTTAAAAAAATTATAAACCTTAACCCCTAACAAACAACCGGATTTTGATGGTGTAAATGAGAAAAGTGTCCTTGTGAGTGGAGATCGCGGAAGGGGTGCCTAAATCTCATATAGTCCTATATATGTCAATCAGATTTCATTTACTTTAAGAAATGGGCGGTGTAAATTCCTCATCAATAGTGATGACTATGTAGAAAAATAGTGTTTTGAAGTTGAAAACTTGTTCTATTTGTAGAGTCTCCATGGCATAGTCACTAACATGCTGGACTGCAACATTGTAGTAAGCAAATTTGAACTCCCGTTGTCCTATTACATTCACTTTCAGAATAATACCCTTGGGAAAGGTATCACACAGCTATGGATTAAATAGCACCACTACTAATCTTCTACAAGGATTGCTTTGGCATTAAATAAATCACAAAGGTTTATACCATTAAACCAGGGATTATCAAATTCTTTTCATGGTGGGCCGGATAATTGAAAAAATAACAAGTGCGGGCCACATTATTATTGTGTTCAATACTTGCTAGCCAGAATGAAAGCTCTGAGAAAAAGATGTAAATATGATCGGTGGGCCTGATAAAATTTTTCCATGGGTGGGATCCGGCTCCCAGGGCCATAGTTTGGTAACCCTTGCATTAAACAAAGAAACCAAACAAAATATAAATTTGTGTATTGTAGCTGAAAACTTGTTCTATCTTATGATACTATTGTGCTTCCTGTAACTGTTGTAGTTTTCATGAAAATAAATATAAATCCTTACTTTCAGAATGCCTCTCATTTATAAAATGTTATTTAATTAGATTCTGATCATGTTGAATATTAGATTTGAATCACTGTAATCTATGGAGTGGTCAATTGTCAGTATCAGTCAAACAACAAGGGTGTTTATCCCCTTTTTGCTTGCTCTAAGCCAGGGAAGTTGTTTTGTTAATGGGGAGTGCCACACCTACCGTCAGCTACCGGATGCTTTAGCACACAGATCAGATTAGCCAAGCTGTGCTATTCATTTGCTGAGTTGGCAAGAACTGGTATTTTTTTTTTTAATTACTGAAATAGATCACTAATTTGGACTGAGCCTATACTAGTAGTGACCACTCCAAGTGGAGTTTTAAAAGCTTTGAATTCAGAATTTTCCTTCTCCTAGACTGGTTGCCTAACCAAGGTTAAAGAGCCCAATCTGCTCTACTATTTACCCATAGCTGGAGGGAGAGTAGTTGGATTCATACCTTTCCCAAGGGTATTAGCGCTATGTGACTTGTAGCTTTGTCCAGGATTTGAACTTGGGTCAACGAGTCCATTTCATACGACTCTAACCATTTGACCATGGAACCTTCTGAATCCTAGGTGAATGCTCTACCAACTGAGCTAAACTGGCCTCTGAATCACTGTGAATGTCAGATTTGTATCACTGTAGTATGTATTAATATTTTTATTGGAACTGTAAACTTTTCAAAATTATTGAAAGATACACTTGATAACATTTGTCCATGAAAACCAAGAAAACTAATAAGATTTCCCCGCGTTTAATGTAATTTGTGATTGAAGACACAAAACATAGCTTGAAAATGTTCAATTATCTTCATTTCATTCGATCCTAGTTCAGATTATTGAATGAAGCAAAAATCTAAATTTACTCATCATCTTTTGTTCCCTGTACACAAAGACAGAATAGCCATACACCATAGCAGCTCCTTACACATTAGATGACACCAAAAATTTCCCTTTGTCAATTAGATCCAATTCATTCTTGTTATGTTTATTTAAATTGATATATTTTTGCTTTGTTATTTTTGCATAGATTTTTCCTTCTTTATTTGAATCTGTGGAATCAAAAATCATGAACTATACTTAGGTGTAAATGTTTAAAAATTCTGACGATGCCTAACAAAATCATCTCCTTTAAAATGAAAGCCTTGAAAAAGAAATAGAAATTGCAATGCAGTTTTCCCTAGTTTGTATTTAAGGTGTCAATGAAGGATGTTGCTTAAAAATAGTTTCACCCTTTCTTTTTCTCTATTCATAGTGAGCATCAAACAATAACAGACAACTATCAGCCATTCTTATTTTGATCAAGGACGTTTTCAATGAAAACAAACTGCAGGGGTTCCTAGAACAAAGGCCAATAATTAACAAAGAAAAAATTTATTTTATTTATCACACTTTATAAACCAAAGTAAAATCAAGAGTTGTTTTTTTTTTCATTCTCTGTTAATAGATCAATGTTTTTTTTAAATTGGTGGATGATTTACCCAAGGGTGAATGAAATTATTTATTTATTATAAATGAAGGGTGACTGACTTAATTTGTGAAGATATTTGAGCACACTTTTATGAAAAGTACTTTGAAGAGCACTAAGGCATTATTGCATGAATTACCCTATTTTATAACTGATATCCGTGGGGATTAAAATAAAATTAAAATAAAAAATAACAAACTCCCATGAGCCTTCAGACCGGAAGAAACCCTCCAAGCATGTGTAGGAAAATGACCCACTTCCGACCCCCAAGAGAATATCTCAGACACTCAAACTTAGGCCTTAACTGGGTCTAGACACTACTACTGGCCAGGAAGGAATTTCCTTACCATGTGGTAGCTATGACCCATGAGTAAAGCCTAAATCCTAAAACTACCTTTTGTCTTTGTCTCTTCCCTTTCTTTCCTTGAATTCCTTTTCAGTGTGACCACCAAATAGGATGGGGTTAAAAACAAACCCTAGGAACACGCACTAAGAATAACCAGCTACCTTTTAAACCTAAAACATTAAACCTCTTGCCACCCTCACATATCTCTCCAGACTGACCTGATATGTATTTACCCAACCCCTTCATCACAAGCAGGAGGTGACACAATGTCAATTTTTGCATCACTACTCACCAAGTTCGAATTCCTTTCAAAACTGGCAAAGACATGATCACTCCCCCAGTTGATTTTTTCAGAAAAACAGGTACCCATCATAATCTTTGATCATCTTATGTTGAGGAAAAAGTAAACACAAATTTCAAAAGTAAATAACAGTTTTTTATACAAAGAAATTAATTCTTATACAGTCTTGCTCATAAATTTTTTGTTAGAAAAAGAGGTGACTTGTTTTTTTAAACATGGTAGCTTGAAAATATTCCCTTATACTGTTGAAATCATTATAAGGGATAATGTATAAAGTCCTGCAGCTCTTGCCTAAAGTTTTATTTTTGTGTGTGTGTGTGTGTGTGTGTGTTAACATTCAGAATTTCGAATCCACCCTCACTGAATTGTAGCAATCGAACTTAACTAAATGTGTGGCATTATACTGTATCAGCACTGTTTTTGTTTTTTATTGTAATGAACATTTAATAAACCAACATATACGAGGTATGATTTTTTAAAAAAGTATCAAGACTGAATATTTAATTTTTTTTTTTTTCAAATTTCAAATTTCAAAATTTGTTACCCCTACATATTGTTTTACCTTTCATTATTTTTGTTTTAATAATATAATATATAAGCTATGCCTCTAAAAATATTTTTTCAAAATTAAATCATTTTCTAAAATTTCAGGTCGTATTATATAATTATATTTTACCTCTAAATATATGCTGAGGATGACAAGACTTTCGGACTACCTTGTAGTTTCCAATAGAAACTAAACTTCTTTCACCATGTAGTTTCAATCTCTTTGCAATTTGTTATTTTCTTTCACAACTGGCAAAGACATGATCACGCATATAAAGAGGAAGACAATCTGCTAAAGATTTTAGTATGATAATATAAACCCTAAAGTGGTTAATGAGTAAGCTTATGTCTTAACTCAAAACATATTACCCCATAATATAGTGTTTAGGTTTGCCTTGTCTTTTATAATAATTTCCTCTGTGGTTTCCGAAAACCAAGCATAAAGTTTCTCTAGAAATTATAAAATCCTAGTTTTTAGAAGAAAATCAACTTTTTATAAAATTTATGAGAAGTCTACTAATTTACAGGTGATACTGTATAAAATTTGTCTTCAATTATTTAATGATAAATTAGTTCAGATGTTGTTGGGTCTTAATCAAAGTTGTTGTCAATGGGTGAAAAGTCATAATGACTTGAATACTGAAAAGGATTTGGGATATTCAAATACAGAAAGAAATTTATAAGAATAAAATTCAGATAAATCTTTAACTATAACATTATTGAGGTAATACGAAAATGTTTTTTCTCAGTTTGAACAACGGCATAAGTACTAAAGTATTAGATGATCTTAGATTTAAATCTCCTTACTTAGAATAACCGACTGATAAAAATAAGAGTATGTGGTTCATTTCTGAGCTCATATCAACTTCTTCAGAATGATGTAAATCATTTTTGAACCCCACAAAATGAATAAGACCTCAGTTTATTTACTTATTAGTCTACATTGCTACCACTGAACCATAACTTACTAAACTAAATTAGTCTACATTGCTACCACTAAACCATAACTTACTAAACTTCTTTCCTGCATTATTAGAGCATTAAATTCCTCTAAATGACAGTTGATCTTAAGAAAAAGAAAATAATATCTATACAGATTATACTGTTACAAATGTAACATATTGTCTTTTCTTTTTGTTGTGTTAATGAGATTTAGTAAAAGGAAAAGAAAACAAAGAGAAACAGAGAAAATTAGCATTTAAAGAAATGAAATAAGAGAATACAAAGGAGAACGAAAAAACAATGAATATAACACCTGCTTCCCAAAAGCTACGGTCAATGCTTATATTTTCCAGGGATAATGTTCTAATTACATTGATCAAAACAGAAGCACAAATACAGCACGAGTAAAAAACAAACTCAAAAAACCTTAATTTTGTTCCAGCTGAATTCTCTGAAACTTGTAATCATGAAAAACAATTTGGCCTAGACAGAATAATACTAATTCTTTTAGTCTTATGAGATGTTCAAAATACTTGAAATACAATGCCATTTTCAATTTTAGAAGTCATTATTGCATTTGACTTATAGACATTTTTCTATGAAAAATCAAATAAACATTTTATATATATATATATATATATATATAATTTTTGCCGGGATTCACTTGTCAAGATTATTGCCGGATTCACTTGTCAAGATTATTTTCTAATTATCGAATTTTATGCGATACATGCATTTATAATTGTCTTCAAGCAAAAATATAAATAATAATTTATTCAACAATGCTTCTATAAAAAACAAACATCCAAAAACTTTATTCACTTCGCCGAAGAGCTTACGGCCGGGTTTGTTTACTAAATAAACGTCCACTTACCTACTATGGTAGAGGCGTGTAGTAGTATCATTGACATGGTTAATTTCGCAGGGATTGTTCGCTATGTACCGGCGGGCCGAACGGATATGGTCTCTGACTATGCCTGTGAAGTCCCGGTTTCGATTCCTGTCAGAGGGGAGTCGTTAGTATACATCGCTGAAGAGACTTAATAAAGTCGAAACAGTCTGTGCGGTGTTCTGCATAGCGAGCCATCCTTTGCCGGGATTCACTTGTCAAGATTATTTTCTATAATTATCGAATTTTATGCGATACATGCATTTATAATTGCCTTCAAGCAAAAATATAAATAATAATATATATATATATATATATATATATATATATATATTATGTATGTATATAAATATAGGTATATGTATACGGAGGTCCTGGATACATTTCCTAGATGCAAGCCTGACCATATATGTAGTATGTGTGGTAGGGATTGTCTCTTGAGTCATATGCAGTCCCATGGTGACAGATGACCACATGAAAAATGTGTGTACAAGTGAAAGTTGGGGGTCTCATGTATTTTATGCGAAAAATCAAAGCTGGACTTCTGAGCCACTTGTGTGCTCACAACTAAACTTTGTAGAAATGGCCTTCTTCAGTGAAGAAGTTGCAATCACCAAATGTATGTATGTGCGTATATGCATACATGTGTGCTTATATATATATATATATATATATATATATATATATATATATGTGTGTGTGTGTGCATGTATGTATATATATATATATATATATATATATATATATATATATATATGTGTGTGTGTGTGTGTGTGTGTGTCCTGGGTTTGACACTAAACTACATTCAGTAGTGTATCTCCAGCTCTAGGAAGTTGGAGTCACTCCTTTTTCGTCATTACTCCCAGATCCACTTTGAGTGAGAGCCTCACCTATGTCTCAAATATTTAAAGTTGTTTAAAATCATTTTAATTACATTAATACATTACTATCACAATTACATATATAAACTAGTGTTCTGGTAATCTTGATTTCCTCCCACACTTTTTAAAAATTAGTATCCATATAACCACCATCCTTCTTATCTTATCTTGAAAAAACATTAATGTAAAAAACAACTGATTTCTACACAATCATACATGGTATTTATATATTGTTGGAACTCTTCAAATCAAAGATAAAAGAAAACCAATTTCTCCCACACTTTTTGAAATTAGTATCCATATAACCACCATCCTTCTTATCTTAACTTGAAAAACATAAATGTAAAAAAAAAACATGGTATTTATATATTGTTGGAACTCTTCAAATCAAAGATAAAATAAAACCAATTTCATATTTGCTAGTCAGTAAACTAAAAACAAAACAAAATAAAAGGATCAAGAGGTATTAATGTCCCTGAAAATGTAAATAAATCCATAGATAAATAAATAATTTCCCTAGAAAGAAGAAGATTGGAATCCAGATTATAATAAATGGATTCCATGATAGGTGTCCAATGGTCTTTGAAGATAGAGACAGATTGTCCATTCATATTTCTGCCGTGTCTCTCCAGTTACATGATTGATGAGTTGTGTATACTGTGGGATGGTAATGACCAAGTCAGGAACTTAAGAGTGAGGAGGGAACTCTGATCTAAGATCGAATATCAGCCTTATATCTTTTTGATGAGTTTCTTTTCAATTCTTTCTTTTTCTTTTGTCTTTTTTCAAAAACCTGGAAATAATATGACAAAATGTTGATATTTGAGTGACTCACTATTTATGGAGTTGTCTTCACTGATGCTGGCTTTTTTAGTGCAGGAACAAAGTAGATAAATATATCATAGGTGGAAAATTTATTAATCAAATTTATGTATGTATAAACACACACACACACACAGATGCATTATATATATATATATATATATATATATATATATATATATACATGCATATATATATATATATACATACATATATATACATAATACATATATATATATACATGCATATACATACATATACAGGCATATATATATATATACATGTATGCATATATATATATATTTTATATATATATATATATATATATATGTATACATGTATATGTACATATGTTTATACATACATATATGTACATATATATATGTACATACATACATATGTTTATACATATATATGTACATACATACATATATGTACATATATATATATGTACATATATATATATATATATATATATATATATATATATATATATATATATATGAGAGAGAGAGAGAGAGAGTCTTTGTCTTTACTGAGCTTTAACTAGATATACTTATGTTCATATATACATATAGGTATATATATATATATATATATATACATATATATATATATATATGTATACATATATATACATATATATATATATATATATATATATATATATATATATATATATATATATATATTTATACATTGATATATATATAGAGAGAGAGGGGGAGAGTCTTTGTCTTTACTGATCTTTAACTAGATATACTTACACATTTTTATTTATAGGATCTTTCTTTTTTTTTATTGATGCCAAGATGATAAATATTGATCAAGATTTGAAAATATATTTTATCACCCTGTTGGACATAATTTTCATCAGCATCTACCAATTTAGGTTGAGGATTTTTTCTTGTTTTTTTGTTTTTTTCCTGTATTTTTTTGAATAAATGAAGAACTTGTCAAGCAGAAAAATTACAATTAAACAATGGTAACTGTTATTTATTTTATTTTCATACATTTATTTGTTCATATCTCACATCTTTTTTCTGTTTTTTCCAGGTATTTGCAAAACCACTTTTTCTTCCTTCCTTTTTTTTTCTCTTTCTATCACAAGGGACTCATTTAAATCTCTTTTACTTCATGTTTCTTTTTGTCACTTATCTTTTATTTATCTTCCTTTTGATTTTTTGATTTTTCCATTTTTTCTGCATTTCTTCTGTCTTTGCTAGTTTCCATTTTTCTTTCTATCTTATTTTTTCATTATTTCTTTCTTTTTTCCTTACAGCTTTTTTTCTATCAGGAATTTTATCTTCTGCTTTTCCCTAGATTTTTCATTCACATTTTTAATGCCTTTCTTTTTTTTTTTTTTTTATTCACTTAGCTTTCATTTTCTTTTTTAATACATTGTTTCTTTTATATATATATATATTTTTTTTTCTCAATCAATCATTTTGTTGACACGTTTTTCTTGTATTTCTCATTTACTTTATCTTTTTTATATTATTCTTTCTTATTTTCTTCCTTGCTCTTTCATTTCATTTCATTCCTTTTATATTTTTGTAAATTAATTAATTTGTCAACTCTTTCATATATGTTTTCATTCACTTTATTTTTTCTTCTGATATTCATTCTTTCTTATTTATTTCATTTCACTTTTTTTCCTTTTATATTATTCTTTCTTATTTTCTTCCTTACTCTTTCATTTCATTTCATTCCTTTTATATTTTTGTAAATTAATTAATTTGTCAACTCTTTCATATATGTTTTCATTCACTTTTTTTTTTTTTCTGATATTCATTCTTTCTTATTTATTTCATTTCTTTTTACCTTTTTTTCCTTTTGATTTTTTTCTCAATATATTAGTTAATCTTTGATACATTTCTTTTGCCTGTTTTTCCTTCTTTCTAACTGATCTGCTTTTTATCATTCTTTTTTCACCTTCATTTCTTTTTTCAAAGTATTCTTATCTTCTGCTTTTCCCATTTTTAACATCAGGTTCTTTTCCTCCTCTTCTTCTCTTTTCTGCCCTCTTTTATTCATTTCCTTCTTTCTTTCTATTCTGTCCTATCATCCAAATTTGGTGGTAAGTTTATCTCAACAGTTATTCTTTTATCTTTCATTATTCATAAGGTGATTACTTTCCTTGCATTTGATTGGCTAACAGATCTTCCATTTTTCTTTTCCCTTCCATTTTCCTGTTTGCCAAGTTCCTCCTTCCCAAATCCAAGTGTCAGTTGTTCAATGAATCATTGTAGAAAGTCATAAAAAATTGATTCCACTCTTCCTCTGTACTATGCACACAATTGTCAAGGCAAACATTCACATTAAGTTACACAAGATTACAAACATTTGCAAATGCACATATATATATATTGTTCACATAAGTACACACACACATATATATATATATATATATATATATATATATATATGTGTGTGTGTGTGTGTGTGTGTGTGTGTGTGTGTGTGCGTTTGTATTCATTATTCATACATAGATAAATTTATATCCAAATACACATACCTATAAATTAACTTATGGATATACCTTTTTTTGGATTTATATTATTCATTTTTGAAGTAAACATAATATTTAGATATACATTCACAATAGAGTAGATAGATATTTCAACTTATATTTCATACACACACACATATATATATATTCTGTGTGATTGCAAAAAACAGATAAATATAGATATTTCAACTTATATTTCACTCACACAAACATATATATTGTGTGTGATAGCAAAAAAAACCCAGATAAATTGATATATATATATATATATAGGCTCATAATATCTATATGTCTATCTTTCTCTTATAGATTATATGTATTTTCCCAACCCCACCACAATGGCCATGATTCAATGTCAATTTTTTTTAGCAGAGTACAAATGATTTGAATTGATAGTTTTCCTGCTGTACCAAGGCTAAAGACCCCAGTTTGCCCCACTATTTACCCATAGCTGGGAAAAGAGAAATGAAGTCATTCATTTCCAAGGGCGTTAATGTGAAGACAAATGCAGACAGTTTCATCAAGGATTTGAAATCAAATCCCCAACTTATATTTTAGGGATGATAATCACACAATGCACTATTGTGTGCATATTAAAGGTGTGTCAAAAAAGTACTGAGATTGAAGCTGTATTTACCAAGATAGAAATTAAGAATAAATAGATCATTATTTCTTTTCAGAATACAAGGTGCATCAAAAAAGTACAAGTTTAAAGCTGTATTTACCAAGATAGAAATAAACAAGGAATGGAACATTATTTCTTTTCAGAATACAAGGTGTGTCAAAAAAGTACCAAGATGGAAGATGTATTCACCAAGATAGAATGAATAGAATGTTATTATTTTTCAGAATACAAGGTGTGTCAAAAAGTAGAAAAAATCTCAATACATTTTTGACACACCTTGTATATATATGTGTGTGTGTGTGTGTGTGTGTGCATGAGCAATCATATAACTAATAGTGTTTTTGATTCCTAATAGAATAATGATGTAGTAATGCCTAGGATCAAATTGTCACAACCCAGAAACTTTGAATCAGAATGTAATACCCATACTTATTGGGTTCCCAGCAGAGACAATCTTAGAAATACACAAATACAGATTCTGTATAACATTGTGGTCAAAAAGGTTCAAATTTCTTGTTGTGTTATAATCGGGAGTTATCACAGAATTTTGTATTCAATTCACATCTTGTTCTCATTCTGTTAACCATAGCTGGGTACAATAAGCTGTGTGTTACTGTTGCCCTTGACTAGGTTGAATGCAGCCTAGAGATAACTGTCACTTAGACCTGTCTAAACCCAACACATTTATCCACTACGCTATGCGCCCAATAGTCTGAATATTCCTCATACTACTAATTATCAAGCTACATCTAAAAAATTCAGAGAAATAATAAACTTTTCTATAATAAAGTAGCCCTAGATTTTCCCAGTGATGAAAGTGAAATTGGTTTTAAGTCTCTTAAGCCACTGGGAGGCAGATATAGGTAATATGACCTTAGTTAGGCAAACAGTCTAGGGAAAGGACAACTCTGAATTCAAACTATTGAGTCAGTATACTGTTGGTTTGAACAACAGCAACTGGCTAAACACAACTGCCAGTGCCCCAAGATAGCTGGTATTTATGGAAATCAAGAATAGTCCATTCATGTATTAGGGTGATTCCATTCCTTGAGTCCTGATTGGCTGCTTGGTTTCTATGATGTTATGAGGCTTCATAAATACCCTGTCATTTTTCAATAGTATTAGATTAGATTTGTATTCAGTTATGACTAATTGTTGCCTTGTGTTACCAATTTGACGGTAATTGGAAACTTAGCTTTACTCTGCTTAAAAGTTTACTTTGAGTCACATCCTGCATGTGGCAGAGTGCTTGGGTGAATACATAACTTAGATGTTTTTCAGTGCTTCAACTACTAAACCGTTTTCTATCTGGTTTAATAAATATTCTTCTTATGTGACACTTCTTTCATTTGTGGGGATTAAAATAAAATTAAGATAAAAAAATAAACTCCCATGATCCTTCACACCAAAAGAATCCTCTTAGCATGTGCAAGAAAAAGGACCCACTTCCAACCCCCAAAAGAATCTCTCGGCGATTTGAACTTAGGCCTTAACTGGGGTGAGTCACAACTACTGGTCAGGAAGGAATTTCCTTACCACATGGTGGCTATGACCCATGAATAAAGCCTAATCCTTATACAACCTTTAGTCTTTGCCTCCTTCCTTCTTTTTTGAATTCCTTCTAGCGAGACCACTAAATATGTTGGGGTTAAAAGCAAACCCTTACAAACAAGCACCAAGAATAACGAGCTACCTTTTTAACTTAAAACATTAAATCTCTCATCACCCTACACATTCTATTGTCACCCTTGTATATATTTACATTTATTGTTGTTTCTCTGATTAACTCTTTTAGTATTAAAATCAAAAGATTAAAATGTGAAAATAATCATCTGTATATATATAATTTTTTTCTTGGGGAGGGGGGTCATGGTTAATAAACTCAGCCATCCTTAGAATATCTGACCACTTATATGATCTCTTTTTCTTGACCATGTACGACACATCCATACCAGAGATGTCCCTTTGATTTTTTTTACTTGAAACATAAAAACTTGGCCAGTTTCAAGAAACTGGTTATCTTTAAGTTGCTCTAATTGGTAGATAATAACATGAACAAGTCAGGCTTTTTCTCTTGGCCTTGTATGACAAATCCCAGGAAGAGGTGTCCAGATCATTCTTCACCTCAAATAGGTGTGCCTTTTAATTTCCTGTGGAGGATTTGAAACTTTCTTGTTAATAATCTTGATATGTCCAGAATGGGAATGGTAAAATTAGGTGCATGACACATAAAATTGCATTAGATCATCTTCCATTTATAATGTTCTCAAATTCATAGTGCACTATCTTTATATACAAGATGTGTCAAAAAAGTATTGAGATATTTTGTACTTTTTGACACCTTATATTCTGAAAAAAATAACTATCTTGGTAAATAAAGCTTCAAACTTGGCACTTTTATGACACACCTTGTATTCTGAAAAAGTAATGTTCCATTCATTGTTCATTTCTATCTTGGTAAGTAAACCTTCAAACTTGGCACTTTTATGTCACACCTTGTATTCTGAAAAAAAGAGAGTCCATGTACACATAACAAAACAAATTAATAAATAAATAACCAATATAAATACATGTATTCATTGAATTAAGAAACAAATTTAATAATATATTAACAACATGAACTCAACTTTCTACTTCAACTTTCTTGTACAAATCAGTAATATCATTTACGAAATTTAAAATTCTCCTTTTTTCAAATGTCACTCATTATTGAATATTTTTTATTCTCAAACCGTAAGTGTCACCAGATATTTCTTTATTCTCCAACCATGAGCATCTCAAAAATTTTTTCAGAAAAATTCTTTTTTCGAACACTTCTAAATTCTCTGTATTTTGAGCGTTTTAACTTCAAATACCAAACATTTTGCCCTGAAGAAGGCCGTTTTCTTCATAAATTAAATATTTTATATTTTTCTATTGTTATTATTTTTTTGATATTTAGAATAAACTGTGTACATGGACAAACTCTCGGCCAACACTGTGCGTTCATGTATAAAAGTCTACAGGAGATTGTTTATCCTTAATTCTCCAAATTAATTAAAAACCTGTTAAACTCTGCTTAAGTAAGTGACTTTGTGTAACATCCTGCTTGTGTGGAGGGATTGGTAAATATATATACATGGGTTAGACAGGTGGTCAGAGAGGTTTCATTCGATAAATCAGCTGGTCATGTGATCCTAGCAATTTTTTGATTGTCCAAACCATATTCTTCAAATTGCCCTTATGGCAAACACCTACCCCTTTTTATCATATAGGTTTTAGAAGACGGTGGCTGAGGGTCTTATTGTCTTAGGTATGACATTAAACTCATGGTGAGGCTCCAGTTCTGGAGGTCTGGGGAATGTGGAGCACCCCTTCATCACCATTGCTCCCAAGTCCACTCTGACCCGGAATGGTAGTACCTGTTAGGGTCCCATCTATGGATTAAATAGAAAATTTGTTTACAAAAAAAAAAATTTGAAAAATTTTCTTCCAAACTATTGCTACAAATCTTTCAAAACTTTGCTGGCGTTAAATGACCCACTGTGGTTGATATGCAATAAAAACAAACAAAAGCATATAAATGCTACCCCATATTCTATAAAGAGCAGTTCTTATTATTGCAGCGACCTTGACAAACAGTAACTTCTTCAGTTGTCTCAACCACCAGGCATGAATAACATTCAGAACATATTATATATTCTTGCTGACATGTCTTTTTTTTTTCTGACTTGGATGATTTGTGTAATAGGTGGTAAGTAACCGTTTTTAAATGGTAAGTAACAAGTTTTATATAAATGGATGAAATGAAGGCATACGATGTACAAGGTATTCATAAAATCTCTTTACTACGGGAAAAATATTCCAAAAGCAAATGAACAGATAAATACGTGGAAATTATTACAAACCGAGGAGTAAATATTAGAGCTTTTTTGCTTCGGTTAATACACCACTAGATAGGGACCATTGGTTGCACGAAGCATTTTAAAACGGTACTCGATTACTTGCCATGATCGCTGTAACATAGTCTCATCAGTGGTCGCAATGGCATCAGTGATCCTTCGCTTCACGTTATTGATGTCCCGTATCTTTGTTTAATACAAAATATCTTTATAGTAACTCCACAGAAGAAGCCCAGATGAGTTATAACTTGAGTACGTGGTAAAGAGTTAACCTGTACATTGCTGTATGTGCTAGAACAATTATCAGCAGATATTAAGTTTATTGTAGAAGTTATCCCCTAGATATCATAGAAACAATATAATACTCACCGTCGCAGTGTGATTCAATAATTAAAAAAAAATGGAAGATTTATCAGATAAGTAAAGTGAAACAGAAAGCAAACATTTTTAAAGAATCCAAAATTAAATATATAATGTCCAATTAACGGGTCGGTTGAGTTAGTAAGTAACTGTTTTTGTAGGATGCTGTTACCAGCATTTGTTCAAATCAGCATACAACAATCTTGTGTAGTTTCCATTTTCTCCAAGAATTTTGTCAAAGTGCAAGTGATGTAGTCATACAGTAGTACTGATATAGTTGAATAATCCTTTCTTTCATATTCTGGAGGCATGTGGTGTACTGGTTAGAGTCATAGGAAATGGATTCGTCAACCAGAGTTCAAATCCTGGACAAATCACTTCACAGTGCTAATATCCTTGGCAAATGTATGAATCCAACTATTCTCCCTCCAGCTAAAGGTAAGTAGTAGGGCAGACTGGACTCTTTAACCTTGGTTAGGTAACCAGTCTAGGAGAAGGAAAACTCTGAATTCAAGCCTGTTAAATCTCTGCTTGCGGTAGTCACTACTAGAATAGGCTCAGTCCTAATTAGTGATCTATTTCACTAATTTTTTTTTATTCTTATTATTACTTATATTTATCTTCTTGTTTCTTCTATGCTCGTCCAATTCCTTTGGGTAAGTCTTGTTTATCTTGGTTTTATCTCAGTTTCTGTGTTCATTCCTTTTCATTCTTATTTTACTGAATGCAAAGACATTGTGTATTTTCAATGTTCTCATTCACCCAAAACTCATAACTGCATGTGTACAGAGGAAACTTACAGGAGAGATGCCATTCATGTCTGACTCCTTTGATCAAATATTTAACTTTAAATCTGTTTACACAAAGCTGGGTACATCTAATCAAGAGGTCACTCTAGAGCCAATTCTTGTCTATCATACTTCTAAGCTGTTATTTTAAATTCTACACTTACAAAATAAACAGGCTAACCTATTTACTATGTAACAATATGGAAATCGCTTGGAAGAATTTATGCTTTATTATATCAGATATGATTGATAATCTGTCAATAGCAGTCCATGCCTTTGCTATAGGTATATTGACATGACTTTCTGTTGATGAGATATTGCTACCAAGGTATTTGAACTTGACTAATAATTTCAGAAGTTAACCATTTAATGTGGAGATAGCTCCATCTTGTTTAAACATATTTCATCTGATTTCATGTAGAGGCCACTGTCTCTGGCTGCCTGCTTCATGCTATACAGCAGATATTCAGCTTGAGCAGGTGTATTTGTAAGAAGCCTTAGATCATCTGCATTTTCTATATCTGTGATAGTTTCTGTGGGGTATGGTCTGCTTCTTGTCTTTGTTTTTAGATGTGACACAAAGTTGATTTTAAGCAGATTTTAACAGGTTTAAATTTTTCCTTCTTCCAGAGTAGTTGCCTTACAAAAATTAAATAAGCCTACCTTTTATGCATAGCTGGATGGTAAGTAGTTGGATTCATACCTTTCCCAAGGGTATTAGCACGTGAAATGCAAAAAGTTGAACTTGGATCACATTAGTTGTACATAATCTTGGTAGATTATGAATAGAAATGATGCTAATCTATCTGTTACATAATTATTAAATACCTAATATTTATGGCAATAGTGTAGAAAACATAATAGCGATTAGTGCAGCTGATGGCCTTGAAAGTGAGTGATGGCGCTTGACCTCACTTTCACCTTGCCTTCCGGGGATAAATCATGAGAACCGGAGGGCATAGAAGACCCCGTCTTCCGGTTTAAGGATAGTAAGCAACTCAGTCAGCAAGTAGGAGCCGAGCTCGTAGGATGTGTGCAGATGTCTGGTTTGGGGATTTACAAATAAAGTAATATCAAAGTAAATCGAAGTCTTGTGTTTATTAATTAAAAACTAACAATGACACAGGGCTTCTGATAAGGAGAAATCCCTAACAGAAACCAGACCCGAAGTCCCCAAGAAAGTCCAGATGTTAGAAGATAGAACCAAATACGACCAGAAGTAAGAAGATTCCTGTGACACTGTCAATGAAGTAAGATACAAAAGCGACATATACTGGAGTAGTAGTGCCTGTTAGGGTCTCACCTATGAATTAAACAGATAAAAAATGAGTTTTAAAGTAATGTGTTTAAAAAGAAATGAGTTTTAAAAAAGTTGAATATCCAATAATAATGAATAAAACTAAAACGTCTGAAATGAAAGTTGACATGCCATAAAATCCAAATCTCCAAACAACTTAGCATTAGGAAAGGAATGAATCCACATCTTTTGTGCTTGTCTTACCAATATATATATATATCTAATTTGTCTCTGGCGTGGTAAATGATAAAAGAATAAAGTGAATGGGTGAAGGAAAATTCAATAATAACTAAAAGAGTTGTTAACCCCATATTCAATTGGAGATCCTACATCCCACTATTGTTATATTTTTATAGATCACACTCTCTCTTTCACTATCTCTCTCATATATATATATATATATATATATATATATATATATATATATATATATATTGTTGCAGATCCATGCTTCTTTAATATTTCCTCCCACCTAAGAAAAGCCATCATACACAGTTACAGACCAAACTGACAAGAAGATGCTTAGTAAAAGAGGAAAAAAAAAAGAAAATAATAATAATAATAAACACATACACACTCACATACTTATATCAATTCCTACCATCATTTACCATTTTTATATGACCCACCTAGGACCTCTTCCTACACCTGACACCTGTGGCATCATTAACAGGACCCCACTAGCTACACATCACACCAGAAAAAAAAAAAGAAAAAAGAAATAAATAGAACTTCCACTGCCAACTAACTCACACCAACAATTGACCATCCCTCCCCTATTCACGACCTCCTAACTCTTAGTATGAAAATTTTCACTGTTTAAGCAAGAACTCAATCCAAAATCCTGAAGATGGTCTAACAGGCCGAAACATTACCACCTACAATAAACATCCATTTTGTATATCATCCCGTGTCTGTCAACCTCTCTCTCTCTCTCTCTCTCTCTCTCTCTATATATATATATATATATATATATATATATATAGATAGAGTTTGTTTGCTATAGGGAACCAAATTGTTGAACTTGCACATTTAAAAATAACTTTATAATAACCATTTGTTTTTTACAAGAAATTTAATGGTGCAATTTAAATTGTGTTTGGTGCACTGATGGAATTGACAATCATTGATTATTGTATTATTATGAATGTTAAGAAAATGGATATAAACCCTTCTGACCTTGACATCCATGTATCATGAACTCTGACCCAGCCGATATTTAAGTTTATTTTAGGAGTATTCATGGCCAGATGAGAATTAACCTTTTGACATGAAAAAAAAAAACAAAAAAAACATTCTAGAACATTCCCTCTTATATTGAGTAGATGAAATGTTTTTAACACATTATTTTTAAATTATTTTACCTCAGTATGAAAGTGTTACTGATTTGTAATGGATATAAGGGTTGAGTTAATACAGTTCTAAGTGACAATCATCTCTAGGTTGAAGGTTACCCCAGTATGAAAGTGTTACAGATTTGCAATGGATATAAGGGTTGAGTTAATACAATTCTAAGGGACAATCATCTCTAGGCTGAAGGTTACCCCAGTATGAAAGTGTTACTGATTTGCAATGGATATAAGGGTTGAGTTAATACAGTTCTAAGGGACAATCATCTCTAGGTTGCAGGTTACCCCAGTACGAAAGTGTTACTGATTTGCAATAGATATAAGGGTTGAGTTAATACAGTTCTAAGGGACAATCATCTCTAGGCTGAAGGTTACCCCAGTAGGAAAGTGTTATTGATTTGCAATGGATATAAGGGGTTGAGTTAATACAGTTCTAAAGGACAATCATCTTTAGGTTGCAGGTTACCCCAGTATGAAAGTGTTACAGATTTGCAATAGATATAAGGGTTGAGTTAATACAGTTCTAAGGGACAATCATCTCTAGGTTGCAGGTTACCCCAGTATGAAAGTGTTACTGATTTGCAATAGATATAAGGGTTGAGTTAATACAATTCTAAGGACAATCATCTCTAGGCTGAAGGTTACCCCAGTATGAAAGTGTTACAGATTTGCAATGGATATAAGGGTTGAGTTAATACAGTTCTAAGGGACAATCATCTTTAGGTTGCAGGTTACCCCAGTACGAAAGTGTTACTGATTTGCAATAGATATAAGGGTTGAGTTAATACAGTTCTAAGGGACAATCATCTTTAGGTTGCAGGTTAGCCCAGTATAAAAGTGTTACTGATTTGCAATGGATATAAGGTTGAGTTAATACAATTCTAAGGGACAATGATCTCTAGGTTGCAGGTTAGCCCAGTATGAAAGTGTTACTGATTTGCAATAGATATAAGGTTGAGTTAATACAGTTCTAAGGAACAATCATCTCTAGGTTGCAGGTTACCCCAGTATAAAAGTGTTACAGATTTGCAATGGATATAAGGGTTGAGTTAATACAATTCTAAGGGACAATGATCTCTAGGTTGCAGGTTAGCCCAGTATGAAAGTGTTACTGATTTGCAATAGATATAAGGGTTGAGTTAATACAGTTCTAAGGAACAATCATCTCTAGGTTGCAGGTTACCCCAGTATGAAAGTGTTACTGATTTGCAATGGATATAAGGGTTGAGTTAATACAGTTCTAAGGGACAATCATCTTTAGGTTGCAGGTTAGCCTAGTATAAAAGTGATACTGATTTCCAATGGATATAAGGGTTGAGTTAAATTAATTCTAAGGGACAATCATGTCTAGGTTGCAGGTTTAAACCTGGTCAAGGACGATAATAACATAGAATACTTAACATAGCCTAACACTTGTACCCAGTCATGGCCAACGGAATGAGAACAGTCTACTACTGTGGATTGATGAATAAATGGTTTGACGTTCCGTGAAGCCTCCTGATTATAACATGGAGGCTTCAGAGTTAGACAAGAAGGTTCCTGATTATGGTATCATTGTAGGGTGTGATATTTATTATAGGGAGAGATTTTTAATTAGAGGAAAGATATTTTATTGGTGGAAAAAATATTTTACTAGTAAAGTGGTGCACATAAAAAGCACATTTTTAAAATATGTGATATCATTTCATGTATATATTTTGGAATAACATACAATATTGTATTTTAAAAAGTATCATGAATTCAAATTTCAAATAAAGCTTTCTTTGATTAAATTTTTGTTTCTTTCTCCCTTTACAGCTTTTGCCTACTATCTAATATACAAAGATGATCTATACATTTCAATTTACTTATTTAAAATTTCATCAATACAATGTTAGCTAATTCAGCTAGTATATATATATATATATATATATATATATATATATATATATAGTGTTTTTTTTCTAGTATTGGAGAATTGAAAATAAAGTACTCGATTACAGGTGTAAGAGCTTTAATGGCCACATTGTCTTGACAATAAGTAACTAATATACTGCTTTGAAACCAATAGTAACAATCACACCTTAAATGTATTGTAGACTATAATGAATATATATATATATGATGACCTCTCCTGTATAAAGACCATGCAGTTCTCATCAGTTCTCATATAATATTTCATGCAAATCTGATGAAAAAGAAGTAGTTGGCATGACCACTCTAGCTTTTGCCTTCTTTCTGAATAATCTAAGATGCTGGCCGTACAGCTGTTTTCTTGTGGGGTGTTGCTTCCACATCTTTTTCAAGATTGCATGCAGAATTCTTGTGCAGCTCCCACTTAGCTTATTCTTTAGGCAGGGATAAGCATTTAACAGTTGAAAATAATTGTGAAGATATACAAGGGAGAGTCAAAAATTATCTGCACTTTTGACATATCTTTATTATTGTTACACTGCATTTTACACATGCATGCTTATAGTTAGCACTGTTGGAGTCATGTGATCAAAGTTTCGCACCATTTTGCTTGCTGTCTTTACAGTGTAAACATGGCTGCTCCACTAGCAGTAGCAGTAGGAAGTGACCAGATTTCTCTGGTCGGAAAGAGTGTCATCCAGAACTATAAGATTGGTTTTTAGCTTGTACTTATACCTGAAGTATGGTTCTAACATTTTCCTTTTGATCCTGAAGCTGAACTATACATGAAGATCTTTGGAATTCTGTAGTCTCTCTGCTACATAATTAGTGGGTTCCCTACGAACTATAACGGTAGTGTAAGTAAAATCGTCAGGGTGGCTTAAAGTCTGTATCAGCCAATCAGCGAGGGAGTCTATCCACTTTTCACTAGTGCTAGACCAAGGAGATTGTTCTTGTATCTGAAGTGGAGCACAACACCTCCCATCAGCTCCTTACTTTACCACACAGATCCCTGTGCTACTCATACGCTGAGTTGGCAAGGGCCGGGATTGAACTAGAAATCTTGTGGTTTCTAGCCGAATGCTCTACCGACTGAGCTAACCTGCCCCTTTACTGTAGTGTAGTAAAATTTAAATGATGGTATATTAAATGGAAAATTTGCATCATATGCATTATTGAAGTTATTGATAACAGTTCACCTTTCACTGGCCTAGCCACTGTTTTTCCATTGGCTAAAGGCAAAGGGTGTGAAGGGAACTGAGTTAGGGTAGGTAGATTTTGGCAGTTAGTCAAAGGGACCAGATGTGATGGTCACCTATTCCCCAATAAGCTATCTACATGCGGTTGAACTCTTTTGGTCTTCGGTTATAATAAAGACATCTTTGAAAAATAAACAAATTCTTTCTGTTACATAATTATTAGTACCCTAACAATTATGTAGGGTTAGTGTAGAAATCAAAATGGCTGTTAGAAATTATGGCTAGCAGTTTTTTTGAGTGGGAGTATGTGATGATATCATGGAAGATTCATTGGCACATGGTGAACTCATGTTGACCCCTTAAAGAATTAGTAGAGAAATGAGAAACAAAGGCTCTTTCCGGTTTTGATTTGAAAGAGTTAAGTCAGTACTGGGCAAGCCACAGAGGTAGCAAGTCACTGTGCAGTTAGTCTGGATGGAGTTTCTAAATAGAATATGATATAAAGAAAATCTAAGTCTTGGGTTATTTATCCAAAAACTACTAATGACCCAGGGCTTCTGATAGACGAGAAATTTGTTGGTATATGGAAGACCAGATACAAAATCTCTCAAGACAAAATTCCAGATGCTAGAAGAGGAACACGCAGTACATAAGATAGGTAATGATGATCAGAAGTATATAACATTTCATCATCATTTAGAAACAAAAGAGAATGAGTGCAGAAAGAACCTGCATGAAACAGAGGAAGAAATCACTCCAAAAGGAGATGGCCAGTCAGTGAAATTTAACCCTCCTAAGAATGCCTTTCCTCTTGCCATTTTTATTCCCAACAGATGAAGTGGGTATTTAACATCTCGTTTGGATGACATGTTTTTCCATCTAAAATTGATTGCATGAGGAAGGTCTCCAATTGGGCACTTTGCAAAGAATCAGTGTTTGAGATTTGGTACTGTTGTGCATATCAACAATCTGAGCAAAAACAACTCTTGTGATCCATAGGTCATTTAGGACATGAACCCATGCAAGAGAGTGTATATATATATATATATATATATATATATATATCATATGTGATTCTGGTGCTAAGGCTTTTCTGGCACATGCTACTCTAATGACCTAATAAATTATTTCCTCTCTCACTCACTTATATATATATATATATATATATATATATATAGTATGAACAAAAAGTAGTAATAAGACAAACAGGAATATTTTTTATATATGTTATTTATTCTCAACTAGTTTCGACCTTAGGTCATCATCAGGAGAAAATTTCTTATTTGAAGAAATTGTTTTTAGATTTTTTGAAAGGGAGCATTATGGAAGAACTATAAAAATTGGAGTATTTTTGAGGGTTTGACATGCTATTAAAATCCGGGTAGAAGAGTGTGTTAGTAGTAGCAAGTCCATCTGTTCCGTGAAAAACCTCTTTGAGGTGGGTTATTCTTTGAATGCTCGTATATATGTGAGGAGGGTTCTTGGGAGTTGTATATATATATATATATATATATATATATATAAATCTATATAAAAAGATCTTTCAATATATTGAAGTCAATTAGTCTACTGTTGGTTTTAATAACAGCAGCTAAGTAGAACTCAAGCAGTGTCCAAGACAGCTGGTATAAATAGGAATCAAGAATGATCCATTCATGAATCTGGGTGATTTGGGTCATTCCATTCCTTGAGTTCTGATTGGTTGCTTGACTGCTTGATTTGAATGACATTGTGGAGTCTTATATATACTTTGTCATTTTGCAGTGGACTTTGTGGCACTCGAGTTTATATTTAAGTTACAATCGCTTGCTACCTTGTCTTCCCAGTTCGACGGTAATTGGAACTTATTCTTCATAATATATATGTATGTTATACATATAAGGTATATGAAATATAATATATGAAAAGATTTTTCTTTTCCCATACACATATACAAAGTATCTTTTGGACTATATATATATATATATATACACACACATACACACACACATACATGTTAGGATAGCAATAATTCTTACATAGTCCGCTGAAATTTAGAATAGTGTAAACAAAAAGTCAACAGCAACCAGAAACTGTCAGTTTCTTGCCTATGCAATCATCAGACCAATTAAGCATACCTCCTCTCTCCCTCTCTAATATATATATATATATATATATATATATATATATGAACGTAAACAAATATGGCTATTTTCAGCCGACAATATTTGGGAGAATATGTGCTTAATTGAAGTCAAACCTAATTTTTTTTTAAGTTAATTCATTAATGATTAATTAGGCGGGATTTAACTACTTAAATGTAAGGCTAAACAAATCGAGAAAAATCAATCTCTGAATGTACATTTCGGCCTATTAGGCCTCATCATCAGAGCTATAGATACGAAGATCGCCTCGTGTGTGATTCGAAACCTGTATGTTGGATAGCTCTGCTGATGAGGCCTTATAGGCCGAAATGTACATTCAGAGATTGATTTTTCTCGATTTGTTTAGCCTTACATTTAAGTAGTTAAATCCCGCCTAATTAATCATTAATGAATTAACGTTCAAAAAAGTTAGGTTTGACTTCAATTAAGCACATATTCTCCCAAATATATATATATATATATATATATATATATCTTATTATAATGGAGATTGTGTGTTTTTCTGTCTGAAACCGAAACTATATTTCTATTCAAGTCACAATTCTCTTAGTTATTGACATCACATTCTCCATGATTTTATTTTTATCTAAACCTCAATTATTAATAAAATTGTCTTACATTATTAATACTGTTAACTATGTCTACATACTAACAACATGCAATTATATTTATATATACAACAAAATAGCACTTTACAATGTGAACGGGAAGGCTAATTTGCATATTAATATAAAAAAATCGAATTTAATAAATATGTGCTTAGTATTATTGATTTCTAACTGTTTGGTTTTATTTTAATGAATATAAGCAAAAATCTCTTCAATGAATCTTAAATGAAATCCATTAACAAGATAAAATAACTGTCATTTTATCCTTTACTTCCTCTTGCAACTAAATACTTAAATTAGAAAAAAATAACAATGAAAGAGAGTGATGGAAGAGTAAGTTTCAGTTGTTCCATTTTTTATTATATTCCCTCTGTTTCAAATCTTTTATTATACTCCCTCTGTTTCAAATCTTTTTATCTGTATTCTTATTTAGCTTCATTAGCCTTTCTAATTTAACATGATATTTTATTACATTAAAACTTAAATACTTGCACCCGGAGGGTGCATATATTTGCTAGTACCTATAAAATTCATATGTACATATGCATGCCTGTTCATATACAACTCATTTATCATCATAAGAACAATAAACTGTGTTGGGCAGATGCATTTCTGCTTTGATAGTTGTCATCTTCTTCTGGTTGTATTTGTTCCCTTAATGTTAATCCTCTCGTGAAAGACCCAAATACATATTTATCTTTCCCATTTTCAGATATCTTGGATAACATGTATGTATTTAACAACCCCTCTGCATGAACAGGATGCGACACAAGCTAAATTTTATCGCAGGGTTTAATATGTATTCAGAGTTTTCCTTCTCCTAGACCAGTTGCTATACCAATATTAAAGAGCTCAGTCTTTCCTTCTATTAACCCATAGATGAAGGGAGAATAGTTGGATTCTTACCTTTCCCAAAGGTATTAAGGCTATGTAAAATGCAAACAGCCTTGTCCAGTATTTGAACTTAGGTCACAATATCCATCTATTATCCAACAAATTCCCCCTTGGATAAAATGTATGTCACTGGTATGTCACAATGAGTGATGAGGAAGAGAGTTGGTGAGTGAGCACATGATCAAATCATTTTCTCAAAACTACATTACATTACTAGCAGTATAGAGAAAGCTGTTACTTCCATAGTCAACCATGACTAATAATATAATATTGTTATCATGTTATCTCACTTGTTTGATAGATTTTCATACGTAGGGTATCTCTTAATTTCATTTGATAAATACACGTATGTGAATAGGTTTGTGTATTTCAACATAAAAGTACATAAAATTGTACCCTTAGCTCTTCGTTTTTTTTGTTAGGTTTTCTCTCTTTTTTTTTCTTATCTTTTTATTTCATTTTGTTGATATATTTTTCTTTTTTTCCCCTCTAATTTTATTACAAATCACTGGTTTCTTCTACATTCTTTTTCATTTTTTTGTCCTTTTTTTGTTGTTACTCTTATTGATGTTCTTTTTTTGTCTCTCTTCCTCTTACACAAGGTGGCCAAGATTAATAGTTGACTATTGATTTTTAAGGGATAAAAAGAACTGGAAAAATAATGTAAGCTTAGAAGGTCCAAAAGAAAAAAAAAAAAAAAAAAATAGAAAGAAAAAAGAAAAAAAAAAAGAAGAGAAATGAGAATTGTTTGTGCTGGGTGGAACAAATCCCTGATAATATTCATGGTTGATTTCCCTCTCGATCTAACCTTATGGACGCTAGTAACATTGCCAAAGCCTGACATAAAAACACCCCAAAATAGATCAAGAAGAAGAGAGACACAAATGCAACATGTATTGTGGTTCTCTTTTATTCTCATTAGAGGTTGTTCTCTTTTCTCTAACATCCCCAAACATTTTTTTTTTTTTTTACAGATTTAACATTGTCAGCAAAGAAATTGCATTCTGCCTTCATAGGGTAATCCTTCAACAATGTATACGTGGACAATATGCAAACAATGTTTTATTATGAAACTCTAATTCCTGCTGGCTAGGGTTTCAGCTAAAACCATCATCTAATAAAAATATTTGCCTTTATTTGCAATCAGGATTTTGTACAATTTCAGAAACAATCTTGGACGGGTTTTACTAATTATTTTTTATCATTAACTATTACTAGTTTCTATTAGAAAAGAAACCCCAAAACAACAAGAAAATATGTCAAATGTATCCCCTGCAGAGGGGTAAGTCCCATTCTCACCCACAATGTATTGACCTGAGTAGGACACTAAATTGCATCTGGTGGTGTAATTTTAATTCTGGATGTCTCGGGAGTATGAAATCACCCGTTCATTGACATTACTCCCAGGTCTACTGATCCAGATTGCTAGTACTTGTTAGAGTCCCTTGAATAAGTCAGTATATTCAAAATTATTTATTAGATTGGAATACCATGTAAAAAAGTCATCAGGGAAGCCTAATACCAATATGAGCCATTCAGTGAGGGAGTCTATCCCCTTTTCACTAACGCTAGACCAAGGAGATTATTTTAGCATCTGAGGTGGAGCGCGACACACCTACCATCAGCTCCTCACTCTACTGCACAGATCCCTGTGCTACTTATATGCTGAGTTGGTGTGGGCCGGTATTGAACCAGGAACCTTGTGATTTCGTGTCAGATGCTCTACCGACCGAGCTACACCAACCCTGTAACTGTGTATAGATTATTTTTAGTACGAATAGTTACTAGAAGATATAATTTTTACAAAGGATTTTTATTAGTTACTTGAAACCATGTAACTGTGTACAAATTATTTGTATAAGGAATACTTGAAACCATATAATTGTGTGTTAAAAAAGGATTATCATTACATAGGGATATTTATATGAAACCATATACTTGTGCATAAAGTATTAGCATTATACAAGAATACTTGAAACCATATAACTAGTACAAGTTATTTGTATTAAGAATACTTACTAGAAGCAATATTTGTGTACAATTGATTATTATTATTTGAAACCATATAACTGCATGCAGGAAGCACATGGTGTAATGGTTAAAGTCATGGGAAATGGACTCGTCACCCCGAGTTCAAATCCTGGACATGGTAATTGCATTCCACTTAGCGCTAATACCCTTGGGAAAGGTATGAATTCTACTCTCCCTTCAGCTATGGGTAAATATTAGGGAAGACTGGGCTCTTTAACCTTGGTTAGGCAACCGGTCTAGGAGAAGGAAAACTCTGAATTCAAACCTGTTAAAATTAAAGAAATTGACCTTGTGTCACATCCTGCTCATGTGGAGGGGTTGGTAAATATATATAACTGCTTGTGAATACCCCCCTTCTTCTAAAAAAAAAAACTTCAGTATTAAATAAATCAAGAGTAGATATGCTGTAAAACAAAACTCAACCAACAAATAAAATAAAATGAATAGTTTTTCTCAATTATTGATAACTTTGAGGAATATCCTTAACAAAATATAGATTGTTTGGATAATTTCTATTCTTGATGGTAACACATCTACATCACCCATCATCATTTACTAGAGGGCACAGAATCCCCAATATGCACTACATACCAAGAGAGATTTACAGTGAAACATATACTGCTAGAGTGTGTAGACTTTGATCTAGTGTGAACAAAATATTACAAAGCAAATAATTTGAAAAAAAAGACCATCCAGGATTTTACATTTCCTAAAAAAAGTGGGATTGTACAAAAAAAAATATGAGTAATTGAACAATAGTTAAAAAATATACATATATATATGTGAAGAAAAGGAAGTGAATCCGACGGTATGTAGTATATTAAGAAAGAATGAAAAAACACAGGTTTAAATGAGTTAAGTGGTGAGTTTATTGGCCGACACTGCAGTGTTTTGATCTATTAATTAGATCATCTTCAGGGCATTTGTTGGTATATGGAAGGTAATAAGAAATTTTTATCACAGAATAACCAGAAAAGCAAGTGGTATTCCTTGTTATTCAGTCTGTTTAAAATTTGAGGTTTGAAAAAAGTGGACGGTTTGAAATATGACGTCAAATATTCTCTTTTACGGTGTGAGTATGGGACATATATATATTTGTGAGTATGGGACATATATATATATATTTGTTTTCTACCAAACTACTGCTACAAATCCAAAACATAGTTGGCATTAAAAATGACCCAGTGAGGTTGATATACTGTAAAACAAACCAAATTGGCTGATTAATAGTCACCTTTGTTTGGTGAGGGTTAATCTCCATGGTGTAATGGCTAAATCGATTGACTTTGACATTATAGTAAGCAAGTTTGAATTTCAATTGTGCAATTACTTTCACTTTTGAACTAATATTCTTGGGAAATGTATACCCCCCTCATCCTTAAAAAGTACAATTAAGGTTCTTCTAAAACAATGGCTTTGGCATTAAATAACCTATGAAGGTTGATATGCCATTAAACAAAGAATCCAAAACTGTTGTCAAGTGAATAATCAGTGAGAAAAATAATGATGTTTTTTTCAATAGAAAAGCAATAAAAACCAAAATGGTGACAGACCAGACCAGACCAATCCATTCCACCAATGCTTGATACATGCAATATTCAAGTGATTCCAAATTATAGCTGGAAGGGTTCTCCAATACTTACTTTGCTAAGCAAATAAAACCATATATTGTTGCTCTCTTTACAAGACTGACTAATATATATGGTTGACAAGAGAATGCATGTTGTTTTCTTCAATTTTTTTTTCTTCCAATTGACACTCTTTGTTAATTATCCTGACCTTATTCCAAACGGTATAATAACTATCTTTTTCCCTATTATACCAGTGGATATTTGGTTTCTTCAATATTCAACCGAATCTCCAATACCATCATATTAAGTATATTAAGAGGAATAGGCCCAAAGTGTTTGTGAACATTACAATGCATTACATTAATAGAAAAACCTTTTTATGGAAGTGTCCCTTAAGTCTATCTATGACTCCACTATTGTATTCACATTATTGCTATTATATATATATATATATATATATATATATATATATATATATATACATCATATTATTATCAGTACTATTCAGCATTACCTTTTTGTTCACAGTTACATTATTTTAAAATGGGCCTCAAAGCAAATGAAACTGCTCACATAATTTGGTAAGTGGTAGGTAATAATACAATATCTAGATATTTACCATGTACCCCACGTGTACGTGTTAGGCACAAGGCCCTATTAATGTGGGACCACCCACGAACCGAAGCTCATGAGTAACGGGTGCAAAAAATGCGTTATCACGTCGGCATTCCCCCTCAAGAAGAGCGCCTCAATAAACCCAGCCCTGCCTCTTTAAATTGAGTGGGTAGGTATTGCCTGGCGGCATAGCCCCCTGGGATCAACACTATTAGCTTATACGGTCCAGGGCCAAAGCCATTGTTGGCCATGGTAATAATACAATATCTAATTTTACTGGTTTAAGCATTTTAAGGGTTGTGAGTTGCCCCTTTAAATAAAGACCAGAAAAGGAAGACCATCAGCAAGCAATTTTGAAACACAAGTTTAAAATGTGAAGTAAAAGATAATCTAGCTACTAGCACTTGAAAACATTCAGAAGATCAAGGATTATCAAAAGATACCATATAAGAACACATCACATAATCTTTGAAATAAAAGTTCTTTTAATACACCTAAAAGAATTTCTTATATTCTTCTGATCATCTTTCACTATCTTATGTAGTTGGGTGCTCTTCTAGTATCTGGAACTTTTCATTTGGGGATTTCGGGTCTGGTCTTCCATTAGGGATTTCTCATATATCAGAAGCACTGGGTCATTAGTAGTTTTTGGATAAATAACCCAAGACTTTTCTTTATATCATATTTTATTTAGAAATGCCCATCCAGACTAACTGCACAGAGTGAGTACGGCCCCACCAGGAGCACACTGATTGCAACTTACTATCTCCGTGGCTTGCCCAGTACTGACTTAACTCTTTCAAATCAAAACTGGAAGAGGCTTTGGTTTCTTATTTCTCTACTAATACTCATGGTATCTACCAGAAAAGGGGTTAACATGAGATTAACATATGCCAATCAATCTTCTATGATATCATCACATACTCCCACTCAAAAAACTGCTAGCCATAATTTCCAACAGCCATTTTGATTTCTACACAAACCCTATATAATTGTTAGGGTACTAAAAATTATGTAACAAATTTAAAGTACAAAAAGAATGTAAGCGGCCTGAACTCAATTCATACTCAGTTCAGATATTCTATTATCTGCACAAATAACAGATATGCAACCTTTTATCTTCATGCTAAATATACTATGAAATTTGTGGCAGCTTCCCAGTTCTTACATGAGTCTAATTCAATAAATAAGGTGAGTTTTGCCTAAGGAGCTGGTAATAGAAAGCACTGTTCACAGTTGCATATTTTTCAAGAAAATCAATAGTGATGAGTCCTTTCATGTCTCAGAAGACTGTCAGCATGACCTTCTTTAGAGACCTCTGTGCCCAAAACGTTTTCTTTACTAGAGAGTCTGTTGTGTTTCCACTACATGAACTGCCTTTTCAACTAAGGCTCATATTGGCAAACCCATGTTTATCCCATTTTAAACATTATTTCTTTAACTAAAACATGCTTCTCCATACACATCACACATTTTTCTTTAATGTCACATGGCTTAAAGTTCTCAACCACCAAAAATTGATAACACTGAGTTTTAACGATTTTAAAAATATTCAGAATAAAAAATTTTGTGAGATTTAAATAACTTTTGCTATAAACCAATTTCATACAATGCAGAGTTTATATTGATGGAAAAAAATTATTTTGCATTTAAAATTCCCAATTCTACAAGAGTTTATAAGTTGGTTTTTTTACGTGCATCAAAACATAGTCAAAACAGGTTGATTTGGACGTGTTTTTCAAGAATTTTCGTTTAATGAATTTAGCAAAATTTTAAAAGTTGCAAACTATCAGGCATGATTAGACCCATTGGAGGCTTGCTAAAAATATCAAATTCAATGTTATTTTATTAATTTTTAATACTGCTACACACGTTTTTTTTGTTTTTTAATAGGGCGTATAAAAAAAAAGTTTCAAATCTCGATTTCTAAAATTTTCCCAAATGTTTTGACCATACCAACTATCAGGTAAGGTGTGTGGCATGGACCCTTGCTAGAAACAACAGTTGGAACGTTCATTTCATAGTTTTAAGGCCTTCTACACAAGTTTTTAAGTTTTTTTTTTTATTGAATAAGCCTGCTTGTTGATAATTGCAGAAACACTATATCTGTAATCATTTAATTGAATGAAAGATTTGATATTGTTGTTTAAGAAATAATTAATATATTCCTATAGTAAAATAATTTTGAAGAATTTCAATTCATACTTTTAACATATGCTGTTGCTGCAAGATTTAAACCAGTTTTCCTGTTATTAATTTTAGCAAAGAAAAAACAAAGTTTCTTTTCTTCATTTCTAAAGAACCAATGAGTTAAAACAATGTTTTAAGTGAATGTCAATCAGGGAATAGTAAAAATTACAAAGGCAAGAATACAGAGAAATAACTGAAAGAAAAAACCCAAAAAAACAAGAAATAAATAAGGAAAGATTCTTAAAAGAACAAATGCAATAATGTAAAATTAAACTTTTAAAAATTAGGTAAAAATAGGATCATAAATACATTGGTTGGAACATAGGCAAATCACTTTTAGTCATAATAAAGATAAGAAGAATAATTTGTTTTAATTTTTCATATGTGGCTTGATAATTGTACCCCTTAGTCTTTCTATGAGGCCTGGAAAAATTCACATACCTAGGTAGTAATATCTCATCCACAGAAAAATGATGTTACACACAAATAGGAAAGGCATGGCTGGCCATGAACAAATTATCAGGCGTATGGAAATCCGACCTCCTGACAAGCTAAAGAGATGATTCTTCCAGGCTGTGGTTGTATCGGTACTGCTATATGACTGTACCACCTGGACCCTAACGAAGCGCCTTGAGAATAAGCTGGATGGGAGCTGCACAAGAATGTTGCGAGCGGTCCTGAATAAGTCGTGGAAACAGCATCCCTCAAAGAAGCAACTGTATGGTCACCTGCCTCCATTCACAACTCATACAAGTAAGGAGGGCTAGGCATGCAGGACACTGCTGGAGAAGCAAAGATGAGCTCGTAAGCGACGTACTACTGTGGAGGCCAACACATGGCATTCTAATGTGGGCCGCCCAGCCAGGAACTACATTGACCAACTATGCGAGGATGCTGGCCGCTGCACAGAGAGGCTCCCAGAATCGATGGATGATAAGGAAGGTTGGCGAGAGATCATGATGATGATGATGAGTCTTTCTAAAACTGTTATCCTCATTTCTATTGTAATGTACATAACGTTTTTACCAATCGTTGCATAATCTTTTATTCTTAACTAAACTTCTTTCTCTAACTAAACACAGTGCACATGTGCAGGTGAGCCCCAGCTAAGGCAAGGACAGCCTTCTTGCGTGATGTTCTCGCTGGTACTCAGGATTTCACTAGCTCTCACATGATTCTTGGCTTTCCTGCGTCTCAGTTCAAAGGTCTCCAACAGTCTGTAACTTTCCATGGAAAACTGCCGCCCATGATATGAAAGGGACCATCCCTGCAGAAATACAGGGGGGTGACAATAATCTATTCAACCACATAGATTATGCAACACAATGTGCCCTCCAGCCTTCTTCAGGTGTTTCTTGTCAAAATCAAGAGCCTACATATCCGAATCAGGAGCCCTCATGGAGCTATAACGAGAAACACCTCAAGAAGACTGGAGGAACATTAGCTCAAACATGAATATAACAATAGAGATGAGGACAACAATCTAAAAAAATTAAATAATACAAAAAAAATTTGCTTTGTAATAATGCAACAAGTCATTTAGTGCTGGGAGAAAAATAGCACATTGTCTTTGTTAAGTATTTAAGGGCCATTGCTTGGCCTTATAGCAGAAGTGCTTATCTAGTGGAATCCTTGATAAAGAGCCCGTCCACAAAGTGAATCCTTTTGATTACTAAAGTGTCCTTAGTTACTGGTAATCATATAAGTCCTTCGTGAGTATTGGTAAAGATCCAGGCAATCCAATGTGTGTCCTTCAATGGTGCAGTTTGAGTTAAGACCAGTATGGGGGGTTTAAGTATCTTATCAGGCCAGTAATACTGCCAGTGATTGGTTAGAAGAGTCAATCATGTGACCTTGGCCAGTCTATAAGTATAGGCGGGGATCTAGCACACACCTTATATACCAAAAATAACTGAACAGTCTTAAATGTCCTTCAATGAAGGAAGAAAATAAAATTCTTACCTTTAGAAGAAGAGACATCAGAAATTGCTATAAGTGGACAGAGGCCAAATGCTGAAAAAGAGACAGAAGACATTTTACTGGATCAGCAGGAGTAGGAAAAAGGTGGTGTGGATAACCTTTATAGCTTCCTAGGACCATATGACCATTAGGCACCCGTTTTGCATTCTCGTTTAATAAGGATATTTTTTAAATTTACACCGTCAAAATCCGGTTGTTTGTTAGGGGTTAGGGTTAGGGGTTAGTTTTATGATTTATAAAAACCTCTAAAAATCATCTGTTAACAAACAACTGGATTTTGCCGGTGTAAATGAAAAAAATGTACTTATGAAACGAGATCGCAAAAGGGGTGCCTAAAGGTCACATGGTCTGCTTCCTATGTAAAGAGCATGTAACATCTGTATTTTTACATAGGTTAAATTATTTCTCAATTGCTAATATATCTGGCAAGAATTATGGAATTAGCACTCTTAGAAGATGTATACATTTTTTTAAAAAGTTTTGCAGTAAATAAACTAATAACAGATAAGACACAAACATTTTTATTTAATACCTGAATTTGCTGGCTTCATAAGATATACTTAAAGAAATTAGATTAAATTATTTAAATTAATGGTATGATTTTTTTTTTTCCAAACCATGCGGAAGGAAATACTATGGAATGACTTAATGGTGAGGAAAGAATTATGGAATTTATTGACAAAACCAAAAATAGAATTAATATTTCGTTGCCTGTTCTCTTGATTTTATGACAACCTTCATTTTTTCAGGCATAAGTAAGTCGTCAGGGTGGCCTAAAGTTGGTATCAGCCATCTAGCTAGACCAAGGAGATTATATTGTGTCTGAGGTGGAGTGCCACACCTACCATCAGCTCCTCACTTTACCGCACTCATTACTGTGCTACTCATATACTGGGTTGGCAAAGGCCGGTAACAAACTAGGAACCTTGTGGTTCCCAGGCTGATACTCCAAGTGGTTCCAATGTTCCCAAATGGCAGTTTATAGATCCTTTAACTGGTAGTTGGAACTTTCGGTTATTTCCTATAAGTCTAACACGATCAAAGGGGAACCACTCTTGACTGATAAATTATTTTTTTATTTTCACATTAAACTAACCCTAACCCAGTCTTCTTTTTTTCTAGTAGATCAATAAATAAATAAATAAATAAATAATTTATCAGTCAAGAGTGGTTCCCCTTTGATCATGTAAGACTTATAGGAAATAACCAAACTTTCTCATCAATTATCTTTTTGAATTTCCACAATAAATTTTCAAATGGATTTAGATCTGGACTGTTTGTTAACTATGTCATTGATTTTATACGGTTTTCCAGAAGAAAAAACTTTAATCCCATTTGCTCTGTGACAAGATGCATTATTGTCTTAAAAAATGGCATCATCATCACCGAAAAAAAATTTCTATTGATAGAATGAGAAAATTATTCAGGATTTCAATGTACATATGGACACTGATGGTTGAGATAATGATTGTCATCTCCCCTGGGATCTCAGTGTGCTAATTCCATAATTTTTGCCAAGGGTTATAAATAAAAGTTTTGATATGTTTGGTCAATAAATCCTGCATTGGATATTATGGGTTACATAAACATAATTATGGCTTAAAACTGACTGAGAGACAACATAAAGATAAGGAAGAGCTCTTATAGAATTAGCATCTAAACAATAAAACATTGCTGACATGAGCAGGGGGCATTTAAGACAAGCAAAGAAGAACTGTGAATATAAGATAAGTCAGTGAAAAGTGAAGATAACAAAACCAAGAAAAAAGACAATAATAAAGAGAAAGGATTGAAAGAAAAAGAAAAACACGAGAAATAAATATGGAAAAACGTCAATGCGTATATTTTGTGTATATCATGAATATACAAACATGTGATTGTGCAGCATATATATATATGTATATATATATATATATATGTGTAAAAAGTTTATATCCATTTTACCTTTCATATATATATATATATATATATATATACATACAAGCTGAAGTATCCAGTATATGACCAGACTAAAAGAATTTTAGGAATACCGGGAAGTGAGAGGGAAAGGGCTAAATGAGGAGTAAGGGGAAAATAATTTGGTAGATTCCTTAACAAATTAACAAAATGCAAAGAATTTACATATTACAATGTTTTTCATATTTTCAGAATTGTTTTTCTTTGTTTACATTTAAAATATGATTTTCAAAAATGTACCCTTAAACTCATCAGTGTTTGGAAACATAATATTATTTTTCTAAGAACTTTGTTTGTTCATTCTTAATTGCTTGTTGAATTAAAGTGCTAAAAAATGTATTCATTTAATTTTTTTTTTTTACCCCTAAAAAGGTAACAATAAATAGAAGCTAAGAATAAAACATCGTCCATATTTGCAGGTGGAAAATTTCTCATATTAATTCAAATGAAAATTATTCATTTATTCTATGAATAGCTTATTTATTTAAAAAAATTGTCTTTGAGTTTCACTGAATAAAAATTAATATATTTTGTTCTAAAATCTCTTTATATGATAAAGATTTAAATTCAGTCCTTAATTGCCAGTTGATTTACAGTGAAAAAAAAAAGATTTTTACAAATAAGCTAAGAATAAAAAGTAAGAAAACATTGTATTACAATTTCTTTTTTTGGTTTACATTTAAAATAGTACTTAAGTAAAAGGTACCCCTAGGTTTTAAAAATTTTCATCACTTTTTTAGTTCTCCAAAAAATTAAGAATTTTTTTTACAATTAGTACTAAATTTCAAACAATAATTTTCCAAAAAATATAAAATTCAAATTTAGCCTATGGAACCAGTTTGTATTCAAACATGGTGGATCTTAAGAAGAACTGAAGAGTTCCACATACTTTTTGTTGTTACTTATGAAGAATTGTGAAGAGTTCCACAAATGGATTGATTTTTAATTATTGTATTGTATCCTGAATCAGTAAAAATCAAAAACTAAATTTTGTACTTTTCCTTATTATAAGCATATTCAAGTGTATGCATGATTCTAATGCTCAATGGCATTTCTTTTCTGAGTTACAAGTCCACCGGTACATACCAAAATAGATGTGACTCCTTTATATTGGGCCGGGTTTGCTCAGTCGGTAGAGCATTCAACTAGAAACCACAAGGTTCTTAGTTCGATACCGGCCCTCCCCAACTCAGCGTATGAGTAGCACAGGGATCTGTGCGGTAAAGTAAGGAGCTGATGGTAGGTGTGGCGCTCCACCTCAGATGCTAAGATAATCTCCTTGGTCTAGTGCAAGTGAAAAGGGATAGACTCCCACGCTGATTGGCTGTTAGAACATTAGGCCGCCCCGACGACTTTACTTTACTATATATATATATATATATATATATAAAGGGTTTTTAAATTGGTTGGTTGGTTTGGGGTTATTGGGTGATTTAATTCTGAAGACAGACTTTATTTGCAAGCATTTATATGATTTCAAGTAATGATTCCTACTATTATAATAGTCATTTGTGTGCACATTGTCACATGGTTTTAAGTATATCTTTTACTAAAAGTCTGCACACGATAGATGATTTTACATATTATTATCTATTGCTAATAATTTTGAAACTATTTGATGGCCCCTAACAAGTGCTACCACTCTGGGTCAGAGTGGACCTCTGAGTCATAGCAAGAAAGTGGTACTCCATACACTCAAGTGGTCCAGAACTGAAATCTCACCACCGGATGCAATTTAGTGTCATGCCCAGTAAACCCCTTTTTGTGTGTGTATCGGGGAGGAGGTCTTAGCTGTAACATACCAATGAGAATTATTAATGAATGATTGGGCAAACATACTTATATAGGCATGATTTCCTGTGAGCAAATCATAATTTTAAGCAATAATATATTCTGAAGAATTACAAGTATTTTGAGAGTGGTATTTGGAAAGCAGAGCATATAAAACAGCAGTAGTTTATGTATATATATATATATATATATATATATATATAATTTATGTAGCATATTTGATGTCAAACATGAAACTACCCATGCTTACAATATAAGATAATCAGGCTATGTATGAGTAATCTAGAGCATTTGGGTGGACTTCAGCTTACCAGATGCCTCAACAATTTGACATATAAAACCTAGGAGACATTTTTACCATATTAATATGCATAAACACACAATACACACAAACATATATACATACATATATAATAATGATAACCAAAAACATTATATATATATATACACATACATACATGTATAGGATTATTTGATATAGTCACAATTTTCAATATATATATATATATGTATGTATGTGTGTGTGTGTGTGTGTGTGTTTCCAAAGACAGGATATAAGTAAAGAGTAAGGAAATGAATCCAACAGTATAAGTATAGATAAAAGGATATGAAAACACAAAATGCTGTTAAAATGAAAATATTCTATATTATATTCATAGCTAATATTGAACAATATTTCGATTTATAAAAATCATCATCAGAGACAGAGAGAGGGTATATATATATATATATATATATATATATATATATATATATATACAGAAGCCGACAAGAGAATAGAGACATGAATATATATGATGTAAGGATATGTCATCGAAATGGACATTTTTTATTCGTTTAGCCTTACATTTGAACATATATGCCTGCCTAAAATTCATTAATTATTAACTAATTAATTTTCAAAATTAGGCACGACTTCAATTAAGCACATATCCTCCAAATATATATATATATATATATATATATAGATACCAATATGTATCTACATATATAGATATTCACAAAAATATGTGTGTGTGTGTGTATATATATATATATATATATAAAGAAAAACATATATACATATAAATATATTGATTTCTCTCTTTTATTTCTCTCTCTCTCTCTATATATATATATATATATGTATATATATATATGTATACATGTGTACATATTATACTCCTATAGATAAGTTTGTATTCATATGAATGTTAAATATAAATATACATAAAGAGAGAGTGATCAAAAGAAAAGTAAAAAGAGTATATATATATACATATATATATATGAATCTGTATGTAAGTATCTAAGTGCATGCATATGTATAATCACCTGCTTACATATGACTACACGTATTTGATAAGTTCAGCTTTCAATTGCAGAAGTCATAAAGAATACCTAGTAAGGATTGTCTAGTGAATTGAACTGTAAGACAAGCTTGCTAACTAATGATTATTTACTGATCTGAGATTAGTTTGGTATAAGGCCATGGTTGTAGAGAATCCTATGAGGATCAAACTGTCTACTCTTGTGAACTGATCTGTAACACAAAGTCTTTTAGCAATCACCTTATTGTAGGCATCAGAACTCATTTATATATAATTCTATTAATTAAGGAGCCGCTTGTGGTGTAATGGTTACCATCATTGGAAATTGACTCAAATTCAAATCCTAAACAAGGCTGTTTGTATTTCACATTGTGCTGTTACCCTTAGGAAAGGTATGGATGAAACAATTCTCCCTCCAGCTATGGATAAATAGTAGGGCAGGCTGAGCTCTTTTAAATTGGTACGGTGATTGATTTCGCAGAAGGAAAACTAAATTCAAACCAATTAAACTATGCTTAAAATTTGACTTATGAATTTGATGTATGAATCCATCTAATCTCCCTCCAGTTATAGGTAAATAGTAGGTCAGACTGGGCTCTTTAACTTTGTTTAGGTAACTAGTCTAGGAGAAGGGAAGCTGAATTCAAACTTGTTGAAGTTTGCTTAATAAACAACCTTTTGTCACATCTTGCTCATGCAGAGGGTTTGGTAAATATATATAATTCATATCAGTACTACTTCAGAAAAAATGACACGTAGTAAAATGGGGTTCATAGATTTTATAGGAATACTACTTTATAAAAATTGACATATTGTAGATTTGGGTGATTAGCATAGACTTGGTATGTATGAGACTAGTCATGATGATATACACACATATGCAGACAAATGATGATATACACACATATGCAGACAAATGGGATGACTGTAAATATTAATAGTTAGCTATCTAAAAAGTAAAGTCGTCGGGGTGGCCTAAAATCAGTATCAGCCAATCAGCGAGGGAGTCTATCCCCTTTTCACTTGTGCTAGACCAAAGAGATTGTTTTTAGTACCTGAGGTGGAGCGCCATACCTATCATCAGCTTTACCACACAGATCCCTGTGCTACTCATACGCTGAGTTGGCGAGGGCCGGTATCGAACTAGGAACCTTATGATTCCTAGCCGAACGCTTTACTGACTGAACTAACCCGGCCCCGACTTTAGATCATGACCTTGTGCCAGACAAGGTTAAGCTTTGTAAATGAGGTTCTCAACATAAAACTATTATTAGCAAGTAATTCTTACAGATGGTACTTGTTCAATTTGTGGGTCCCAAGGGACCTATTTTTGAACTAAGGTTATTTCAAGAAGTAATTAAGAGGAAACAATCCAACAAACAATTTAAATTATTTAAATACAACATAATTGAATAAACAAATTATTTCTTAACTGATTTTAATACTAAATAATTCCAACCAGAACAAACAGTTAAAAGTAAAACAATTAAGTCAAAAATCTGCAAAATATATTTTTTTAAATATCACCTAGACAATCAGTCGGCTGGTTACATCAAGCCCTAGCATCCATAGGATTATCCCAACTGTATTGCCCTTATGTTAAACCCCCAGACCTTTTTATCTTATCTAGAAGGCGGTGGCTGAGGGTCTTAGTGTCCTGGGTATGATATCAAACTGCAACTAGTGGTATTAATCCAATTCTAGAGCTCAGGGTAGTGTACTCTTTCATTACAATTACTCCCAGGTCCACCCTGACCTGAAGTGGATGTACTTGTTAGGGACCCATCTATGGTTTAAATAGATTAAAAAAATGAGCTTTAAAAAATTGAATACTCAATATTAATGAAAAAGGTAAATGTCTTCAGCATAGAATAACTCATGGGTTGACAGGCTGTAAAATCAACAAAAAAAAATGCCCCTCCCCCCCAAAAAAAGCATTACCATGTGTGCATCTATGTTGTTATTGTTGCAGAAATTCATATAATTATTAGCCCTGTTGATAGAGCTTAGCCTATGCTGACAATATACCCTGCAGAGGCACATGACACCCTACTAAAAGGGGGTGTCCTGAGTATGACACTAAACTACATCCAAAGGTGAGGCTACAGTACTGGATTTGGTTTGGTTTGGTTTGTTTTTTACGGCATATCAACCTCAGTGGGTCATTCAATGCCGACAAAGTTTTGAAATAAATCAATTCTTAATGGATAATACAATTTTGTTTATCAACTCATGTTTGATTTGCCAATAAAAATCTGGGGTTTAAAATATCTACATTAACTTGCTGACAAAAAAGTGACAAAAATGCGACTCAGAAAATATCTAAGTTGGGCCAGAAATTCGCCTGACACTGGTTTGCTAAAACATAGTGTAATTTAGGACAGGAGGCTGGGATACCATAAGATCAGAATTTTTCAAATCATTCTGTAATTCATAATTTCAATATTACAAATAAAACAAACTTTTTTTTTTTTCAATTCCTTTTAATTTTACATTGGGCATTTAAGCAACGTAAGACCAGTTGAAATGTTTCATTTTAAAAATTGGTTGAAATAAAATGGGATAAGAAATAAGTGATTACATGACACCAGATAATCTGGATTTACATTTTTGCATGTGCCTTTTGCATTCAAAAACTGAATAACTGTGTGAACTTCACACTTAGCCTTAGTGTCAATCGAAAGTTTCATTGGAAATGACTGCCAAACCAACTGAGTGTGTGAGTGAGGTGTCTGCCTATAGCTGCACAAACAGTTTCCCTTTGTCCCCTGCACTTTGAAGACCTTACTTTTGGGATTACCCTTGTATAAGGAGCAAGCACAAGTGAATGCACAACAATGTTACCAATAGCCACAAGAACAGTTTTCTTGCATCCCTAGTGTTTTGGAGACCTTACTTTTGAGTTTACCCTCGTACATTTTCTCATTATCCGTTTATTTTTAAGTGTTGAATATTTGGACGATTTCATTTTTAACTAGAAAGTGTCGCCAGATGATAATGGACAGAATATTTAGGAATAAGCATAGAAGTAAGTTGCCAGGTTAGCTCAGTCAGTAGAGCGTTCGGCTAAATACCACAAGGTTCTTAGTTCAATACCAGCCCTCACTAACTCAGCATATGAGTAGCACAGGGATATGTGCGGTAAAGTAAGGAGCTGATGGTAGGTATGGTGCTCCACCTCTGACACTAAAATAATCTCCTTGGTTTAGTGCAAGTGAAAAGGGGATAGACTCCATCGCTGACTGGCTGATACTGACTTTAGGCCGCCCCAACAACTTTACTTTACTTTATATATAGCTAATAATAATTAAATTTACAAAGATTGTAAAATAGATATTGTTTTCTTTTTTTTAGAAAAAATGAAGAGTCTCGATCCCTTACCTAGCATAGCTGGATACTTCAGCTAGTGTAGTATAAGTCTACTATTTTTTTTAATTATTTTAAGTTTTTTTTTGTTACTTGCTTTTTTAATGTCTAACATTTTCTTCCACATCTCTTTTTTTTTTTTTTAGCTATACCAAATACCTTCTTTTATTTATGCTTATTTATTTTTTTAATTTTTTTTAAAATTTATTTAGTAAATCTTATTTCCTACCTAACTTAACCTTTTTCATGTTTCTTTTCTTTCTTTTCTTTTTTTTTTTGTTTCATACTGGCATTCATTCATTCACTGAATACTTTCTTATAAAAAAAAAAGTTCATGTTCCGCAGAGTATGAATTTTTACCTCTAACTTTTATTTGTGATTTGTTTTCTTCAATCTAAAGCCAAAGGCAGGTAAATGTGTAGTATCTTCTTCAATTTTCTTTCCCTCGCTTCCATTTTAAGCAATCCAACAAAGAAGAAAATGAAAAGAAAAAAAAAAACTTCTTTCCCCACTTTCTGACCTTAACATCTGACAACCTCACCATCCACAAATACTCCTCCAAAAATTTCAAACACCTTCTTCTTAGCAATCAGAATTACAGTGTTTTAGCTGCGTCTATTTTCGTCAACCACTGGCAGAACATACAATTTTTCCAAAAAAAAAAAAAAAAAATGTAAATAAAATAAATAAAAAAAAAATAAACATGGCCGTTTTTTTTTTGTTTTCTTTTTAATTTTACATTTATTTATTTTATTTCATTTTATTCATTTTTTTTAGATCTCTTTGATAACCATTCAGAAAAACACTGTCATGATTGGAAAATAACCATATGTTTTTGTTTTCTCTTGTCTGCTTAACATTTCAATCTATTTATTGAGTTTCTTTTTAAATATTTGTTTTGTAAACATACAGCCTCCCCCAACACTAAGTACACAATGTCAGTAAATCATTGAATTGAATCTAAGTTTAAGAATATAAATTTATTATTTCTTTCTTTTATTTCTGAGAAAGTGCTTATTATAGCAAAATGCTTTTTATTTCGTTTATTTTTGCTTTGATCCCTTCTCTTCCTCGCCACCTCCCCATTCCTGTTTTTGATTGATGTTTATGCATTTTGAAAGATTTATCTCCAATAGACTTGATCTTAAGTCTTTAAGTGTATTATTCTAGAAGATCATGTTGAATAACTCCGTAAATACCCGATATCAGCATTCAGAGAATAATTTCCCTAACTTGATTCAAGCTTTGTAGAAAACTGAATGGAAATATTATAAGAATTGTTCTGTCTGAGACAAATCTAAATACAGATACTATAGAATGATATCTATATTAATTAGGAAAAGTTTGTCTTTCCTCTAAAAATAGCCAAAAATTTGATCTAAATCTACCAAATTTCCATTGATAGAGTAAAATTGTTACCAATGCATTTTTCTAGCAAAATAATTTCCTGCGCATCATTATAGTAAAACCCTTGGTTTGGTTTGGTTTGTTTTATGGCATATCAACCTGAGTGGGTTATTTAATGCCGATAAAGTTTTTAAATAAATCAATTCTTAATGGATAATAAAATCTGGTTTATTAACTCATGTTTTTCCATTTAACCCATAGATGGGACCCTAACAGGTACTACCACTCCGGATCAGAGTGGACCAGGGAGCAATGGTGATGAAGGGGTGCTCCACATTCCCCAAACTGTGGATTGAGCTTGATTGTCACTGGGTACCCCATAATTATGGCCTTGAATCAGACTAAGTAAAACTTGGTAAATATTTAGAAAACTCACCAGGGATAGAGGTTGAAGTGTTACGGTGTTAATACTTAGTATATACTGGTAGTTGTTAAGTTTTTAAGGGCCATTGCTAGGTCTTAAAGCAGAAGTGCTTATCCAGTGGAATTTGATCCTTGATAAAGAGTCCGTCGACAATGGGAATCCTTTGGTTACTAAAGTGTCCTGAGTTATTGGTATAAAGTCCTTCGATAATATGAATCCCTTTGGTTACTAAAGTGTCCTCAGTTACTGGTAATCATATAAGTCCTTTGTGAGTATTGGTAAAGATCCCGGCAATCCTATGTGCGTCCTCCAATAGTGCAATTTGAATTATGACCAATATGGTTAAGTATCTTATCAGGCCAGTAGTACTGCCAGTGATTGGTTAGAAGAGTCAATTACATGACCTTGGCCAGTCTATAAGTATAGGCGGAGAACTAGCACACACATTATATCTAACAATAATAGCCGGACGACGGAGCGTGAGTGAAAGCATCTTTATTCAACGGGTGCCAGTACAGAAGTGTTTACTTCCGGAGTGTGTGTACATACGTTGGAGTGAATATTAAGTGCGATACTATAACAAGGGTTAGGGGTGCTGGTCAAACAAATTATTAATTCTTTGCAGCAAGTTTGATCCTTATGGTCTGTTTAACATTTATTCCTTGCATCAGACTAAGCTGGGTGCGTTGATGCAATTAAGGTTAAATGAACTTGTCTAGTAGACTATTACTATTCTGTAATGAGTTCAGTCCTCACAAAACAAAATTTAATTCCAAAACTCCTAATAAAACTGGGGAGGGTCTTTGTAGTGTAGTGGCTAATGTGCTGGATTGTGACATTGTAATAAGTGAATTCGAACCTTAGTTGGTCTTTATTATTTGGATTATTCTGACTATTGTCCTCATCTTTATTGTTATTTGTACAATGTTTCAGCCAATGTGCCCTTCAGCCTTCTTCAAGTATTTCTTGTCGGACTCAGGAGCCTTCTCGAACTCAGGAACCTTCTTGTTGTAATCAGGAGCCATCACGGAACTTTGAACCCAACCCTTTATTCAGTTGGTCTATTTTACTCACTTTCAAACAAATACACTTGGGAAAGATATGATACCTATCATACCCTCAGTTATGGGTTAAATAGTACCACCATTATTCTTCAATAAGAATGGCTTTTTAACGATGCAGTAACGAAAACTGGCATATAGTACCTAAATTATGAGAATAGAATCACCTGTTTTTTATGTCCTGAGAAACGAGATCTTACAGGACTTGTTAATTCAACTTATCAATTGCTAATTACTCTGCTCACAATGTATTTTTGCTTAGTAAACCTTTTCCCAATCCTTAATACTTGTAGTGTTTCTTCCTATTATTTCTCAGTTAACTCTGGTACTTGGGTTACAACAATAACCCATGAAGTTTGATATGCCTAATAAAACTGGTTAAGTCTTTCTATATAAACAAAAAGATTAACTTGTTTCTGTTGGATTATTTTTCTATATAAGGCATGCTTAATCCACCACATATAGACTTAGTGAGGTCATGTGGTTTAAACCCCAGCCAATCAACAGCCCGAATACATGGTTAGTTAACTATTTAATTGCTGATATTGACAGCCGTTCATTTGCATGTTATTCAACATTTGACAAACAGGCCTACAACCAAAGGATCATACCCAACACTAAGGGAAACCAAAGAACAGCCAAAGGATCATACCTAACACTGGGACACCAAGGAACAACCAAAGGTTTCTTCACTAAGGATCATGCTCTGCTTAACGAACTCAGGAACCTTCTTGTTGTAATCTGGAGCCATCACGGAACTTTTATTTGTGATTTGTTTTCTTCAATCTAAAGCCAAAGGCAGGTAAATGTGTAGTATCGTCTTCAATTTTCTTTCCCTTGCTTCCATTTTAAGCAATCCAACAAAGAAGAAAATGAAAAGAAAAAAAAAATTCTTTCCCCACTTTCTGACCTTAACAGCTGACAACCTCACCATCCACAAATACTCCTCCAAAAATTTCAAACACCTTCTTCTTAGCAATCAGAATTACAGTGTTTTAGCTGCGTCTATTTTCGTCAACCACTGGCAAAAAAAGACTGGAGAGTGCTCTTTCTTGAAGCCAAAGGATGGCCACAAAATTTGTAACAGTTTCATAACTGGAACAGTTGTATATTTTGTACTGGTTTTCAGGCAATGACATTTTTGTCCATGTAAAGGCCAGAATTTTGAATGCTGATTTTTAAGGTAAACACTTCTTACTTTGAAAGATCAACACAACGCAACCCCATTTCCCATCAAAAGAAGACATTAAAATCCAATCTTATAAGAATGTTAATCCTTTGAATGTCAGTCGTTCACATAGAATTTAGCTGCCATTTTTTCTCTTTGCATTTAACAGAATGTTGTGTGACTTTTATCTGACAGCATTCATTTAAGCACTTGTTAACTCTATAACTGAATGAACAAGTTTGTTTTTGGTTCATTTCAGGTGATGGAACGACTTGCAAGAGAATTTAAATGGCACCAATAATCAGAGACAAATCTTTAAAATTACAGTGTAAAACAAAGTGCAACTCTGGAGAGAAAGAGAGAGAGTCAAGAAACAAAACCTGGTCATACAATCGAAGCCGATCTTTCCCACAGACTAATTATAATCTTTAAATGAATTATACTTTGAAATCTTTAGGTGTTTCTTGCAAATATTTTCAAAGACCACTAAATCAATTAATAAATTTATGCTGTCAAAAATTTAATTAAAGCATAAACAATAATTGATTCCAAAACTATAACTATGTCCAACTAGTAAGCAAACTTGGTAACTTTAATAATCATCAGTTTAAGTGTGTTCAACTTGCATATATGTTTATTCTTGTTTATTATAAAACGTCTACAGACGTCAACTTATAAATTCATTAAAGAACGTATACAAGTTGTGTTCAAAAAATATGGAAACTGAAGCTGTATTTACAAGGAAAGAAAGGAAAAATGAATAAAACAAGATAGAATAAGAAAATCAATGAAGCATGAATTTTATTTAAAATTCTCCCCTGGGCATTTAACACACTTTTTCCATTGAAATTCTCAAGTAATTTGAAATCTTCTCTTATCGTCTAAAGCTGTACCTACCATATTTATCTATACTAGCAAATATATGCACACTCCGGATGCAAGTATTTCAGTTTTAATGTAATAATATATTAATATATTAAATTAGAAAGGCTAATGAAACTAAATAAGAATGCAGATAAAAAGATTTGAAACAGAGGGGGGATATAATCGAAAAATAGAACAACTGAAACTTACTCTTTTATCACTCTCGTCTTTCATTGTTATTTTTTCTAATTTAAGTATTTAGTTAAAAGAGGAAGTGAAGAATAAAATTGCAGTTATTTTTTCTTGTTAATAGATTTCATTTGAGATTCATTGAAGAGATTTTTGCTTATATTCATTAAAACAAAACCAAAAAGTTAGAAATCAATAATACTAAGCACATATTTATTAAAATCACATTTTTAATATCAATATGCAAATTAGCCTTCCCGTTCACACTGTAAACTTCTATTTTGTTGTATATATAAATATAATTGCATGTTGTTAGTATGTAGATATGGTTCACAGTATTAATAATGTAAAACAATTTTATTAATAACTGAGGTTTAAATAAAAATAAAATCATTGAGAATGTTATATAAATAACTAAGAGAATTGTGACTTGAGTAGTAATATAGTTTCGGTTACAGACGGAAAAAACACAATCTCCATTATAATAAGATTTTCAGTTAAGGAAACAAGAAAACAATGTATGAATATAGATCTGGTTAGTATGAAGAATACTACATTTGCATAATCTTGTGTTTCACCAAAGACTTTTGATCAAAAAGTATTGAGACTGACTTTATAATTGACTTTCAAATTGCCACAGACTCATCTAGACTGCTGTCTAGACAGTTCGGTTTCTTTGTTTTAATGGCATATCAACCTTCATGGGTTATCTAATACCAAATTTATTCTTGTCAAAGATGAGAAGTGGTACTATTTAACCTGTAGCTGGGGG
>CM042160.1:31300213-31312713 GCA_023376005.1 Doryteuthis pealeii | reverse complement strand
TGTACATTGCATCTGGTTTTTAAAAAAGAGGGTCCTATAAAACTTTCATATAATACCAGTCATGTATTAATTAAAACTTGTTTTAAAAAACAATGAGGACTGTCTAATGTTGCATGTTCAAATTTTGAGTGTATTTATTCTATGTTATGACGATTATTTGACGTAAGCAGTGACGGAATTTTTGTTACAAACAAAAACCGGAAGCGAATCTCCATTATTAATAGAAGATTTAAATAAAAGTGTGTTGTTCAGAAATGGTATCACTCAGTTTATAGAATTTATTTTCCGAGTACCTCTACGTGGATTTCTATCTGAAAGGATATTGTTAATGTTAATATTGATATTAGTTTATTGTTAGTGGAAAATTATTTTTTTAACATATGCTAACAACAATAACAGTTATTTTAGTATATAGGGATTGGCCCCTATATTTTTACGGCATGTGGAATTGACCAAATTAAAATAATTAAGTTTTCTTAAATAACTAATTTTACAATGGTATGTCATGAGTTTAGAATTATGTAAACAAAAGAGAATCGAATGAATATTAGTTTAGAAATATTTTAGGAACAATAGAAACAATGGGTTAAATTAATAATGGATTCACATAATCAAATGGGAGAAACAAAAACTATGAAAGTCTCTCAGTAGTTGTATATTATTAGGGTAAGTCAAAAGTTACAATATATTTGGTATGTGCTAGTTTGCAGTGCATTTATCATGTGATCAAAGCAGTTCTAATATGTATGCACTGTAGTTGTTAGTATCATGGTAGTTGTTGCACTGATATGGTGCTTCACTCCATATATGATATGAGAACCACAGAGATAAACGTGCAATGTAGTTGTTATGTTTTTAACATACAGATGAAATGATATGGACGATAGGAATGATAATACGAGACCAGGTTTGTTATAAAATTAACAATGGATTTATTAAAACACAGAGTAGAAAAATGCTTCAACTCTCAAGCGAGCTTAACCAGGATCTTAGAATGCTTGGAGTTCAAAAACATTCAAATGTAAACAAATGCTTTGTCAAATCAAAGGGAGGTAACTCTATATTAGTTTCAAGTCTATTTTGTTAGGTGTTCCTAACAGTAGTCTAATCTGGAAATTGATTAGTATTATTAGCGTTATTCGGACTATTGTCCCCATCTTCATTGTTATTTTTACAACGTTTCGGACTCGGGAACCTTCTTTTCGTACTCGGGAACTTTCTTGTTGTATTCGGGAGCCATCACGGAACTTTGAACCTAACCCTTTATTTATTCCACGGGGGTATCGTGTTCTCATTTCGCTAACCATAGCTGGGGTAGGAGTTGTGTTAATTAATTATTTTTCTAACTGCTTTCACTCCGGATTGAACTCGGGAACCAGAGATAACTGTCACTAGATAGAACTGTCTTTTAACCTAACTGCCTAATCCACTTGGCCATGTGTCCAATTGGACAATTGAGTGTGAATTTTGGGAACTTAAAAACTTAATGTCTTGATTTGGCTAGAATATCTACCTATTTTACTTATGTATGATTTTTTTACCTAGACTCATATTGTTTTTTTTTTTTTGTTGTTTTTTATTCTTCTCAATCTGATATGGCCTTCTTAATTATGGGTTCCCATATTGTATTCATTTCTATGCTAGGTCTACACCGGCCGAAACGTTGTACAAATAACAATGAAGATAGGGACAATAGTCTGAATAACGCTAATAATACTAATCTTCAAGCCTCATCTCAAACATTCAGAGAAACTGGAAATTGATGTTTTACTAGTTTGAACTCGGCCATAACACCATAGAAGAAACCAAAAGCATCCGTTGTGCAACAGATGAAGATGCAGTTGATCACAGTAGAGTAACCAAATGATTCAAACAATTTTGCTCAGGTTGCAAGAACCTCAATTATCAGGCAAAGTCAGTTAAGATTAAAAGGCCATGCTTTTCATTAGTGCTAGACCAAGGAGATTATTTTAGCGTCAAAGGTGGAGTGCTACACCTACCATCAGCTCCTCCCTTCACCACAGAGATCCCTGTGCTACTCATACGTTGAGTTGGCGAGGGTCGGTATTGAACTAGGAACCATGTGGTTTCTTGCTGAACACTCTACCGACTGAGCTAACCCGGTAGGAAATACAATTAAATTTGCAACAATTTTATGTAATTTCTTGTCAATACAAGTGTCTGCATTTACTTTGTGTTTGTTCCTTCTTTGTCCGACAAATTGCCTACAACTACGAAGAAATAAGGGCTCCTTCAAATCCGTAAATACTCTTACTAGCTGAACGCTCAACCGACTGAGCTAACCCGGCGCTTGTACAACAGTAATAGAATTAATTATTAATTCAAGCATACAAAATGACTTTGAGACACTTCGAACCAGGAACCTTGTGATTCCGAGGCGAACACTCTAACGACTGAGCTGATTTTCACTGATCATAATCAGATAAAAGGCAACCGAGGTGCTGAGCTATATCAACTCTTGCTTTATTCTTGAACAATAAAAGTGGCTTGAAGAGAGGGAGATATGCTTCATGGGCAACTGTTGGTCTTCTATGCAATCATGACCAGGCCTATACTCAGATATTAGTTCAGATCCATGGTCTTGTGGGGCTAATGAATGCATTGTGATCTATCTTAGATTTGTATATATTATTATTATTATTACTTGCTGTCCATCATGTCCGATGATGACAACATTCAGATTTGATTTGATCTCTGGCTGCATCTTGCCAACTGCCAATGGGGATGTTCAAGTCCTCCAGGTTTCTCTTGATGTTCCCTTTGTACCTGAGCTTTGGTCTACTGATTCCACATGATCCCTCTCTTAGTTGATAGTGCAGAATCTGCTTTGGCAGTCTGTCATCCCCAAAATAAATCTGTTTGTATTTATTTATATGTCATAGAGGCATTGGCCTCTATGTGAACTCAGATAAAATAAGGCTTTTGCGTTTTAAACAAGATGGAGGCATCTCCATACTCTCAAGTTAGTAGACCAGTTCGCCTTCCTAGGTAGTAATATCTCATCTACAGGAAGTGATGTCAATAGAAAAGATATTAACTGCTATAGACAGATTATTGATCATATCAAAATCTAACCTCTGATAAGATAAATTGAGAATTCTTTCAAGCTGTAGCCATGTCAGTGCTACTGCATGGCTGCACCACTTGGATTCTAATGAAAAAAGTTAGAGAGAAAGCTAGATGGGAATTACACAAGGTTGCTGTGTGCTGTCTTGAACAAATCTTTGGTTTGGTTTACGGCATATCAACCTCGGTGGGTCATTTAATGCCGATAAATTTTTGAAATAAATTCATTCTTAATGGATAATCAAATTTTGTTTATAAACTCATGTTTTTCTATTTAACCCATAGATGTGACCCTAACAGGTACTATCACTCTGGGTCAGAGTGGACCAGGGAGCAATGGAGATGAAGGGGTGCTCCACATTCTTGAAAACTCGAACCTCACCATCAGATAGAGTTTAACGTCATTCCCAGGACATGTAGACCCTAAGTCACTGCCTTCTTGCACACATATGATAAAAAAGGGTTGGGGCTTGCCATAAGGGCAAGAGAGTTGGGGCAATCATATAGGTGCTAGGGCTTGATGTGACCAGCCGAACAAATCTTTGAAGCAGCCCCATATAAAAAAGCAGCTATATGGCTACTCACCTCCTATCACACAAATCATCCAATTAAGATGAAGATATGTTGGACACTGCTGGAGAAGCAAGGATGAACTCATAACTAATGTTCTCCAGTGGAAATATACATATGGACACACCAATGTAGGCTGACCAACAAAAACCTACATCAATCAGTTCTGTGCAGATTCTGGATGCTGTGCGGACAATATGCCAGAAATGATGACCAATAGGGATGGGCGGTGAGAGAGAGTTACGGGAATCTGTGCTATCAGTATGATCTGATGATGATAAGGTATTTATATATCTAGATATGAAAATATGTGTATCTATGCATATGTATGTATATATATATATATATATATATATATATGTCTATTGAAATATTATAGTATATCAAATATATGTGTGTGTGTATATATATATATATATGTATGTCTATTGAAATATCATAGTATATAAATATATGTGTGTGTATATATTATATATATATATATATGTCTATTGAAATCATAGTATATTAAATATATGTGTGTGTCTATTGAAATATCATAGTATATTAAATATATATGTGTGTGTGTGTGTGTATATATATATATATATGTCTATTGAAATATCATAGTATATTAAATATATGTGTGTGTATATATATATATATATATATATGTCTATTGGAATATCATAGTATATCAAATATATGTGTATGTGTGTGTGTGTGTGTGTGTGTGTAGACACATAGACATAGATAAATATGCAGGATGGATTGAATGTTTAGTCCAGGTATTATATTACAATGGTTAAGCATTCTCTGATTTCTTATTTATATTCTATGGCACCAATTCAATTATTGACAAATATCCAGTAAGGCCACATGCATGAAAGAGAACTCTTTTCTTCAAATTTCTCATTACTCTTCTTTATATTTATAGACGCTTGCATATCGACTCCTGTTTTCACTGAGAAATGAAAAGAGGGGATAGTTTTCATCAGATGTGAAATCAGAACCAATAATGTGAGTTCAAATCTCCTTGTGCTCTGTCTCATCAGCAGTTTTATTGTAGGTATTAATTCCAGCTTTGACACGAGTATAGAAATTAACAAAATTCCTAGAAAACAAAGTTTAATGTAAAGCACAATGTTAGTAATGGATAGAAAGAGATAAGCATGGTAAGCCTCTCAATTTAGTAGACCAGTTTACCTTCCTAGGTAGTAATATCTCATCTAAAGAAAGTGATGTCAATAGAAAATATATTAACTGTTATAGACAGGTTATTGATAATATCAAAAATCAGACATATCATCATCATCATGTCACACTAGCAACACGGATATATCCATGACAATCTCATGCCAACCCTCTCTATCATTCATTGCCCCCGTGAGATCCTCTGTGTGGCATCCAGTATCTGTGCAGAGCTGGTCAATTTATGTATTTGTAAGATGGCCCACACTAGCTTCCCCATGTGCTGGCTTCCACCGAAAAATGTCACTTATGAGTTCATCCTTGCTTCTCCAGCAGTGTCCGGCATGTCTTGTTCATCTTACATATAGTATGTGGCTTACGAAATCATGTCTCTTATAGTATGTGGCCTACCATAAAAAGCATATTATTAGGTTATAATAATAACTGTTAACCCTAACCCTATTTCAGAATTTTAGAATATTTTAGAATTAAATGGATCTCTGATTCATATAAATTATAGATGAATTCTTTTTTAATTATTCTTAATTACTATGTACAGCTTATGACTGAATTGCATTTCTTGAAATTGAATATATGTGAAAAATAATTAGTTTCAATAAATTGCCTACTACTTATATCTATAAATATACTCTTACTGAGGTAGGACACATTCAAACCAGGTAGACCACATAATACCTAATATTCTAAAATTCTGAAATAGGGTTAGGATTGGGGTTAGCAGTTATTATTATAACCTTATAATATGCTTTTTTATTAATATATTATAAGAGAAACATGATTTCATAGGCCACACATACTATAATTTGTGTGATATGGGGTCGGTGGATGTACAACTGTTTTCTCTTGGGGTGTTGTTTCCAAGTCTTTCGTTAATCCTTTTTTTCATTCCTTTATTCCATTACCAACCAAGCCTTCAGATGTTTGCCAAATCGCTGGCCACGATGCTTTTCAATTTCATTATTGATGTCCATGTTAGTCCGAATCACTTGATGATTTCGTCTTCTTATCATCGTGGAAGTCTTCTGAGTGGTTGTTTCTGGTCTTTAGAATACCACTCAGCAATTGCACGGGTCCACCTATTGTCAGTTTCAGCGAATATTTTGCCTTTGAAACTGTTACGATTTTATGGGCCATCTTTTAGGCTTCAAGCAAGAACGCTTGTCCAGCGTGTTAAGCAGAGCGTAGTTTCGATCTACAGTTAAAGAATCCTTTGGTTGTTCCTTGGTACTCCTCAATTTTGCAAGTCCTTCATCAATGACTGCAAATGGGCATCTCTCAGTATCAGTGATTAAGTAGTCAACCAGATACATATTAATGATGTTGATTGGTTGAGGTTTAAACCATGTGACCTCACCTAGTCTATAAATTTAAGTAGTGTATTGTAGCACACCTTATATATCTTGTGCAGCTACCATCTTGTTTATTCTCCAGTCACTTCATTAGGGTCCAGGTGTTGCAGCCGTACAGTAGTACTGATATAACTACTTGTCAGTGAAATCAGATTTCCCTATGGCTGACAATCTGTTTAAAATATAATAATTATGTATTTACCCAACACCGTCACTTGGGCCAAATGCTGCACAATATCAATCTTTTAAATGGATTTTAACAGGTTTGAATTCAGAGTTTTCCTTCTCCTAGACTGATTGCCATATCAAGATTAAAGAGCCTAGTCTGTCCTACTATTTATCCATATCTGGAGGAGAGTAGTTGGAAAGATACCTTATTCAAGGGTATTAGCACTATGTGAAATGCAAACAGTCTATCCAAAAATTGAACTGGGTTCACCATGTCAATTTCATATGTCAATAACTAACACACCACAAACACTTCCATCATAAAAGTGATCAAGAGATAAAAATGAAGGTTATTTTATCAATGAGTATGTGATATAAAGAAAAGCGTACACTTACCCTCTGTTGACAATCGAAACCCAGGAGTTAAGAGAAGCGCTGCTTTAAATCAGTTGCTTCTTGTTGTCTGTGAGAAGATGGGAAAAAATGCACGAATCCTGGGACGATAAAAGCAGCGATTTGAGCAAGCATCGGTGAGTCTTAGGATGATATTATTATGAGAGGATTGAAGAAGGTGAAGAGGAGCGAGTTGCAGTTTCAAAAAGTTAAAAACAGTGTAAGATTCGAACACGTCCCGTGGTAAAGAATAGAAGGGGAAGATTCTACGAGCGGACTGAATCCCTGAGTTCAGTTGACTCACAGAGTATTTAATCTATAGTCAAAATCATTAATTCATAGATTAAATCTTATTTATTAACAATGTCTCTATGAAAATCCGAGTAATATTTGCCTCAAAACTAACGATGGTATTAGTGAATTCAAAATCCTGCAATGTGTCTTGTATATCAGCAAGAAATAAAGGTTTACATAATATATGGTGTGATTAATTTACATACTGGTTTTAACAAAACCGGGTTTAATAAATAATTACTTGGTTCTATTGACTGTGATATGATTGATTTATTCTCCAATGTATTAAAATCAATCCTATAAATAATTGTATATAGAAACCACTGAAAATATAATTAAAATAAGTGTAATCTTTTTATATGCATTCTTATTTGATTTTATTAGTCTTTCTAATTTAATATATTTCATTACATTAAAACTTAAATACTTACATTGAGTGGGCACATATTCTTGCTAGTATATATATATATATTATTACTTATTGCATATTACTAAAATTCTCATTATGTTTGTATATATATATATATATATATATATATGCAACCATAATCTAGTAAAAATGACACATTGTGAGATTTTTATAAGAGTAATATATTTAAAATATTCTTAGAGAGTAATTTACTGTCCAAGTCACAACTCAATGACAATTTTTCTGGAGTCTACATTCATGCTGAAAATTATTTTTAATTAATTAAATTGTTAATATAACTAATAACTATGAAATACTAATTAGGATTCTTCAGTTGCACTCTAAATAGAAATATCAATATCATCATAGATTAATATTAGAATAAAAGTACATGGTACATAGCTCATATATATATATATCGGGGGTACAGAAACAGAGAATTTGTTATAAAAATGCTAGTGTCTCATCAAGAAAAAAATATGAGTTGAGACTGGAACAAGTCAATTTGTACATTTGTGTGTGTATCCTTAAAGCTTGCATAGATATTTTTGCACAATTATACGAAGACAAATTCTTATGCTTATAAACACAAACATGACTTTATACTATTTTCATTCACATATACTCATTAATGCATTGGCCCACAGATATACATATACACACTTATATATGTACATATAGTAACTTATACAGACACACACACACACTATATATATATATATATATATATATATATGTATGTATATTTATATAAACACTATCTGAGATGCTAGCATACATTTAAACATTAGCATAGGCATTTTTTTCAAGTGAATGTGTCAAAATGATTATATAAGCTTCAATAACTTTTGGCAGAGACTCAATTTTGAACATCTATTAACTGAAAAATGGATCTTTAAGAATCTCTTTTTCAACTTGAATTAATGAAGATAAATAAACTTTACATTTGATTCTGTGAATATATTTAAAGTGGAACTTAATTTCTCAAGTTAAATATATATACTAGCTGTCTATATGATCCGTGATATCATGAGTATGTTAGTTGTAAGTTTTATTAAAAGAATACATCAACTAACTATATATCCTATTGTTGGGTCAGTAAAATGTTAATTACGGATGGACATGAGTCCAATAGGGTTATCTTTCTTGCAGCAGCTTTTCGTCAATAGATGGCTAGAGTATTTAGCCAGGAGCCCCTGAGAAAATCACTATCTTTCTCTCAAGCCCGCAACAACTTCATATTGGTTTAGGCGCTTGGCGGCTTTGCCCCCCAACCAACTATCAGTGGGTGACATTCCATATATATACTATAGTGTAGGATGGTCACTGCTTCAGCTTTTGCTAGAATTGTGTACCAAAGGCAGTATTATTGGTAGAGTGCTCAATATAAAATAGAGCTGTTATATAATATAATAAGATAAATATATAAAGGTTTTACATATCTATTTATTGGGTGACAAAGGAACATTCACAACCATATTGGTTTCATGTGATGCATTCATCAGGTGAATATGTTTCAAATTTCCTTTGTCATCCAATAAATAGATATGTAAAACCTTTATATATTTATCTTATTATATTATATATATATATATATAATATATATATATATATATATATTACACAAAATATTAAAAAATATAGAGAAGAACTTGTGATTTTTTTACTCAATATCCAAGATCAAATAGCAAACATATCAATCACAACTGCCAATTGTAACTGATTTGTTTTATATATATATATATATATATGTATATATTATATGCACTCAAAATCTCGTAGACCTTTCTAGAGGGGATTTTAATGAACTTTAACTGCTTTAACTTCTCTGTTGATCATAACAGACATCTACCGATGCATGTATTTATAAGTTAAATGTTCATCTCTTACTGACAGCTATGGATGACCAAGAGGAAAGGGGTTGGATTGATGAAAAGTCAGTCAGTTTTCGCTCCTAGCTAGAAGTAGCTGTTAAGTCTAACTACACTAATGAGATGTAAACTTTGAAACACAGATGACTATATATACATATATATATGATATATATCATCATCATCATCAAGTTGTGCTGACAGCATGGATTTTCTTGACTCTCTTGCACCATCTGTCCCTATTAGACAATGCTACTTGCGGCCAATGTCTGCACATAGCTGTTGTAAGTAAGTCTTTGTCAATCAGCCAACAGTGATATGTCCATGTGTAGGAGTCCACAGGAGAATGTCACTTATGAGTTCATCCTTACTTCTCCACCTGTGTCCAGCATATCTTGTTTGTTTTACTTGGATGATTCATGCACACTCCAGGAACAAACAATGTGTCTTGCGCAATCTGTAACAAAGTCTGCAAGTCGGCTTCTGGTCTTAAATGACATATGATGGTGCATAAGCATAAAATTTTATCATATGATCCAACCAATCCAATGGAAAGGACATTCTTCCTATGTCATATTTAAATCAAACTTTGTGGATCTGCAGCAGGATTAATGAGTCATTAGAGGGCTCATGAGAGGAAAGGTTCTGGTGGTGGGGTTATAGGATTATGAGGGATGGTAGTGATCTGTAAAGATCATGCTATTGCTATATATATATATATATATATATATATATATTCTAAAATTACAAACTCACGTGAGGGGACTGAACGCTGACATCGGAATACTCCGTTATTATAAATTTTTTACAGACGCTGCCGCTGTCAATAACAACAGATACAAAAGATCCATTGAACAGGAACAACAGTCATTTGATAAAGGGTATCTAACGAACTCGAAAATTTATGATAAAAAATAATAATAAAAAAATAAGTGAATCCAATACTCCATAACATCGAGTTCATTCATTTATTTTTAGATGCTTCATAATAACGCCCAACTTAAAATTAAACAAAAGGCATATCTCCTGTTTAACAACTTTATGAACAATCTTTTCGAGCTTTCTGGCCAATGCTTTTGCATTTGGATGTAAAGATTGTTAATAATATTGTTAAACAAGAGACATGCCTTTTGTTTAATTTTACATGTATAAATGAAAGAACACACACACACACATATATATATATATATAAATTTAAAGAAAATTTATCAATATACTATATATATTATAGTTAAATATATATATACACACACATATATAAATATATATAAATATATATATATATATATATATATATATATTAATAAGTCATCACAGACACGTTTTCGGCATTTCACACCTCCTCAGTGTGCTAGACGCAACATCTATCCCTGGTTAGAAGCGAATTCCGACTGACTACTTGCCAACCTGATTTCATAACCTCTTGGCCACTTTGTCAGCTGCTGTAATGGAGCTGGTGTTTAAACTCTTAAATACATAGGTTTGTTTACATATTTTATTTACATATTTTACGATCACAAAGAGATCTAGTCTGTGAGCAAACGATCATTGCTTATATATGCTTGGTAGTGAAAGTTAATTTAAATCACCCCTTAGAGAGCTCTACCGAATTTACAGGAGCATATATATTTAATTATATCTATATATGTATGTGTATATATATATTTAGCTATAATATATATAGAATATTAATAACTTTTCATTAAATCAATATCTTTAAAAAGTTGAAGAAAAATCTGATATAAAAATTCTACATGTAGAATTAAACAAAAAGGATGTCTCCTGTTTAACAATTTTATTAACAATCTTTTCGAGCTTTCTGGCCAACCTTTTTACATTTGGATGTAAAGATTGTTAATAATATTTTTAAACAGGAGGCATGCCTTATGTATAAATGAAAGAATACACACACATACACACACATATATATATAATTTTAAAGAAAATTTATTAATATACCATATATATTATAGATATATATATATATACACACACATATATATATATATATATATATATAGATATAGCTAAATATATATATATATATATATATATATATATAGTCATCCACAAACACGTGTTTCGACTTATCAAGTCTCTTCAGTGTGGCTAGACATTTGTAAGCTACCTACAGCGGCTTGGTTCAGTGTCAGTCCATCACCTTAACCATCAGGCTTCATTACCTATATATATATATAATATATATATAATATATATATATTAATGAGTGTGAAACCATAATATCACCATTGATTATATATATTAAATATATATATATTATAGTGATGAAACCAAATACACCATTGATTATATATATATATATATATATATAATATATATATAATATATAAATATTTAGCTATTTAGAATTATTTTTATTATGGTTTCATAATTTGTGTTTACATCGATAAAAAAAAAAAAAAAAAAAAAAATCTGGAGTTTTTCAGTGCCAAATACACTACAAACTTAAAAAAAACCACTAAAATTCAACTAATTAATAAAACTTTTATATATCTTTCTACAATTCTAATTCTTGATGATATAAATCTTATGAAAATTATTGAACTTTTCTTTGTAAATGAATTAATTTTTGTCAATAATTATCAATTTTCTCATAAGTGTTTGTGTTTAATGGAAATCTTAAATCAGCAGAAATATCCAATAGTTTTCCGAGTTGTAAAGAAAATTAAGCTCCAAGCAAACTTCAGTTCTTGAGTCTAAAATATCAACATGTTAAACTGATGGAAAAATCACAGTTAATGGAGAACAATTAAGTGAAATTATACAAGTAATTCCTTTATACTTTACACCTCATATAAATGGACTTTATTTCTCACTAGACAAGTTTGTAATTATCTAGTAAAAAGTTTTAAAGTGAAAGAATGAGCCACACATACCTGGAAGTACACGTGCAAAATGTTATTACCAGAAATAAACAAAGTAGAAAATTAGTGTGTTTTAAAGAATAGTTACTTGAAGCCATAATTGTCTTACTAAGAATCCTTTCCAGTTACCTAAAAGCCATATAACTGTGAGCAAACAATGACTATTATTAAATAGAAAGATTACTTGAAACCATTAAAGTAATTCGACAGTGAGAACTATCCCTTTTTGGTAATCCTTAACTTGATTCCTCGTAAATTTCTTCTATGAAATAACTGAACCCTC
>CM042160.1:31286471-31298971 GCA_023376005.1 Doryteuthis pealeii | reverse complement strand
ATATTCACAAAATATATATATATATATATATATATATAAAGAAAAACATGTTATACATATATATATATTAATTTTCTCTCTTTTACTTATCTCTCTCTCTCTCTCTCTCTCTCTATATATATATATATATAATATATATGTATGTATACATGTGTAATATTATACTCCTATAGATAAGTTTGTATTCATATGAATGTTAAATATAAATATACATAAAGAGAGAGTGATCAAAAGAAAAGTAAAAAGAGTATATATATATATATATATATACATATATATATATATGAATCTGTATGTAAGTATCTAAGTGCATGCATACGTATAATCACCTGCTTACATATGACTACATGTATTTGATAAGTTCAGCTTTCAATTGCAGAAGTCACAAAGAATACCTAGTAAGGATTCTCTAGTGAATTGAACTGCAAGACAAGCTTGCTAACTAATGATTATTTACTGATCTGAGATTAGTTTGGTATAAGGCCATGGTTGTAGAGAATCCTATGAAGATCAAACTGTCTACTCTTGTGAACTGATCTGTGACACAAAGTCTTTTAGCATAGTAGGCATTAGAACTCATTTATATATTATTCTATTAATTGAGGAGCCGCTTGTGGTGTAATGGTTACCATCATTGGAAATGGACACAATGACTCAAATTCAAATCCTGAACAAGGCTGTTTGTATTTCACATTGTGCTGTTACCCTTGGGAAAGGTATGGATGAAACGATTCTTTTAAATTGGTACGGTGATTGATTTCAGAGAAGGAAAACTAAATTCAAACCAATTAAACTATACTTAAAATTTGACTTATGAATTTGACGTATGAATCCATCTAATCTCCCTCCAGCTATAGGTAAATAGTAGGTCAGACCGAGCTCTTTAACCTTGTTTAGGTAACTAGTCTAGGAGAAGGGAAGCTGAATTCAAACTTGTTGAAGTTTGCTTAATAAACTACCTTTTGTCACATCTTGCTCATGCAGAGGGTTTGGTAAATATATATAATTCATATCACTACTACTTCAGGAAAACTGACATGTAGTAAAATGCGGTTCATAGATTTTATAAGAATACTACTTTATAAAAATTGACATATAGTAGATTGGGGGGGTTAGCATAGACTTGGTATGTATGAGGCTTTAGCACTCATGATCATATACACACATATGCAGGCAAATGGGATGACTGTAAATATTAATAGTTAGCTATCTAAAAAGTAAAGTCGTCAGGGTGGCCTAAAATCGGTATCAGCCGATCAGCGAGGGAGTCTATCCCCTTTTCACTAGCGCTAGACCAAGGACATTGTTTTTGGCACCTGAGGTGGAGCGCCATACCTATTATCAGCTCCTTACTTTGCCGCACAGATCCCTGTGCTACTCATACGCTGAGTTGGCGAGGGCCGGTATCGAACTAGGAACCTTGTGATTCCTAGCCAAACGCTTTACCAACTGAGCTAACCCGGCCCTGACTTTAGATCATGACCTTGTGCCAGACAAGGTTAAGCTTTGTAAATGATGTTCTCAACATAAAACTATTATTAGCAAGTAATTCTTACAGATGGTACTTGTTCAATTTGTGGGTCCCAAGGGACCTATTTTTGAACTAAGGTTATTTCAAGAAGTAATTAAGAGGAACTAATCCAACAAACAATTTAAATTATCTAAATACAACATAATTGAATAAACAAATTATTTATTAACCGATTTCAATACTAAATAATTCCAACCAGAACAAACAGTTTAAAGCAAAACAATTAAGTCAAAAATGTGCAAAATATATTTTTTTAAATACCACCTAGACAATCAGTCGGCTGGTTACATCAAGCCCTAGCATCCATAGGATTATCCCAACTGTATTGCCCTTATGTTAAACCCCCAGACCTTTTTATCTTATCTAGAAGGCGGTGGCTGAGGGTCTTAGTGTCCTGGGTATGATATCAAACTGCAACTAGTGGTGAGGCTCCAATTCTAGAGCTCAGGGTAGTGTACTCTTTCATTACAATTACTCCCAGGTCCACCCTGACCTGAAGTGGTTGTACTTGTTAGGGACCCATCTATGGTTTAAATAGATAAAAAAATGAGCTTTAAAAAATTGAATACTCAATATGAATGAATAAGGTAAATGTCTTCAGCATAGAATAACTCATGGGTTGACAGGCTGTAAAATAAAATAAAAAAAGCCCCTCCCCCCAAAAAGCATTACCATGTGTGCATCTATATTGTTATTGTTGCAGAAATTCATATAATTATTAGCCCTGTTGATAGAGCTTAGCCTATGCTGACAATATCCCCTGCAGAGGTGCATGACACCCCACTAAAAGGGGTGTCCTGAGTATGACACTAAAGTACATCCAAAGGTGAGGCTACAGTACTGGATTTAGTTTCTTTTGTTTTGTTTTACGGCATATCGACCTCAGTGGGTCATTTAATGCTGATAAAGTTTTGAAATAAATCAATTCTTAATGGATAATACAATTTTGTTTATCAACTCATGTTTTTCTATTTAACCCATAGATGGGACCCTAACAGGTACTACCACTCCGGGTCAGAGTGGACCAGGGAGCAATGGTGATAAAGGGGTGCTCCACATTCCCCAAACTTCCAAAACTGGAGCCTCACCATCAGATAGAGTTTAACGTCATTCCCAGGACATGTAGACCCTCAGTCACTGCCTTCTAGCACCCATATGATAAAAATGAGTTGGGGCTTGCCATAAGGGCAATAGGGTTGGGAAAATTATATAGGTGCTAGGGCTTGACGTAACCAACCAATTGATCGGAGGGGGCCTCTCCGACCGCCCGTCTGGCCCAAGAAAGGGCCAAAGTTGAGTATTGCAAGTCATGAACTGCTCATCCACCTGGGTTCTATCCTTAAGCATCACAGGTCACCACCTACAGCCAACAGGTGGCCCCATTGGGGAAGTCTTACCCCTCTGCAGAGGTGCAATCAGTGCATTCTAACGCCCCAGCCGACAGGGCGGGCTACTAAAAATAAATAATAATCAGCAGGAAGTCATGTTGCTAGTAGACATAAGTAACTATATAGAATTTAGTATTATCTGTGCTATTTGGACTATTGTCCTCATCTTCATTGTTATCTGTACAATGTTTCAACCAATGTACCTTCCGGCTTTCTTCAGGTATTTATTTTCGGACTCGGGAACCTTCTCATCGACCAAAACATTGTACAGATAACAATGAGGATGAGGACAATAGTCCGAATAATGCAGATAATAGTAATCATCAAGCATTCAGAGAAATACAATACAGAATTTATATTATATTTCAAATTTTCTAGAAAAAAAATTTTAAAAGTTAAAGAATTATATATCTTGCAAAAATTATTATTCACATTTATTTAACTGTTACTAATCAAGAAATAGTCCTTCAAAATGGAGATGTACCTTGGTAGCAATATCTCATCTACTGAAAGTGATGTCAATATACACATAGGAAAGGTATGGACTGCTATTGACAGGCTGGTGACCATATAGAAATCTTATCTCTCTGATAAAATAAAACAGGAATTCTTCCAAACTGTAGCCATGTAAGTACTATTGTATGATCACACCACTTTGACTCCAATGAAATTCCTGAAGAAAAAGCTAGATGGGAATTGCACAAGAATAATACTTGCTTTTTTGAATAAATCCTGGAAGCAGGACCCTAAAAAAAAAGCAATTATACAGCAACTTACCTCCTATCTCACAAACCAAGTAAGGCAAGCAAGAAAGGCTGGGTACTACTGGAGAAGCAGAGACGAAAACATGAGTAATGTTATCCTATGGACTCCTACACATGGACACACCAGTGTTGGTCAACCAGCAAAAATACATTCATCATCTCCGTGCAGACATTTGGTGCCACTAGAAGACTTACCAAAAGGGGTGGATGGCAAGAGAGAGTCAAGGGGATCCATGCTGTCATCACATTATAATGATGATGAAATTCCTCAAAGATATATAAAAAATGTTATTGGTAAATATTTTCTTTTATTGAGATCTATTTTTTACTAGCAGGACCTGTGTATATACCACATTATGATAATTTGATTATCACAACATTTGATATGTTTACTTAATAGCTATTGCGAATAGTTCAATATGTAAAAAGTATAATAATCTTGATTTAACCCTCTCTCACTCTTTCTTAAAAGAGGGCTTGTAAAATATTTACATTGATTTGCCAATAAAAATCTGGGGGGAGGCGTTTAAAATATCTACATTAACTTGCTGACAATAAAGTGACAAAATGCGACTTAGAAAATATCTTAGTTGGGCCGGAAATTCGCCTGACACTGATTTACTAAAACATAGTGTAATTTAGGACAGGAGGCTGGGATACCATAAGATCAGAATTTTTCAAAACATTCTGTAATTCATAATTTCAATATTACAAATAAAACAAACTTCCTTTTTTTTTTTCAATTCCTTTTAATTTTACATTGGGCATTTAAGCGACGTAAGACCATTTGGAATGTTTCATTTTTAAAATTGGTTGAAATAAAATGGGATAAGAAATATGTGATTACATGACACCAGATAATCTGGATTTACATTTTTGCATGTGCCTTTTGCATTCAAAAACTGAATAACTTTGTGAACTTCACACTTAGCTGTAGTGTCAATCGAAAGTTTCATTAGAAATGATTGCCAAACAAACTGAGTGTGTGAGTGAGGTGTCTGCAGGGGCAGGTGCATGCACAACAAACACTACTATGTTGCCTATAGCTGCACAAACAGTTTCCCTTTGTCCCCTGCACTTTGGAGACCTTACTTTTGGGATTACCCTTGTATAAGGAGCAGGCGCAAGTAAATGCACAACAAACACAACAATGTTGCCAATAGCTAAAAGAACAGTTTCCTTGCATCCCTAGTGTTTTGGAGACCTTACTTTTGAGTTTACCCTCGTACATTTTCTCATTATCCGTTTATTTTTAAGTGTTGAATATACTTACAATTTGGACGGTTTCATTTTTAACTAGAAAGTGTCGCCAGATGATAATGGACAGAAGATTTAGGAATAAGCATAGAAGTAAGGGCAAGGTTAGCTCAGTCAGTAGAGTGCTCAGCTAAAAACCACAACTTTCCTAGTTCAACACCGGCCCTCGCCAACTCAGCGCATTAGCATAGGGATATGTGCGATAAAGTAAGGAGCTGATGGTAGGTATAGTGCTCCACCTCTGACATGAAAATAATCTCCTTGGTCTAGTGCAAGTGAAAAGAGGTTAGACTCCATCGCTGACTGGCTGATACTGACTTTAGGCCGCCCCAACAACTTTACTTTACTTTATATATAGCTAATAATAATTAAATTTACAAAGATTGTAAAATAGATATTGTTTTTTTTTAGAAAAATGAAAAGTCTTGATCCTTACCTAGCATAGCTGGATACTTAGCTAGTGTAGCATAAGTCTACTATTTTTTTAAATTATTTTTAAGTTTTTTTTTTTACTTGCTTTTTAATGTCTAACATTTTCTTCCACATCTCTTTTTTTTTTTTTTTTTTAGCTATACCAAATACCTTCTTTTATTTTTTTATGCTTATTTTTTTTTAATGTTTTTTTTATTTATTTAGTAAATCTATTTCCTACCTAACTTAACCTTTTTCATGTTTCTTTTCTTTCTTCTTTTTTTTTTTTTTGTTTCATACTGGCATTCATTCATTCACTGAATACTTTCTTTATAAAAAAAAATTTCATGTTCCGCAGAGTATGAATTTTTACCTCTAACTTTTATTTGTGATTTGTTTTCTTCAATCTAAAGCAAAGGCAGGTAAATGTGTAGTATCTTCTTCAATTTTCTTTCCCCGCTTCCATTTTAAGCATCCAACAAAGAAGAAAATGAAAAGAAAAAAAAACTTCTTTCCCCACTTTCTCTGACCTTAACATCTGACAACCTCACCATCCACAAATACTCCTCCAAAATTTTCAAACACCTTCTTCTTATTAGCAATCAGAATTACAGTGTTTTAGCTGCGTCTATTTTCGTCAACCACTGCAGAACATACAATTTTTCCAAAAAAAAAAAAAAAAAAAATGTAAAAAAATAAATAAAAAAAAATAAACATGGCCGTTTTTTTTTTTTGTTTTCTTTTAATTTTACATTTATTTATTTTATTTCATTTTATTCATTTTTTTTTAGATCTCTTTGATAACCATTCAGAAAAACACTGTCATGATTGGAAAATAACCATATGTTTTTTTGTTTTCTCTTGTCTGCTTAACATTTCAATCTATTTATTGAGTTTCTTTTTAAATATTGTTTTGTAAACATACAGCCTCCCCCTAAGTAACAATGTCAGTAAATCATTGAATTGAATCTAAGTTTAAGAATATAAATTTATTATTTTCTTTTTTATTTCTGAGAAAGTGCTTATTATAGCAAAATGCTTTTTATTTCGTTTATTTTTGCTTTGATCCCTTCTCTTTCCTCGCCACCTCCCATTCCTGTTTTTGATTGATGTTTATGCATTTTGAAAGAGATTTATCTCCAATAGAGACTTGATCTTAAGTCTTTAAGTGTTTATTCTAGAAGATCATGTTGAATAACTCCGTAAATACCCGATATCAGCATTCAGAGAATAATTTCCCTAACTTGATTCAAGCTTTGTAGAAAACTGAATGGAAATATTATAAGAATTGTTCTGTCTGAGACAAAATCTAAATACAGATACTATAGAATGACATCTATATTAATTAGGAAAAGTTTGTCTTTCCTCTAAAAATAGCCAAAAATTTGATCTAAATCTACCAAATTTCCATTGATAGAGTAAAATTGTTACCAATGCATTTTTCTAGCAAAATAATTTCCTGCGCATCATTATAGTAAAACCCTTGGTTTGGTTTGGTTTGTTTTATGGCATATCAACCTCAGTGGGTTATTTAATGCCGATAAAGTTTTGAAATGAATCAATTCTTAATGGATAATACAATTTTGTTTATTAACTCATGTTTTTCTATTTAACCCATAGATGGGACCCTAACAGGTACTACCACTCCGGATCAGAGTGGACTAAGGAGCAATGGTGATGAAGGGGTGCTCCATATTCCCCAAACTGTGGATTGAGCTTGATTGTCACTGGGTACCCCATAATTATGGCCTTGAATCAGACTAAGTAAAACTTGGTAAATATTTAGAAAACTCACCAGGGGATAGAGGTTGAAGTGTTACGGTGTTAATACTTAGTATATACTGGTAGTTGTTAAGTTTTTAAGGGCCATTGCTAGGTTTTAAAGCAGAAGTGCTTATCCAGTGGAATTTGATCCTTGATAAAGAGTCCTTCGACAATGGGAATCCTTTGGTTACTAAAGTGTCCTGAGTTATTGGTATAAAGTCCTCTGATAATATGAATCCCTTTGGTTACTAAAGTGTTCTCAGTTACTGGTAATCGTATAAGTCCTTCGTGAGTATTGGTAAAGATCCCGGCAATCCTATGTGCGTTCTCCAATAGTGCAATTTGAATTATGACCAATATGGTTAAGTATCTTATCAGGCCAGTAGTACTGCCAGTGATTGGTTAGAAGAGTCAATTACATGACCTTGGCCTATCTATAAGTATAGGCGGGGAACTAGCACACACCTTATATCTAACAATAATAGCCGGACGACGGAGCGTGAGTGAAAGCATCTTTATTCAACGGGTGCCAGTACAGAAGTGTTTACTTCCGGAGTGTGTGTACATACGTTGGAGTGAATATTAAGTGTGATACTATAACAGGGGTTAGGGGTGCTGGTCAAACAAATTATTAATTCTTTGCAGCAAGTTTGATCCTTATGGTCTGTTTAACATTTATTCCTTGCATCAGACTAAGCTGGGTGCATTGATGCAATTAAGGTTAAATGAACTTGTCTAGTAGACTATTACTATTCTGTAATGAGTTCAGTCCTCACAAAACAAAATTTAATTCCAAAAACTCCTAATAAACTGGGGGGGGGTCTTTGTAGTGTAGTGGCTAATGTGCTGGATTGTGACATTGTAATAAGTGAGTTCGAACCTTAGTTGGTCTTTATTATTTGGATTATTCTGACTATTGTCCTCATCTTTATTGTTATCTGTACAATGTTTCAGCCAATGTGCCATTCAGCCTTCTTCAAGTATTTCTTGTCGGACTCAGGAGCCTTCTCCGAACTCAGGAACCTTTTGTTGTAATCAGGAGCCATCATGGAACTTTGAACCCAACCCTTTATTCAGTTGGTCTATTTTACTCACTTTCAACAAATACACTTGGGAAAGATATGATACCTATCATACCCTCAGTTATGGGTTAAATAATACTACATTATTCTTCAATAAGAATGGCTTTTGCAGTAACGAAAACTGGCATATATAGTACCTAAATTATGAGAATGAATCACCTGTTTTTTTATGGTCCTGAGAAACAAGGATCTCACAGGACTTGTTAATTCAAACTTATCAATTGCTTATTATCTCATGCTGCTCACAATGTATTTTTGCTTTAGTAAACCTTTTCCAATCCTTAGAACTTGTAGTGTTTTCACTATTTATTTCTCTTATTTACAACTGAGGTACCTACATGTTTGATCACATAACTCAATAAACTAGCAAGAAGTTTGATATGCTTAATTAATCTGGTTTTAGTTCATTTTCCATATAAACAAACAAGATTAACTTGTTTCCTGTTGGATTAAATTTTTCACCATATCTAGGAAGCATATGTCGCAACATACAGACTTACTGACGTTATGTGGATCATAAACAGCCAAGATATCAACAGCCGATACATGGTTAGTTAACTACTTCTAATTATTAGCTGATATTGACACCGTTCATTTGCATGTTATTCGACATTTGTACAACTCAGGCCTACTAAACCAAAGAGATCATAACCCAACAGCTAATAGGACTCAAGACATCCCAAAGATAGCCAATGAGGATCATGCTAACACTGGGACAACCTCCCAAGGAACACCAAAGTTTCTTACTCACTAAGGAACATGCTCTGTCTTAAGTAACTCAGAACCTTCTTGTGTAATCAGGAGCCATCACGGAACTTTTTATTTGTTGATTTGTTTTATTTCAATTGCTAAACGCAAGGCAGGTAAACGTGTAGTATATCTTCTTCAAATTTTCTTTTCCTCGCTTCCCATTTTAAGCAATCCAACAAAGAAGAAAATGAAAAGAAAAAGATAATTCTTTCTCCCACTTTCTGACCTAACATCTGACAACCTCACATCCACAAATACTCTCCTCCAAAATTTCAAACACCTTCTTCTTAGCAATCAGAATTACAGTGTTTTTAGTTGGCATCTATTTCGTCAACCACTGTGGCAAAAAAAGACTGGAGAGTGCTCTTTTCTTGAGCCAAAAGGAATGGCCACAAATTCGTAACAGTTTCATACTGGAACAGTTGTATACATTTTGACTGGTTTTCAGGCAATGACATTTTTGTCCATTTGTAAAAGGCCAGAATTTTGAATGCTGATTTTTAAGGTAAACACTATCTTACTTTGTGTTGAAAGATCAACACAACGGCAACCCACATTTCCACTCCATACAAAAGAAGACATTAAAATCCAATCTTATAGAATGTTAATCCTTTGAATGTCAGTCGTTCACATAGAATTTAGCTGCCATTTTTTCTCTTGCATTTAACAGAATGTTTTGTGACTTTTATCTGACAGCATTCATTTTAAGCCACTTGTATAACTCTATACTGATTGAACAAGTTTTGTTTTTGGTTCATTTTCAGGTTTGATGGAACGACTTGCAAGAGAATTTAAATGGCACCAAATAATCAGAGACAAATCTTTTAAAAATTACAGTGTAAAACAAAAAATGCAACCTCTGGTGAGAGAAACGAGAGTCAAGAACAAAACCTGGTTTACATTGAGATCCAAGTATCGAAGCCTGAGAATCTTCCCCACAGACTAATTATAATACTTAAATAAATTTATACTTTATGAAATATTTAGGTGTTTACTTCGCAAAATATTTTAAAGGACCACTAATCACTTAATAAATTTATGTTGATTCCAAAATAATTAATTAATACAGCATAAAATCAAATATTGTATTCCAAAACTATAAAATAACTATCGTCCTAACTAGTAAGCAAACTTGGTACTTTAATAAATCAGTTAACAGTCATTATTAAGGTATTAGGTTCATCGCAATATAGGTTTATTGCTATATTTATTTAAGCGTAAAAGTTAACAGTGTCAGCTTATAAATTCATTAGAACGTATATAAGTTTGTTATTCAAAAATATGGAAACTGTGAAAGCTGTATTTACAAGGAAGAGTGAAATGGAAAAATGAATAAAACAAGATAGAATAAAAAATAAATCAATGAAGCATGATTGAATTTTATTTAAAATTCTCCCCTGGGCAATTTAACACACTTTTTCCATGAATTTCTCAGTAATTTGAAATCTTCTCTTATCGTCTAAAGCTGTACCTACCATATTTAGCTATACTAGCAATATAATGCACACTCGGTTCAAGTATTTCAGTTTTAATGTAATAATATATTAATATATTAAATTAGAAAGGCTAAATTGAAATAAATAAGAATGCAGATAAAAAGCTTTTGAAACAGAGGGGGTATATAATCGAAAAATAGAACAACTGAAACTTACTCTTTTATCACTCTCATCTTTCATTGTTATTTTACTAATTTAAGTATTTAGTTAAAAGAGGAAGTGAAGAGAGTAATAAATTGCAGTTATTTTTTTCTTGTTAATAGATTTCATTTGAGATCATTTGAGAAATGTTTTTTCGCCTTATATTCATTAAAAAAACTAAAACCAAAAAGTTAGAAATAATAATACTAAGCACATATTTATTAAAATCACATTTTTAATATCAATATCAATATGTAGTAACCTTCCGTTCATACTAAACTTGTGTATTTAATCTTGTCTATATGTTTGTTGTTTATTTATTATATATAAAATTCGCTGTTAGTGTGAAGTATGTAGATACGGTCTCACGTATTAATAATGTAAAAACAATTTTATTAATATATTGAGGTTTATAATAAAAATAAAAGCTCCATGAGCAACTTGATTAGTAAATATTCTATAAATAACCTAAGAGAATTGTGTGACTTGGAAGTAATAATAGTTTTTCGGTTACAGACGGAAAACACAATCTCCATTATAATAAGATTTTTCAGTTAAGGAAACAAGAAAACAATGATATAAATATAGACTGGTTAGTATGAAGTAATACTACACTGTCACATAATTTTGTGTGTTCACCAACAGTGGTTTTCCGAAGAAGACTTTGTGATCAATAAAGTATGAGACTTGACTTTATACATTTGACTTTCAAATTGCCCACGAATACTCTCTAGACTGCTGTCTAGCACAGTCGGTTCTCTTGTTTTAATGGCATATCAACCCTTCATGGGTTATCTATAAGCCAAATTTATTCTTGTCAAAGATGAGAAGTGGTGGGTATATATTATAACTCTGAGGTGTACCTGATAGATCCGGCTGGGGATAAAGGGGGTTTTGCATGTCTTTTCCCATGGGTTTAGTCCAAAGTAAACAAAGTGATAATTAAATTAGCACATACGAAGTAGTTTGATACTTGCTTACTCTACAATGTTAAGCTTATAGTGTTCATTCTTTTTAATAACCCCTTGTATAATAATATAAAATTATTAGATAATAGCTTAAGAGCGTCCTAAGCTAGTTTTGATGAATTCCCCAAATGTATTTCCAAAAATAGTAGTAGGTTGTAATTACTTGCAAAAATAATTGCCAAAAGCAATTGCAGTAATTAAAACTTGGAGATCCAAAATATTTCCGAATTGTTTGTTGTCTTGATGATTGTGTTTACTCATGGTTGTTTTAATTTGCGTAATGATATGTTGGCGTTGATTCCAAAATGGTGTCTAATGATATTTTGTTGATATACTATAAACACAGCCACTAGGAGTGAAATTCAAAAATATGACACACATAACACTGGCACATTATATTATTAAAGAGAATGTATTTATATAATGTAAGTAATGCATGACAAACGAACCGAGACTTTTCAGGTTAGTGGATTGGATATTATGGAGTATCTGTTCACATCTCCTTATCTTGGATAGGAAATGTTGGGAATGCTAGACATTGGCACTGAGATGTAATGAATATGTAATATACCTTATGGTACCCCTCATTATAATCTGATTGGACAGTGTCCTCTATAAATTTCAACACTGTAGTGGTAAGCGCCTTTAAGCCTACCAGTCCAGTGAGCTTCAGCCCTGGACAGGTTCTGTTTAATTAATAGCATTGATCCAGGTGCCCCTTGAGGGAGCAATGCAAAGGATCGACGCAATTTTTTTCTACCTACCAACCATAGAGTCTCGGCTTGTGGGTGGTGGCCGACATAAGACGACCTTGTGCCATATCATGTGAAAGCGGGACTATAAATACCCTAAGCCTACTAGTTAGAATACCACCATGACTGTCGGAAGACGTTATGCTATTCGATGCACAGCTACTTTCTGCAATAATATACTTACTACTAACTTTAT
>CM042160.1:31228971-31281471 GCA_023376005.1 Doryteuthis pealeii | reverse complement strand
CAAAAAAGAACCCAAATTTCTGTTTTTTTGCGGGTCACCCTATCCCTTTCTATTGTACAAAAGTTACAATATATTTGGTGTGTGCTAGTTTGCAATGTATTCATCATGTGATGAAAGCAGTTCTAATATGTATGCACTGTAGTTGTTAGTATCATGGTAGTTGTTGCACTGATATGGTGCTTCACTCCATATATGATATGAGAGCCGCAGAAATAACGTGCAATGTATTTGGTTATGTTTTTAACATTCAGATGAAATTATATGGACCCAAACCCAAATTCTGTTGTTTTGCGGGTCACTTGTCCTTTTTATTGTTACATTGCATCTGGTTTTTAAAAAAGAGGGTCCTATAAAACTTTCATATAATACCAGTCATGTATTAATTAAACTTGTTTTAAAAAACAATGAGGACTGTCTAATGTTGCATGTTCAATTTTGAGTGTATTTATTCTATGTTATGACGATTATTTGATGTAAGCAGTGACGGAATTTTTGTTACAAACAAAAACCGGAAGCGAATCTCCATTTATATAGAAGATTTAAATAAAAGTGTGTTGTTCAGAAATGGTATCACTCAGTTTATAGAATTTATTTTCCGAGTACCTCTACGTGGATTTCTATCTGAAAGGATATGGTTAAGTGTAATATTGATATTAGTTTATTGTTAGTGGAAAATTATTTTTTTAACATATGCTAACAACAATAACAGTTATTTTAGTTAATAGGGATTGGCCCCTATATTTTTACGGCATGTGGAATTGACCAAATTAAATAATTAAGTTTTCTTAAATAACTAATTTTACAATGGTATGTCATGAGTTTAGAATTATGTAAACAAAAGAGAATCGAATGAATATTAGTTTAGAAATATATTTTAGGAACAATAGAAACAATGGGTTAAATTAATAATGGATTCACATAATCAAAATGGGAGAAACAAAACTATGAAAGTCTCTCAGTAGTTGTATATTATTAGGGTAAGTCAAAAGTTACAATATATTTGGTATGTGCTAGTTTGCAGTGCATTTATCATGTGATCAAAGCAGTTTGAATATGTATGCACTGTAGTTGTTAGTATCATGGTACTTGTTGCACTAATATGATGCTTCACTCCATATATGATATGAGAACTGCAGAAATAAACGTGCAATGTATTTGTTATGTTTTTAGCATACAGATGAAATTATATGGACGATAGGAATGATAATATGAGACCAGGTTTGTTATAAAGTTAACAATGGATTTATTAAAACATAGAGTAGAAAAATTCTTCTACCTCAAGCGAGCTTAACCAGGATCTTAGAATGCTTGGAGTTCAAAAACATTCAAATGTAAACAAACACTTTGTCAAATCAAAGGGAGGTAACTCTATATTTGTTTCAAGTCTATTTTGTTAGGTGTTCCTAACAGTAGTCTAATCTGGAAATTGATTAGTATTATTAGCGTTATTCGGACTATTGTCCCCATCTTCATTGTTATTATTACAACATTTCGGACGATATGCCCTCCGGCCTTCTTCAGGTATTTCTTGTCGGACTCGGGAACCTTCTTTTCGTACTCGGGAACTTTCTTGTCGTATTTGGGAGCCATCACGGAACTTTGAACCTAACCCTTTATTTATTCCACGAGGGTATCGTGTTCTCATTCCGCTAACCATAGCTGGGGTAGGAGTTTTTGTTAATTAATTATAATTCTAACTGCTTTCCCTCCGGATTGAACTCGGGAACCAGAGATAACTGTCACTAGATAGAACTGTCTTTTAACCTAACTGCCTAATCCACTTGGCCATGTGTCCAATTGGACAATTGAGTGTGAATTTTGGGAACTTAAAAAATTAATGTCTTGATTTGGCTAGAATATCTACCTATTTTACTTATGTATGATTTTTTTACCTAGACTCATATTGTTTTTTTTTTTGTTTTTTTTTTTTTTATTCTCCTCAATCTGATATGGCCTTCTTAATTATGGGTTCCCATATTGTATTCATTTCTATGCTAGGTCTACACCGGCCGAAACGTTGTACAAATAACAATGAAGATAGGGACAATAGTCCGAATAACGCTAATAATACTAATCTTCAAGCCTCATCTCAAACATTCAGAGAACTGGAAATTGATGTTTTACTAGTTTGAACTCGGCATAACACCATAGAAGAACCAAAAGCATCCCGTTGTGCAACAGATGAAAGATGCAGTTGATCACAATAGAGTAACCAAATGATTCAACAATTTTTGCTCAGGTTGCAAGAACCTCAATTATCAGGCAAAGTCAGTTAAAGCCTATAACTGTAGATTAAGGCCATGCTTTTCATTAGTGCTAGACCAAGGAGATTATTTTTAGCGTCAAAGGTGGAGTGCTAACACCTACCATCAGCTCCTCCTTCACCGCACAGATCCTTGTGCTACTCATACGTTGAGTTGGCGAGGGTCGGTATTGAACTAGGAACCATGTGGTTTCTTGCTGAACACTCTACCAACTGAGCTAACCCGGTAGGAAATACAATTAAATTTGCAACAATTTTATGTAATTTTTTGTCAATACAAGTGTCTGCATTTACTTTGTGTTTGTTCCTTCTTTGTCCGACAAATTGCCTACAACTACGAAGAAATAAGGGCTCCTTCGAATCCGTAAATACTCTTACTAGCTGAACGCTCAACTGACTGAGCTAACCCGGCCCTTGTACAACAGTAATAGAATTAATTATTAATTCAAGCATACAAAATGACTTTGAGACACTTCGAACCAGGAACCTTGTGATTCTGAGGCGAACACTACCGACTGAGCTGATTTTCACTGATCATAATCAGATAAAAGGCAACCGAGGTGCTGAGCTATATCAGCTCTTGCTTTATTCTTGAACAATAAAAGTGGCTTGAAGAGGGGGAGATATGCTTCATGGGCAACTGTTGGTCTTCTATGTAATCATGACCAGGCCTATACTCAGATATTAGTTCAGATCTATGGTCTTGTGGGGCTAATGAATGCATTGTGATCTATCTTAGATTTGTATATATTATTATTATTACTTGCTGTCCATCATGTCCGATGATGACACCATGCAAATTTTATTTGATCTCTGGCTGCATCTTGCCAACTGCCAATGGGGATGTTCAAGTCCTCCAGGTTTCTCTTGATGTTCCCTTTGTACCTGAGCTTTGGTCTACTGATTCCACATGATCCCTCTCTTAGTTGATAGTGCAGAATCTGCTTTGGCAGTCTGTCATCCACAAGTCTATTTAAGTGGGCAGCCCACATTTGTGTATAAATCTGTTTGTATTCATCTATATTTCAAAGAGACATTGGCTCTATGTGAACTCAGATGAAATAAGGCTTATGTGTTTTAAACAAGATGGAGGCATCTCCATACTCTCAAGTTAGTAGACCAGTTCGCCTTCCTAGGTAGTAATATCTCATTTACAGGAAGTGATGTCAATAGAAAAGATATTAACTGCTATAGATAGATTATTGATCATATCAAAATCTAATCTCTGATAAGATAAATTGAGAATTCTTTCAAGCTGTAGCCATGTCAGTGCTATTGCATGGCTGCACCATTTCGATTCTTATGAAAAACTTAGAGAGGAAGCTAGGTGGGAATTACACAAGGTTGCTGTGTGCTGTCTTGAACAAATCTTCGGTTTGGTTTACGGCATATCAACCTCGGTGGGTCATTTAATGCCGATAAATTTTTGAAATAAATTCATTCTTAATGGATAATCAAATTTTGTTTATAAACTCATGTTTTTCTATTTAACCCATAGATGTGACCCTAACAGGTACTATCACTCCAGGTCAGAGTGGACCAGGGAGCAATGGAGATGAAGGGGTGCTCCACATTCTTGAAAACTCGAACCTCACCATCAGATAGTTTAACGTCATTCCCAGGACATGTAGACCCTAAGTCACTGCCTTCTAGCACCCATATGATAAAAAAGGGTTGGGGCTTACCATAAGGGCAAGAGAGTTGGGGCAATCATATAGGTGCTAGGGCTTGATGTGATCAGCCGAACAAATCTTTGAAGCAGCCCCATATAAAAAAGCAGCTGTATGGCTACTCACCTCCTATCACACAAATCATCCAATTAAGATGAAGATATGTTGGACACTGCTGGAGAAGCAAGGAGGAACTCATAAGTAATGTTCTCCAGTGGAAATGTACATATGACCAACAAAAACCTACATCAATCAGTTCTGTGCAGATTCTGGATGCTGTGCGGACAATATGCCAGAAATGATGACCAATAGGGATGGGCGGTGAGAGAGAGTTACGGGAATCTGTGCTATCAGTATGATCTGATGATGATAATGTATTTATATATCTAGATATGAAAATATGTGTATCTATGCATATGTATGTATATATATATATATATATATATATATATATATATTTATATGTCTATAGAAATATTATAGTATATTAAATATGTGTGTATATATATATATATATATATATATGTCTATTGAAATATCATAGCATATTAAATATATGTGTGTGTGTGTGTGTGTATATATATATATATATATATATATGTCTATTGAAATATCATAGTATATTAAAATATATATGTGTGTGTGTGTGTGTATATATATATATATATATATATATGTCTATTGGAATATCATAGTATATCAAATATATGTGTATATATATATATATATATGTGTGTGTGTGTGTGTGTGTAGACACATAGACATAGATAAATATGCAGGATGGATTGAATGTTTAGTCCAGGTATTATATTACAATGGTTAAGCATTCTCTGATTTCTTATTTATATTCTATGGCACCAATTCAATTATTGACAAATATCCAGTAAGGCCACATGCATGAAAGAGAACTCTTTTCTTCAAATTTCTCATTACTCTTCTTTATATTTATAGACGCTTGCATATCGACTCCTGTTTTCACTGAGAAATGAAAAGAGGGGATAGTTTTCATCAGATGAGAAATCAGAACCAATGATGTGAGTTCAAATCTCCTTGTGCTCTGTCTCATCAGCAGTTTTATTGTAGGTATTAATGCCGGTTTTGACACGAGTATAGAAATTAACAAAATTCTTAGAAAACATAGTTTAATTGAAAGCACAATGTTAGTAATGGATAGAAAGAGATAAGCATGGTAAGCCACTCAATTTAGTAGACCAGTTTACCTTCCTAGGTAGTAATATCTCATCTAAAGAAATTTATGTCAATAGAAAATATATTAACTGCTATAGACAGGTTATTGATAATATAAAAAATCAGAGATATCATCATCATCATGTCACACTAGCAACACGGATATATCCATGACAATCTCTTGCCAACCCTCTCTATCATTCATTACCCCCGTGAGATCCTCTGTGTGGCATCCTGTATCTGTGCAGAGCTGGTAAATTTATGTATTTGTGAGATGGCCCACACAAGCTTCCCCATGTGCTGGCTTCCACCAAAAAATGTCACTTATGAGTTCATCCTTGCTTCTCCAGCAGTGTCTGGCATGTCTTGTTCATCTTACATATAGTATGTGGCTTACGAAATCATGTCTCTTATAGTATGTGGCCTACCATAAAAAGCATATTATAAGGTTATAATAATAACTGCTAACCCTAACCCTATTTCAGAATTTTAGAATATTTTAGAATTAAATGGATCTCTGATTCATATAAATTATAGATGAATTCTTTTTTAATTATTCTTAATTACTATATACATACATGACTGAATTGCATTTCTTGAAATTGAATATATGTGAAAAATAATTAGTTTCAATAAATTGCCTACTACTTATATCTATAAATATACTCTTACTGAGGTAGGACACATTCAAACCAGGTAGACCACATACTACCTAATATTCTAAAATTCTGAAATAGGGTTAGGATTGCGGGTTAGCAGTTATTATTATAACCTTATAATGTGCTTTTTTATTAACATATTATAAGAGAGACATGATTTCATAGGCCACACATACTATAATTTGTGTGATATGGGGTCGGTGGATGTACAACTGTTTTCTCTTGGGGTGTTGTTTCCAAGTCTCTCATTAATCCTTTTTTTCATTCCTTTATTCCATTACCAACCAAGCCTTCGGATGTTTGCCAAATCGCTGGCCACGATGCTTTTCAATTTCATTATTGATGTCCATGTTAGTCCGAATCACTTGATGATTTCGTCTTCTTATCATCATGGAAGTCTTCTGAGTGGTTGTTTCCGGTCTTTAGAATACCACTCGGCAATTGCACGGGTCCACCTATTGTCTGTTTCAGCGAATATTTTGCCTTTGAAACTGTTACGATTTTATGGGCCATCTTTTAGGCTTCAAGCAAGAGCGCTTGTCCAGCGGAGATCCTTTGTGTTAAGCAGAGTGTAGTTTCGATCTACAGTTAAAGAATCCTTTGGTTGTTCCTTGGTACTCCTCAATTTTGCAAGTCCTTCATCAATGACTGCAAATGGGCATCTCTCAGTATCAGTGATTAAGTAGTCAACCAGATACATATTAATGATGTTGATTGGTTGAGGTTTAAACCATGTGACCTCACCTAGTCTATAAATTTAAGTAGTGTATTGTAGCACGCCTTATATATCTTGTGCAGCTACCATCTTGTTTATTCTCCAGTCACTTCATTAGGGTCCAGGTGTTGCAGCCGTACAGTAGTACTGATATAACTACTTGACAGTGAAATCAGATTTCCCTATGGCTGACAATCTGTTTAAAATATTATAATTATGTATTTACCCAACACCGTCACTTGGGCCAAATGCTGCATAATATCAATTTTTTACATGGAGTTTAACAGGTTTGAATTCAGAGTTTTTCTTCTCCTAGACTGATTGCCATACCAAGATTACAGAGCCTAGTCTGTCCTACTATTTACCCATAGCTGGAGGGAGAGTAGTTGAAAAGATACCTTCTTTAAGGGTATTAGCACTATGTGAAATGCAAACAATCTATCCAAAAATTAAACTGGGTTCACCATGTCAATTTCATATGTCAATAATTAACACACCACAAACACTTCCATCATAAAATTGATCAAGAGATAAAAATGAAGGTGAATTTATCAATGAGTATGTGATATAAAGAAAAGCGTACACTCACCCTCTGTTGACAATCGAAACCCGGGAGTTAAGAGAAGTGCTGCTTTAAATCGCTTGCTTCTTGTTGTCTGCGAGAAGATGGGAAAAATGGGCGAATCCCGGGACGATAAAAGCAGTGAGTCTTAGGATGACATTATTATGAGAGGATTGAAGAAGGTGAAGAGGAGCGATGTGCAGTTTCAGAAAGTCAAAAGCGGTGTAAGATTCGAACGCGTCCCATGGTAAAGAATAGAAGGGGAAGATTCTACGAGCGGACTGAATCCCTGAGTTCAGTTGACTCACAGAGTATTTAATCTATAGTCAAAATCATTAATTCATAGATTAAATCTTATTTATTAACAATGTCTCTATGAAAATCCGAGTAAGATTTGCCTCAAAACTAACCATGGTATTAGTGAATTCAAAATCCTGCAATGTGTCTTGTATATCAGCAAGAAATAAAGGTTTACATAATATATGGTGTGATTAATTTACATACTGGTTTTAACAAAACCGGGTTTAATAAATAATTACTTGGTTCTATTGACTGTGATATGATTGATTTATTCTCCAATGTATTAAAATCAATCCTATAAATGATTGTATATAGAAACCACTGAAAATATAATTAAAATAAGTGTAATCTTTTTATATGCATTCTTATTTGATTTTATTAGTCTTTCTAATTTAATATATTTCATTACATTAAAACTTAAATACTTACATTGAGTGGGCACATATTCTTGCTAGTATATATATATATATATTATTACTTATTGCATATTACTAAAATTCTCATTATGTTTGTATATATATATATATATATATATATATATATATGCAACCATAATCTAGTAAAAATGACACATTGTGAGATTTTTATAAGAGTAATATATTTAAAATATTCTTAGAGAGTAATTTACTGTCCAAGTCACAACTCAATGACAATTTTTATGGAGTCTACATTCATGCTGAAAATTATTTTTAATTAATTAAATTGTTAATATAACTAATAACTATGAAATACTAATTAGGATTCTTCAGTTGCACTCTAAATAGAAATATCAATATCATCATAGATTAATATTAGAATAAAAGTACATGGTACATGGCTTATATATATATATATATATATATATATATATTATATGGGGGGTACAGAAAATGTTAGTGTCTCATGAAGAAAAAAAAAATGAGTTGAGACTGGACAAGTCAATTTGTACATTTGTGTGTGTATCCTTAAAGCTTGCATAGATATTTTTGCACAATTATACGAAGACAAATTCTTATGCTTATAAACACAAACATGACTTTATACTATTTTCATTCACATATACTCATTAATGCATTGGCCCACAGATATACATATGCACACTTATATATGTACATATAGTTACTTATACAGACACACACTATATGTATATATATATATATTTATGTAAACACTATCTGAGATGCTAGCATACATTTAAACATTAGCATAGGCATTTTTTTCAAGTGAATGTGTCAAAATGATTATATAAGCTTCAATAACTTTTGGCAGAGACTCAATTTTGAACATCTATTAACTGAAAAATGGATCTTTAAGAATCTCTTTTTCAACTTGAATTAATGAAGATAAATAAACTTTACATTTGATTCTGTGAATATATTTAAAGTGGAACTTAATTTCTCAAGTTAAATATATATACTAGCTGTCTATATGATCCGTGATATCATGAGTATGTTAGTTGTAAGTTTTATTAAAGGAATACATCAACTAACTATATATCCTATTGTTTGGTCAGTAAAATGGTAATTCCGGATGGACATGAGTCCAATAGGGTTATCTTTCCTTGCTGCAGCTTTTCGCCAATAGATGGCTAGAGTATTTATCCAGGAGCCCCTGAGAAAATCACTCTCTTTCTCTCGAGCCCACAACAACTTCATATGGTTTAGGCGCTTGGCGGCTTTGCCCCCCAACCAACTATCAGTGGGTGACATTCCTATATATATACTATAGTGTAGGATGGTCACTGTTTCAGCTTTTGCTAGAATTGTGTACCAAAGGCAGTATTATTGGTAGAGTGCTCAATATAAAATAGAGCTGTTATATAATATAATATAAGATAAATATATAAAGGTTTTACATATCTATTTATTGGGTGACAAAGGAACATTCACAACCATATTGGTTTCATGTGATGCATTCATCAGGTGAAGATGTTTCAAATTTCCTTTGTCATCCAATAAATAGATATGTAAAACCTTCATATATTTATCTTATTATATTATATATATATATATATGTATATATATATATATATATATTACACAAAATATTAAAAAATATAGAGAAGAACTTGTGATTTTTTTACGCAATATCGAAGATCAAATTGCAAACATATCAATCACAACTGCCAATTGTAACTGATTTGTTTTATATATATATATATATATATATATATATATTATATGCACTCAAAATCTCGTAGACCTTTCTAGAGGGGATTTTAATGAACTTTAACTGCTTTAACTTCTCTGGTGATCATAACATACATCTACCGGTGCATGTATTTATAAGTTAAATGTTCATCTCTTACTGACAGCTATGGATGACCAAGAGGAAAGGGGTTGGATTGATGAAAAGTCAGTCAGTTTTCGCTCCTAGCTAGAAGTAGCTGTTGTCTAAGCTCACTGATGAGATATAAACTTCGAAACACGGATGACTATATATAAACATATATATATATATGATATATATATCATCATCATCAAGTTGTGCTGACAGCATCGATTTTCTTGACTCTTTTGCACCATCTGTCCCTATTAGACATTGCTACTGGTAGCCAATGTCTGCACATAGCTGTTGTAAGTAAGTCTTTGTCAATCAGCCAACAGTGATATGTCCATGTGTAGGAGTCCACAGGAGAATGTCACTTATGAGTTCATCCTTACTTCTCCACCTGTGTCCAGCATATCTTGTTTGTCTTACTTGGATGATTCATGCACACTCCAGGAACAAACAATGTGTCTTGTGCAATCTGTAACAAAGTCTGCAAGTCGGCTTCTGGTCTTAAATGACATATGATGGTGCATAAGCATAAAATTTTATCATATGATCCAACCAATCCAATGGAAAGGACATTCTTCCTATGTCATATTTAAATCAAACTTTGTGGATCTGCAGCAGGATTAATGAGTCATTAGAGGGCTCATGAGAGGAAAGGTTCTGGTGGTGGGGTTATAGGATTGTGAGGGATGGTAGTGATCTGTAAAGATCATGCTATTGCTATATATATATATATATATATATATATATATAAATATATATTCTAAAATTACAAACTCACGTGAGGGGACTGAACGCTGACATCGGAATACTCCATTATTATAAATTTTTTACAGACGCTGCCGCTGTCAATAACAACAGAGACAAAAGATCCGTCGAACAGGAACAACAGTCATTTGATAAAGGGTATCTAACAAACCCGAAAATTTATGATAAAAAATAATAATAAAAAAATAAGTGAATCCAATACTCCATAACATCGAGTTCATTCATTTATTTTTAGATGCTTCATAATAACGCCCAACTTAAAATTAAACAAAAGGCATATCTCCTGTTTAACAACTTTATGAACAATATTTTCGAGCTTTCTGGCCAATGCTTTTGCATTTGGACGTAAAGATTGTTAATAATATTGTTAAACAAGAGACATGCCTTTTGTTTAATTTTACATGTATAAATGAAAGAACACACACACACACACACACACACACATATATATATATATATATATATATTATATATAATATATATATATATATATAATTTAAAGAAAATTTATCAATATACTATATATATTATAGTTAAATATATATATACACACACATATATAAATATAGCTAATATATATATATATATATTAATAAGTCATCCACAGACATGTTTTTCGGCATTTCACACCTCCTCAGTGTGGCTAGACGCAACATCTATCCCTGGTTAGAAGCGAATTCCGACTGACTACTTGCCAACCTGATTTCATAACCTCTTGGCCACTTTGTCAGCTGCTGTAATGGAGCTGGTGTTTAAACTCTTAAATACATAGGTTTGTTTACATATTTTATTTACATATTTTACGATCACAAAGAGATCTAGTCTGTGAGCAAACGATCATTGCTTATATATGCTTGGTAGTGAAAGTTAATTTAAATCACCCCTTAGAGAGCTCTACCGAATTTACAGGAGCATATATATTTAATTATATCTATATATGTATGTATATATATATTTAGCTATAATATATATAGAATATTAATAACTTTTCATTAAATCAATATCTTTAAAAAGTTGAAGAAAAATCTGATATAAAAATTCTACATGTAGAATTAAACAAAAAGGATGTCTCCTGTTTAACAATTTTATTAACAATCTTTTCGAGCTTTCTGGCCAACTTTTTTACATTTGGATGTAAAGATTTTTAATAATATTTTTAAACAGGAGGCATGCCTTATGTATAAATGAAAGAATACACACACATACACACACACATATATATATAATTTTAAAGAAAATTTATTAATATTCCATATATATTATAGCTAAATATATATATAGATATATATATACACACACATATATATAGATAGATATAGCTAAATATGTATATATATATATATAGTCATCCACAAACACGTGTTTCGACTTATCAAGTCTCTTCAGTGTGGCTAGACATTTGTAAGCTACCTACAGCCGCTCGGTTCAGTGTCAGTCCATCACCTTAACCATCAGGCTGTCATTACCTATATATATATATATATAATGAGTGTGAAACCATAATATCACCATTGATTATATATATATATATATATATATATATATATATTATATATATATATATATATATATTTGGCTATTTAGAATTATTTTTTTATTTGGTTTCATAATTTGTGTTTACATCGGTAAAAAAAAAAAAAAAAAAAAATCTGGAGTTTTCAGTGCCAAATACACTACAACTTAAAAAAAACCCCACTAAAATTCAACTAATTAATAAAACTTTTATATATCTTTCTACAATTCTAATTCTTGATGATATAAATCTTATGAAAATTTATTGAACTTTTCTTTGTAAATGAATTAATTTTTGTCAATAATTATCAATTTTCTCATAAGTGTTTGTGTTTAATGGAAATCTTAAATCAGCAGAAATATCCAATAGTTTTCCGAGTTGTAAAGAAAATTAAGCCTCCAAGCAAACTTCAGTTCTTGAGTCTAAAATATCAACATGTTAAACTGCATGGAAAAATCACAGTTAATGGAGAACAATTAAGTGAAATTTATACAAGTAATTTCCTTTATACTCTACACCTATATAAATGGACATTTATTTCTCACTAGACAAGTTTGTAATTATCTAGTAAAAATGTTTTTAAATTGAAAGAATGAGCCACACATACCTGGAAGTACACTGCAAAATGTTATTACAAATAACAAAAGTAGAAAATAGTGTGTTTTAAGAATAGTTACTTGAAGCCATAATTGTTTACTAAGAATCCTTATCAGTTACCTAAAGCCATATAACTGTGAACAAACAAATGACTATTATTAAATAGAAATAGTTACTTGAAACCATATAAAGTAGGTAATATCGACAGTGAGAAAGCTTATCCCCTTTTTGGTAATCCTTAACTTGTTCCTCGTAAATTCTTACTATAAAATAAACTGAACCCTCATTTCATGTCAGTGTTTTTGCAATAAATGTTTTATTTTTCTTGCACCCGTTATTTTACAATACTAAAATATTTTCTTTATTCTTTATTCTTTAACAAATAAAGAAAATATATTTAGTATTGTAAAATAACGGGTGCAAGAAAAATAAAACATTTATTGCAAAAACACCGACATAAAATGAGGGTTCAGTTTATTTTAGGTTGGAATTTATGAGGAACAAGTTAAGGATTACTGAAAAGGGGATCTTTTCACTAGTGCTATTCCAAGGAGATTGTTTTTTAGCATCTGAGGTTGAATGACACACCTACTATTAGCTCCTCACTTTACCACACAGATCCCGGCGCTACTCATACAGTAAGTTGGTGAGGGCTAATATTGAACCTGGAACCTTCTGGTTTCTTGTTGGACCCTCTAGTGACTAAACTAATACACTCATGTCAAAGCTGGCATTAATACCTGCAATATAACTGTACAAGGAGATCTGGATTCATGCTCCTTTTAAACACATTCATACTGAAGTGCCTCTATCAGCTGCATGTTCTGGAGTTTGAACACACATTGTTGGCTCTGATTTCTCAGCTGATGAGGCCATATAATTATTAGTTTTAGACAGAAAAATTTGATATCATATAACTGAATGCAAAAAACCCCTTAAGAAACAATAACACAAAAAAAAAATATAAATGTACAATGAATGAGATTCCCTAACTACTAGTCATAAATTAATACTAAATGGATTGACATGGTTTTGAAATCAATCAATTAGTGTTATAGCATAAGACATGAAAAGTACAGTTACCTCAAAGAAGAGATTTTGTTGTTTTGTTTTGTTTTGTAGCATACCTACCCTTTTTAGGTCATTTAATGCTGAATCAAGTCATTTTGATAAACAAAAGAATCAGGTTGCTTACAGTTCCTGTTGTGGCTTAAGTGGTCACCTAATTAAGTATTGAACAGACTCAATGCTGCTTCTAGCGGGAATCAATGTTTTCTGCATGATTTGACCGTAATAATAGAAAGAGACAAAGCACAAAACAGATTTTTTTTCATATTCTATTTTCATAGGTGTTTATCTCATGTGAGAATAGGTGATGTTTTCAGATTAAGGCAGGAGAAATCAAACAAATGTCGATAACCTGGTAGATATTTGAAAAAAAAATATCTGGGGAGATTGGTTTCTTTAGTCTTGGATAGGCAACCAGTCTAGGAGAAAGAAATCTTCGAATTCAACCTTCCTCCCATTATTCTTGTTGTAGAGATAACTGTTGGGGTGAAATGGTGAACCTGAAGGTAGAGTTCCTGAGGTTGCAGTCGGACATTGTGTGTAATCTAGTCCTGGCAACTACCGCTGCTGTAGTGATATTAGTGCCAAGTTGTGTAGGTCTTTGACTTTCTACTAGACAATATCGGTGCTGTGAAGAGACAAGACCTGCTACATGAGCAACTGGCAGACTTTTATTCTGCAGGGTTGCTAGACCCCCTCCTCACCAGACAAAATCTCTGGAGTTACCAGTTTTGTTGCCAATGATCCGAATATGAAACATATATTATTTATTGTCTTCTGTTTTCTGTTTTTTGTTATTTCATTTAATTGTTTGATGTTCTTCAAGACTCTTGGTTAAGCTAACTGTTGGATCTTTGCAGACAAGAGAAAGCAGAATAGTCTATATTTTAAGAAGCTTAAATGTAATTGAAACTGACTTTAGCATCAGTCATCAAGAATGTCATCTGCATCAAGGGAGACAAATGGTCTGCTGGGCTGATGATTTTTTGAACAAATCCTAAAACCTAGATTTTTTTTTCCAATATATCAATTCAACAATCTATATATTATTATATTGTTATAAATGGTGGCATTTGGTGTAATGGTTAGAGTCGTAGGAAATGGACTTGTTGATGTGAGGTCAAATCCTGAACAAAGCTGTTTACATTTCACATAGTGCTAATACCCTTGGGAGAGGTAAGCATCCAAATTATTTTCCCTCCAGCAAGAGGTAAATAGTAGGATAGACTGGCTCTTTAGCCTTGGCTAGGTAACCAGCCTAGGAGAAGGACAATTCTGATTTTAAACCTGTTAAACTCTGCTTAAGAAATTGACTTTGTGTCGCCTCCTGCTCATGCAAAGGGTTTGGTAAATAAATATTGTTGTATTGTGGGAAAACCTTGTGAAGTAATGGTTATTGTCACAGGAAATAGATTCAGCAAACTAGGTTCAAATCCTGGATGAAGCTGCTTGCATTTCATATAGCATTCATATCTTATAAAAGCTATGAATCCAATTATTCTCCTTCCGGCTATAGGTAAATAGTATGGTAGACTGGCATCTTTAAACGCGTATATGGCAACTGGTCTAGGAGAATGAAACCTCTGAATTTAAACCAGTTAGACTTCACTTAAAAATTGACTGTCTATCACATCCTGCTCATGTAGAGGGGTTGGGTGGTAAATACATATTGTTGGTGGTCAAATGCTGTCACTTATTTCCAGACAATACCCAGACAGTCTTTTGTTTTAACTAATGGAAAGAAGATAAAAAAACACGCATTTCTATTTTATCATCCCCATTTTATCATGATGTTGATTCTATTTTTAGAGCCGGCCCTTATTAGTGGCTTTGACTTCCCTGTAATTAGTGCTCCACAATTTAAACAATATTTATATGCTTGTTTTTAACTATGTTCCTGCCCAACTAATTACCTATCTAATTTACATGTATGTCATTTTCAGTTATAAATATAGATGCTGTGTTGGCTGCTTTTGTGACAGTGGGTAGAAATACTCAAGGTGAAGAAGAACAGAGAAGGTATAGAGGAGTTAAGAGAGTAAGAAAGATATGTTGGGGGGGGGAAGGACAGAATGAGAGGATGGATAAAGAAAATGTGGGGAGGAAGGACAAAGGATAAAGAAAAAGAAGTGATTGAAAATAGAAACATCAAAACCTATTGTTTTTGCAATTTATTTTCTCCAGATATAATTACAAGACAATATCAAATAGTAAAAGTGAAGTCAGCAAAATGGCCTATTGTTCGTATCAGCTGGACAGTGAGAGAGTTTATTTCCTTTTCAGTAGTGTGGAGTGCCAAACCTACACTCAGTTCCTCACATTATAGTATAGATCCAAGCTGTGCTACTCATGAGCTAATTTGGCAAGAGCCACTATCAAACACAGAACCTGGTTCCGATTGAAGTTATATTTCATTGCTTTTGCTAGGGATATGCAATATTGTTAAGTCAGTAATTTTTAAATAAATAAAAATCAATAATTAATCCCAGAGTTTTATTTATAGTTTGGTTTGTTTTGTTTTATGGCATATCAACCTCAGTGGGTCATTTAATGTTACTCAATGGATACTCAATTTTTTTATAAATACATTTTTCTATTTAACCCAAAGATGGGACCCTAACAGGTACTACCACTCTGGGTCAGAGTGGACCAGGAAGCAATGGTGATGAGGAGATGCTCCACATTCCCTAAAACTCCAGAACTAAAACCTCACCATCAGAGAGTTTCCCAGGACATGTAGACCCTCAGTCACTGCCTTCTAGCACACATATGATAAAAGGGTTGAGGGTTTGCCATAAGGGCAATAGGGTTGAGACAATCATATAGCTGCTAGGGCTTGATGTGACCATTGGTTGGAGGGGCCCTCTCCAACTGCCTGTCTAGCCAAAGTAAGGACCAAAGTGGAGTATTGCAAGTCATGGACTGCTCAACCACCTGGGTTCTATCCTTAAGCATCATGGGTCACCACTCACAGTCAACAGGTGGCCCCACTGGGGGAGTCTTACCCTCTGCAGAGGTGCAGTCAGTGCATTCTAACTCCCCAGATGACAGGGCAGTTTTATTTATAGAGGTATATTAAAAAATTATTGAGACTGAATCTGTATTTACCAAGAATGCACAAAGAATGAAATGTTAATTTTCTTTAAAATAGTTGCCTTGGAATTTTAGCATGTTTCCCATTAGTCAAAGTATCTCTAAATCTTTCTTTCAGCTGTTTTTTTGCTAATGTAAAGTCCGCAGAGTAGCCTATTTTCGGTATTAACCGGACAACGATAGAATCTATTCCCTTTTTAATGGCACTAGAGCCTGGAGGTTGTTTTTGCATCTGAAGCAGAGAAATTTATCTATTGTCAGCTCCTCTTTTTACTGCACAGATCACAATCAGAACAGTCTACCCCTGTGGACTAAATAAAGGGTTTGGTTCGAAGTTCCATGAAGTCTACCTAGTTCGACAAGAAGGTTCTCGAGTTTAAGAAGATTCCCGAGTCCGAAAAGAAACATCTGAAGAAGACTTTAGGACACATCGACTGAAACATTGTGTTATATATATTCCACAGTGCATTTGTATTTCTTTTAATGTTCATTACATATTTAAATTTTACCATTGAACAGAGTTCCATTGTAGTTGCTAACATGCAGAACTGTAACATTATAGTAAGTGAGTTCAAACTCCAGTTGTGCTATTACGTTCACATTCAGACTAATACCCTTGGGAAAGGTATGAACCCCCTCATCCACCAAACTATGGGTTAAATAGTACGACTACTGCCTTAGTATTGATTATTCCAAGAAGATTGATTTGTTATTAAACAAAGAAACTAAAGCAAATATTACCATTAAGTTGAATTTTCAGTTTAAAAAAAGAAAGAAAAAGTTACATAGAGCTTTGTTTGGGGAATTGGGAAGGTTCTGCACTTGTACAATCCTGTGTTTCACCACAAACTGCTAATAAAAAGTATTGAGATGATTGATTACAAAGCATTGAGACTTCTTATCACAAGTATAGGGAATTGGTACTGCCCTCGCCTTGTGTATTTCTCTGGGTAATTAGTATGAACATGCCCAATTGTTTTTTTAAATACTGATGGTCTCCAAGAACTTTTACTTTCAAATAAACATTATTTTACCTTCACAGAAACATTTCTTGAAACAATCATAGATGGATTGTCTAGTCTGTGGGGATTGACTGAAATGTATTTTAAAATGCCATTGTACAATAGTAAAAAAAAGTAAAGTAAAGTCGTCAGGCCTATTGTCGGTATCAGCTAATCACCGAGGGATCCTTTCCTCTTTTCACTAGCGCTAGACCAAGGAAATTGTTTTTGCGTTTGAGGTGGAGCACCACACCTACCATCAGCTCCTTACTTTACTGCACAGATCCTATTCTACTCATACGCTGAGTTGCCAAGGGCCGGTATCGAACTAGGAACCTTGTGGTTTCTAGCCGAACACTCTACCGACTGAGCTAACCCAGCCCTTTATAGAAGTATATTATGATATAATTTCAAACAATCTCCACATAGTCACCATCTCTGTCAGCACATTCTTTGAATCTGTTTAGGAGTATAATACTTAATCTGTTTAGGAGTATAATAATAATAAAATGGAATCTGTTTAGGAGTATTATAATAAAAGATGTTGTAATTTGTTTAGGAGTATAATAATTAGAAAGATCCCTATTCTACTCATACGCTGAGTTGGCAAGGGCCAGTATCAAACTAGGAACCTTGTGGTTTCTAGCTGAACGCTCTACCGACTGAGCTAACCCAGCCCTAGTACAACAGTAATAGAATTAATTATTAATTCAAGCATACAAAATGACTTTGAGACACTTCTAGATTTTTGCACTCTGAGTGACACTGAAACACCCAGCAATGCCAAAATCTTAATAATAAAGTTTAAGTGTTTCTCAACAAAAATGTGTATTGTGAGTGTCAATACCTTAAATAATTTTCTTAATAGATTTTTGAAACTGTCTATTCCTTTTGTATACATCCTGTATTACAATGTTGTGGGGTCAGCTAAGTACAAGTACTTGTGATCTAATTAAACATTAGCCAATCAGGTATCTCAGCTTAGAATATTGGACTAGGTGGATAATTTTTTTTTTTTTTTTTAGGTATCTTTTGGAAAGAAAATGGATAGGGTTCTCTCTGCCCTTAAATATGGTACTTAACTGCTCATGATATCAGAAATTGCAATTTTCCATATAAGCATGATAAAGTCACGTTTATTAAAATTCTATATTCTATTACAAGTAACTCTAGCAAAGAAGATGGTAGCTGTTTTGAAAAATAAATATTAAGGCAATTACATAGACAGGATGTTTTTTTAGAGTTGAAATCAGTTGTTGTAAAGAAAATAAAAATAGAAAACTTTTAGGAACATATTTCCTTTAGGCACCCCTTTTTGATCCCGATTAAAAAGGACATGTTTTTATTTACACCATCAATATCAGGTTAGGGGTTAGAGTTAGGTGTTAGTTTTATAATTTTTTAAAAATCTAAAAACCGTCTGTTAAAATAACTGGATATTGACGGTGTAAATGAAAAAACATGTCCTTTCTTAATCAAGATCCAAAAGGGGTGCCTCAAGGTCATATGGTCCAACTTTTCAATAACACTAAAAAACAAAAAAAAGCCTTTTTTTAATCTGCTACTAAAGGTAATTGTTCTCTTCTTGACAGAATCCAGGATTCTGAATTCAAATCTGAAATCAGAATTTAGTCATTATGTTATGTCTTTAAGTTATAAACATTTAAATGTTATATGCACAATCTTACTACAAACCAAATCTTACCACTAAAGTGAATTTTCAATTTAAGAAAGGAGCTAAGTTTGGTGAATAGGGAGGATTCTGCGATTGCACAATTTTGTGTTTCACCACAAACATCTTTTAACATCATACCCAGGACAATAAGACCCTCAGTGATCACCTTCTAGCACATTTATGATAAAAAGGGTTCGGGTTTGCCATAAAAGGAATAGGATTGGGACAATCATATGGGTACTTGATAAAGAGGGCCTCTCTGACCGCCTGTCTAGCCTAAGTAAGGGCTTAATTGGAGTGTTGCATGTCATGAACTGCCCAGCCGCCAGGATTGTCCTTAAGCATAACATACCACCATTCACAGCCATCAAGTGGCCATCAAGTAGAGGTTTTTACCCCTCTGTAGAGGTGCAGTCTGTGTATTCTAAACCTGAGCTGACAAGACTGTGTGGACACCGGATGCAGTACTGAGGTAGTCTTTTTGCTACTCAGGTATATTTGCCGCTCATCCCACTTATGAGGGCTGGACACAACGTCTCATTTTTATGTGGGTGAACAAAAATTGCGTTGATCCCTAGGCATTCCCCACACAAGGGGGGCGCCTCAGGCACTGGGCAATAAACCCAGCCCTGCCCCTTTAAATCAAGGGGGCAGGTACTGCCTGGGGGGATAGCCCCTGGTATCGACGCTATTAATTGTACTTAACCTGATCCAGTGGTCGAAGCACACTGGACCCCCGACGAGGTCAGGTAAGTATCAGAGCACAGCATCTTTGCTGCTCAGGTAAGTGAGAAAAACTGCTACTATGTAACTAGTTTCTACAGTGTCTATTTATACCATTTCTCTGTTCACACAGATAAAACTTGGTGTGCATATCATCCTTCAATGAGTTGCACCATCAAGCTGAAAATTGAAAAATAAATGACTTAAATTGCTTGGAGAATCAACACAGACCTAAACATAGCAGCTGAGACAGAAATGTTAGCGTTTAAAAAATTATAAATTGGAAGTAAAACAGTTCTTTGATACAAACCGCAAATAACATGACTGCGCATTGATTGAATTTAAGTGGAAAATGTTCAGCACTTTATGAAAAAAAAAAAAAAGACTGTCTACAAATCTGATTTCATTTTAGACAAAAGTCCAATATTTAGCAAGGATGAATATGTCACATCATCATCATCATCAGGTCGCACAATTAGTACAGATATCTAAGACAATCTCTCGCCAACCCTCCCTATAAATTCATCATCCCAGAGAGGTCCTCCATCCAGTATCCTCGCATAGTTGGTCAATGTAGGTCCTTGGTGGCCGGCCCACATTAGCATGTCCATGTGTTGGCTTCCACAGGAGGACATCACTTATGAGCTCATCCTTGCTTCTCCAGCAGTGTCCAGCATGCCTTGTCCATCTCACTCGGATAGTTTGTGAGATGGGGGCAGGTGTACGTACAGATGCTTCCTTGTGGAGTTTCCACGACTTATTCAAGACCGCATGCAGCATCCTTGTGCAGCTCCTATTTAGCTTATTATCGAGGCATTTTGTTAGGGTCCAGCTGGTGCAGCCATACAGCAGTACTGATATAGCCACAGCCTGGAAGAATTGTCGCTTTAACTTGTCAGTGAGTTTCCAAATGTCTGATAATTTGTTTGTGGCTGACCATGCCTTTCCTATTCATGTATTAACATCGCTTTCTGTGGATGAGATATTACTACCTAGGTATGTGAATTGTTCTACTGGCTTAAGAGGCTTACTGTCGAGTGTGGAGATGTAAGTAAGTAAAGTTGTTGGGCGGCCTAATGTTGATATCAGCCAGACAGTGAGGAGTCTATCCCCTTTTCACTAGTGCTAGACCAAGGAGATTATTTTAGTATCTGAGGTTGGAGTGCCACACCTACCATCAGCTCCTCACTTTACTGCACAGATCCCTGTGCTACTCATACGCTGAGTTGGCGAGGCCCAGTATCGAAGCAAGAAGCTTTTTTACACTATTAGTATTATTAAAATCTTTTATTTGTTTTCAGATAAAACATTGTTAGTTATTATTATTATTATTATTATTATTATTATTACTAGCAAATATATGCACCCTCCGGGTGCAAGTATTTAAGTTTTAATGTAATGAAATATTGCATTAAATTAGAAAGGCTAATGAAACTAAATAAGAATGCAGATAAAAAGATTTGAAACAGAGGGGGATATAATCGAAAAATAGAACAACTGAAACTTACTCTTCTATCACTCTCGTCTTTCATTGTTATTTTTTCTAATTTAAGTATTTAGTTAAAAGAGGAAGTAAAGAATAAAATGACAGTTATTTTTTCTTGTTAATGGATTTCATTTAAGATTAATTGAAGAGATTTTTGCTGATATTCATTAAAATAAAACCAAACAGTTAGAAATCAATAATACTAAGCATATATTTATTAAAATTACATTTTTAATATCAATATGCAAATTAGCCTTCCCGTTCACACTGTAAACCACTATTTTGTTGTATATATAAATACAATTGCATGTTAATAGTATGTAGATATGGTCAACAGTATAAATAATGAAAAACAATTTTATTAATAATTGAGGTTAAAATAAGGATAAATTCATGGTGAATGTGGCGTCAATTACTAAGGGAATTGTGACTTGAGTAGTGATTTAGTTTCGGTTACAGTCAGAAAAACACACAATCTCCATTATATAAGATTATTATTATCAATTTTGACAAGTAGTTTTTTCATCTTTTTAAGTTAAGTTCTTATTTTATCAGAATTCACACAGGTCATTTTTTTTTAGGACAACAACGAGAAACAGCAGGGATGAAAAAGATAATAAAGAATAAGCCATTGTTTGGTATTGAACTTACTTACAGTTGACAAGTTCTTTTCTTTTGTTAATCAACACTATGTCTGGTCTTCTGGCTGGGATAAGGCGATTCATCTTTGTCTCAAAATCCCAGAGAATTTTATGTGCTTCATTCTCAAGAATAGATTCTGTTTTATGCATATACCATTTCGTTTTATGGTCAAAATTTAGGTTCTTGTGCAATTCTCAGTAGATCACCTTTCCAACCAGTCATGCCTAGCCTTGGCTTCATGTTTTGCTAGTTTGCGGCTATCTTATCTCGGGTATACAATGGGAGAGAGAGAGAGAGAGAGAGAGAGAGTGACAGTGTGTGTGTGTGTGAGAGAGATATTTTATGATCAGAGCAATTGGTTTGTTGAAGTTCAAATCAAATCTATAAATTCATCCATTATTCTGTTTCTCAATCTCTCTCAGCAGTAAGGTTCTTTTTATTGAAATACTAGCAGTCTCGTTTTATAATCTTCCATTGAACTTCTGCAAACCAATGGTGTTGTGAAGCTCAGTTGGTAGAGCCGGTGCATTTAACCAGTCTCCCATAAAGCAAAAAGAGGATGAATTTGAATCTCACCAAGAGCTTATCCATAACTATTAAATATCCATTTCTGTTCTTGTTATTTTCCTGATTATCAGAGACAAAACCAGAGACATATTTTTGTGTCAACATTTTTTGCCCAGATTTCCAATACATTCTTTGCAGAATGAACATAAGGAGAAGCAGTACAAAAGTAAAAACACATCTGACCAGGAAGGCTGCTTAATCTCAACTCCCACTGACTTATCCTTCTACTTTCCAAGAGTTACCTGGTCATGTGACTCTCTAGGTTAATGAGAGTCTTGCTCTAGATGACACTGGGTTCAAGATGTGTCAATCAAACTTTCAGTGATTTTCCACTGATTTACTGCTATTTTCAATCAATGCTAAAAACGTCAGGGTGGCCTAAAGTCGGTATCAGTCTATCCCCTTTTCACTAGAGCAAGAGCAAGGAGATTGTTTTTGTGTCTGAGGTGGAGCACTACACTACCATCAGCTCCTTACTTTACCTCACAGATCCCTGTGCTACTCATACGCTGAGTTAAGCTTCTGCCTATCTATTATGTAATACATCATTGTTGAAAATATGCTTGTGAGTTTGCAAGTGAGCTTATGACTTACTATGTTGTGTAATGTTCTGTGCTGTCATGTACAATTCAACAGGAATACCTTTATTAGAAATGCAAAAGATTCCAAGACCATGTCGACAAGGAATGGTGAACAATAGTGACTGTTTGGAATAATAATATCAGTTCAGCTTTTCTAATAAAGGAACTCTCATAGAAGTGTTAACTTCTTTCTTTTTTGATCACCCTGTACAAATTAAAAGATGAAAGAAAATGCTTGTCGAAATTAATAATAACAAAAAATGTCAGGCCTCGAATGTAGAGTTCCACTGATTGAACTCTTGATGAATGAGTTAGATAGGTGTTATTACAAAAGCCAATCTAGTCGGCAGATCTTGGTTGATGATAAATAAAAGTGTGGTGATTTTCTCAGTGGGTTCTCCTGTGAGAGAACTGATTAGGAGAACAAAAGAATCAATAATTTAATAATGTAAATAATCAATAAGAAATTTTTTCATTTGGTCACCAATAGTTTTATACAGATATGAACAAGTTTTATCTAAGACTTGAGATAGAATGTCTCTTTAATTGAAGATTAACTAAGGGAGACAACTGAGTAATACAATATATAAGAAAATTTGGATAATAAAAGAAAAAATTATTTGAATTGGCATGGTTTGGTTGGGTTTGATTCAGTTGGTTTATTATCTGTTCATCCACAAATGAAATTTTGGACCATATATGATCTTTAGGCACCCCTTTTGCGATCTCGTTTCATAAGGACATTTTTTTCATTTACACCGTCTACATCTGGTTGTTTGTAAACAGATGATTTTTAGAGTTTTTTTAATTATAAAACTAACCCCCCTAACCCTTAACCCTAACTCCTAACAAACAACCGGATTTTAACAGTGTAAATGAAAAACATGTCCTTATGAAACGAGATCGCAAAAGGGGTGCCTAAATGTCATATGGTCCAATATTTTATATATGGATATGGATTGTATTATGAATACCAGTTTGTATACCTTGGTAGTAAATCTCATCTACAGAATAGGATGTTACGATTCTTGTGGGCATTTTCATCCTGCAGGTGAGAGCACTTTACAGTGGAGAGCTCTTGTATTCGTTAGTGTTTATCCTAGTGTTAAGTAGAATCCTTGGGTTCCTTAGAGTAATCCGTTGTGATAAGCAGAATCCTTGTGTTCCTGATCCGTTCATCCATGTCAAAATACAAGCAACTGAATGCCTTTCAAGATCGGCCATTAAATAGTTAACCAACAACGTATTCGAAGATGTTGATTGGCTGATTTAATCCACATGGTCTTGCAGAGTCTATAAGTTTAAGTGGTGGGCTCCAGCACACCTTATATAACAAAATTATTCCAGCAAGTAACATCAATATATGCATTAGAAAGGCATGGATTGCTATAGACAGATTATTGATCATATACAAATCTGATCCCTCAGATAGGATAGAGAAGTCTTCAATGCTGTAGTTGTGTCCGTGCTACTGTATGGCAGCACTACTTGAACTCTAACAAAATACTTGGAGAAGAAGATGGATAGCAACTATATAAGGAAGCTACATGCTGTCTTGAACAAATCCTGGAAGTAGCCCCCCCATAAAAGAGCAGCTGTACAGCCACTTGCCTCTTATCACACAAACCATCCAAGAAATATGAGCAGAATATGCTGGGCACTGCTGAAGAATTAAGGATGAACTCATAAGCAATGTTTTCAGTAGGTATTTATCTGTTCATAGATATACCAGTGTGGATTGGCTGTAAAAATCTACATCGATCAGCTCTGCAAAGATACTGGATGCTGTACAGACAACATGCCAGAAGTGATGGCCAATAGGGACTGGTGGTGAGAAAGAGTCATGGAGATCCATGTTTTCATCAGGACTTTATGATGCATTATGAACTGGGAAAATAAAGTTACATTTCTAAATTATATACTATTTTTTAAATTTCATATTTGTTCCCACATCAACCCTCTCTTGCAAATCAGAATTTTTATTTTATCATATATGTCAATTCCTTTAGTTTCTGTATTTAAAAAATTGCAAGAGGACATAGTTCAGGAAAACTATATTGATCATATAAAACATATCATAATTCAGTGCCGTTAAAAAATGCTGGATTGATAAATCTTTTCAGCAACAGTTAAAACATTGCAGTCATCGATTTTAAGATCAATAATTCCTAGATTCATTTAGCATAAAATATAAACTGAATTAGTTGGTTGGCTGTTTTTATGGCATTTCAATACTTATTGGGTCATTCAATGCCTAACTCAGTATTTTCTTTTGCTTTGCAAGCTATTAAAGTCAGTCCTTTTTGTAGTAAAAAGTTTCAAGTAACTAGATATGTTGTATAGTTCCTGAATAATGGAATCGTTCTCTTCTCCATCCTCTGTGAAAGGTGCCTTTGCTGGCTTGGGCATGTCAGGAGGACAGAAAATGGCAGCATCCCAAAAGATCTTTTGTATGGCAAATTAATAAAAGGCTCCCAATCGGTAGGTAGACCACGCCTATGCTTTAAAGAGTCTGTGGTAGAGACATGACGATATGCCACATTAACACCAACATGTGGGAGGTAGACGCAGAAAATTGAGCAGCTTGGTGCCTTAATGTTAAGCAAGGTACGATGAGGAGTGAGGTGGAGAAGAGAGCTGTCTCAACAACCAAAAAGAGCCAGAAAGATGGAGAAAAAACAGCAGCCCCAGAAAGCATCACAGTTTGTGTGCAGTCAGTGCACCAAAAACTGTCACTCAGGGATACGCCTGCACAGCTACTTGCGCAGATATTTTTTTTTTTTAATTTATTTATTTGGACACTATGCCAGCATCCTTAGTGGACAGAAATGTGCCAAAGACAAGTACCATGTTATGAAAAGACAACTTGGCTGATGTCCGACAAAAGAGAATTAAAAGTTAACAGTCTTTGATTTTGATAATTAGTATCTGGGTGTGGGAGAGCCACTTCCGTTTTTATATTTAAATCTATTTCTGGGGTCATTCATCAGTCACATTACTGGCACCCGGCTTAGTATTTACTCTTCCAAATTTTAACCTTTCTTTGCTCTTATTTCTTTTTCTTCTGTTTCTCCTTTCAATCCCTGTAGACCACAATAATTACGCTACACATTGAAGGCATGAACAAACTTGATTGATAACAAAAAAAAACATCCACCTGGAATCGTTTGTCAGGATTGTTGTATTTTTCTTTTTCTCTTTAATGAATCATTCTTTAAATCTTTGGTGAGAAAAGTTCCATTCTAAGCAATTTTGTTTATTGTTCTTTTCGATTCCCTTTGTGAAAATATGTTATTATTGAATTCTTACATCAATCAGATTCCAGCTGAAACCACCAAGTTTTAGATTAAAAAATGGAGTTTCCTTTGGCATCCTTCCGTCTACTAAAGATGATGGCGTAGTATCCATTTTTTTTTATATCTGCAACTGTGTAAGTGGCTGAACAGACAAATTTTTGAATGGCAATCTCTGGTGCAGTGACTGCAAACAAACAGTGAAGCTTGCTGGAGTTGCTGTTGTCTCTTCTTCCTTTTGGTTCTCTTTTCCATGGCGGCTACTTTCCTCTCTTTTTCACTCCTTTTCGTTCCTTGTTTGATGAGGAGTCGCCAGGCTGCACATTCTTCTGCACAAGCCTCCCATGTGTTGGTGTTGATGTGGCATGTCTTCATGTTTCTCTTGCAGAAATCTTTAAAGCACAGGCATGTTCTCCCAACTGGTTTGGTGCCCTCTGCTAATTCGCGAAAAATGGAGTAGTAAATGTTTATTATAGTAACTAGCAACAAAAAAAAAATGCCCTTCGGGTGGTGTAAAAATTAATTTTTAAAAGATATTGTCTGAGATGGGAGAAGAGGATAGTTAAAAATTAGATGTCAGAGGGTTTGTATCATAATTAAGCAAAATCATTATATTTATTAAAGGAAGAAAAAATAAAACAATTTGAAATGAAAACTTAGTTTTGTTCCCCTCAAATAAAATCCTGTGTGCATCTACTAATTACTAATTAAATAATAATTTTCAATATTTTGCACATAGATTTTACACTAGATCGTAGGTATTTATTTATTTAAAAACTTTTTAGTTAACTTCTTGTTACTGAAAAAAAAAGGACAAGAGTAAAAAAACAATTTGGAAAATTGCTTACTCAAATTTTCAGTGTAAATAACACAAGAATATTGTGACATAAGCTGTGAAGTAGTTTTGGTTAAAGACAGAAATACACACCTATCTCCATTATTAATAGATTTTTGGCAGAAAAATATCACTCATAAATAATCACATACCTAACGATTCCTTTTTTATAAAAAGGTTAATTTTCTTCTAAACCAAAGATCATCATCAAGTATTGATAATAGCACAGATTTCCTTGACTCTCTCTTGCCATCCATCCCTATCAATCACCACTCTTGAAAGATCCTCTATACTGCATATAATTGTTTATAAGAATTATCATTAGTTACTTGAACCCATGTAATTCCTTGGAAAAAAAATAAAGATTGGTTTCAGCTTTAAATAACCCAGTAAGGGTTGACATGTTTTAAAACCAGCAAAACCAATGATTGTATATGAACTTCCATGGTATTTGAAAATAGATTTCTGATTGGCACAAAAGTAGCTGAAACATCAAAAATAACTAAATAACCTTATATATATATATATATATATATATATATATATTTCATTTACATTGCTTAGTCCCACCAACGTTAGATGAAAATGTCTCTTCTGAACACAATCTAAATATATTGTGAATCATTCTGTACAAAATCCCTTAATGTTAAAAAAAAATGAAAATTTATTTTAAAATGATCCAAAGAATTAAAAGATAAAAGAAAACCAAAATCATTTGGAATTATTCCTTTGAGAATTCCATGCTGACATGAAGATTACAAGAAATGATTAGTTAGGGAAATACAGAATGTCGACCATCTCTAATACGGTAGCCTTTGATGCCATATTCTACTGTTTATGCAACTAGCAAATTAGTCATTTATTTTTATTTTATTTTATTTCTTTATGTTTTGTCATTGATCATTTTGGATCTTTTTTTTTTCTTTTTATAGATAAAGCAGATTAATGAGGGACAGACCAACAAAGAAGCACAGCATGATTTAGGCTAATAATCTAACTGGATTTTTATATCACAGTCAGATAAAATGCATCCAAATATATTTATATGAATCGTATATATATATATGTGTGTATACTTACAGAATTCATCAATATGTGTACATATCATTCCATCCATAATAATGCCTATATATACATACACATATATATATATATATATATATATATATATGAAAATACACCTATAGACATCTTCTCAGATAAAACATATACATAGCAGAATTTGAATTTGTAGATGTGCATACATCTTTTCCTCCCACCAATATATATATATATATATATATATATATATAAATATATATATATATATATATGAGTGTATGAATATATATTTATGATTGAGTGTGTAGATATTGTACATATGTGCATATTTAAATTTTTGCATGTCTCTACAAGTCTTTATTACACATACACACATATATGTACACACGGATGCACGCACACATATATATATATATAACACAAACACTCATATATCTACCACACACATTATAGAGTGTTTGTGTGTATATAACTTTGAGGATGTGTGTACATCTTTCACTCTCAAGCAATATATATATCAATAATATTTATGCTTGTTGATTTAGCCAATATTCTCATTATATTTATCAAATTAAGAATCTAATTGCTTTTATTGGATCCCCTCTCTCTGCCAACCAATAAGTTTGACAAACTACTAGAGAGAGAGAGAAAGAAAGAGAGAGAGAGAGTTAGAGAGAGACCAAAAGACAAGCAGTCAGACAGACAGATTGGAAGGCAAATAGATGCAGAGGCAGAAAATAAATTGAAAGATAAATAGAAAGATATAAATAGACAGACAAATAATTAGACTTTGAAAGAAAGAAAATAAGAAGACGTATTTTGACAAGCTAAATAAAAGTTTTACAAATCAATGGAAGGACAGTCAAAAAAGAAACATTTTAAATTTAAAAAAAAATAAACTGAAGTAAACAAACAAAAAAAAGACAAAAAAAAAAGAAATGTCACAGAATAAAAAAAACCCACCCAAACTAATAGATTAGAAATTTCATCAAATCCATCAAAAAATAAACAGAGAGTTCTCAGACATACAAAAAATACTAAGACATTCACAGGTAAAAAAAAACAAAAAAAACCAAAATAAAAAAACAAATAAAAAAACGTGTCTGCTCATTTTAATGAAACTGCAATTTTTTTTCATGAGGGTAATTTTGCAGCTCACTTCAACTACGTCAAACTTTTCCCCTTTAAATAAAATACCACCCCTGCATCAAATATTAAAACTTAATTAGGATATTTTGTGGTTATAAATTACCGTAACTGTTTTTGTTGGTGTCTGGCAAATGTGCCACCGATACTTAGCACTGGTAATATTTGACAGATGATGATGATGGTGTCACGACTGAATATCATAAAAGGATAAACACAATCAAACAGTCTCTCTTTTTCTCAACTTCAAGACATGATGGAAGTCAGATGGAATAGTAAAAAATCTTCATAAGATCTTTTGTTTAAAAAATGTCCAAAAATTCCCCCCCAAATTATTCTAACAAAAACAACTCTCGTAAAAACTTTGTCTTTTTTCCCCGTCTTCACAATAAAGTTGGTTACTAATTACTGTTTTTATTTATTATTAGTGATATAATGAATATGTAAATACCTTGGTACCCCCTCATTATAATCTGATTGGACAGTGTCATATATAAATAGGCGACACTCTGTTGGTTCTAGACCCACGACCTACACTTACTCGATAGCCGATCACCTTATGCTTACAAGCTAATTTACTCACTAGACGACACCATGACAGACGGATTACTATTGATGTACCAATTAATACTGCAATAATATACCAAATACAAACTTCAGAATATATCCCTTAACCCGGATATATCAATTAGTTATTATTATTATTTTTAATTTATTATTGAATGTTGTGTTTATATACAATAAAGTTGAGGACAACAGTCCAAAATATCACAATTATTCATATCAAGCCTCATCTCATAAATACAAATATAAATATACAATCAAACTTGTCTCTCTTTTTCTTAACTTTAAAATGTGATGAAAGTCAGTTAAATATTAGAAAGTCTTCACAGATCTTATGGTTAAAAAATGTCTAAAAAATATAATCTCTCATAAAAACTTGTCTCTTTATCTCATCTTCACAATAAGGTTGATTACTAATTTTTGTACATCCTTTGACATGGTGCACTTACTTAATTTTTTAAACTTTAATTTCCTCCATTGAATTCATTTCTGCAGTTTTATCTTTGGGTCAAATAGACCAATAGATAGAACTACATATACAAATAATTTATTTATAGTTGTAAAATATTGTCAGATCAGCCATAATTTTTGGTTGAGATGATAAGAGAAGAATAGTGCTCCAATTTGCCACATTCTCCCAAAAACACTCATTAGGTTTTGAATTCAGTCTTTCCTTCTCTTAGATGAGTTGCCTTTTATCTCCACAATAAGGTTGGATAATAATTTCTGTATATGACCTTTGACATGATACAATCATTTAATTTCTATAACTTCAATTTCGTCCATAAGACTAATTTCTTCAGTTCTATGAATGGGTCAAATAGACCCATAAATGGGACTACCTACTTTATAGTGGTAAAGGCCATAGTGGTAATAGACCCATAAATGGGACTACCAACTACATAGTGGTAATAGACCATAAATGGGACTACCTACTTTATAGTGGTAAAGGCCATAGTGGTAATAGACCCATAAATGGGACTACCAACTACATAGTGGTAATAGACCCATAAATGGGACTACCTACTTTATAGTGGTAAAGGCCATAGTGGTAATAGACCCATAAATGGGACTACCAACTACATAGTGGTAATAGACCCATAAATGGGACTACCAACTACGTAGTGGTAAAGGCCATAGTGGTAATAGACCCATAAATGGGACTACCAACTACATAGTGGTAAAGGCCATCGTGGTAATAGACCTATAAATGGGACTACCAACTACGTAGTGGTAAAGGCCATCGTGGTAATAGACCTATAAATGGGACTACCAACTACATATTGGTAAAGGCCACAGTGTTAATAGACCCATAAATGGGATTACCAACTACATAGTGGCAATAGTCCCATAAATGGGATTACCAACTACATAGTGGTAAAGGTCATAGTGGTAATAGAACCATAAATGGGATTACCAACTACATAGTGGTAATAGACCTATAAATGGGACTACCAACTACATAGTGGTAATAGACCCATAAATGGGACTACCAACTACATAGTGGTAATAGACCTATACATGGGACTACCAACTACATATTGGTAAAGGCCATAGTGGTAATAGACCCATAAATGGGACTACCTACTTCATAGTGGTAATAGACCCATAAATGGGATTACCAACTACATAGTGGTAATAGACCCATAAATAAGACTACCAACTACATAGTGGTAAAGGCCATAGTGGTAATAGACCCATAAATGGGACTACCAACTACGTAGTGGTAAAGGCCATAGTGGTAATAGACCCATAAATGGGACTACCAACTACATAGTGGTAAAGGCCATAGTGGTAATAGACCCATAAATGGGACTACCAACTACATAGTGGTAAAGGCCATCGTGGTAATAGACCTATAAATGGGACTACCAACTACGTAGTGGTAAAGGCCATCGTGGTAATAGACCTATAAATGGGACTACCAACTACATATTGGTAAAGGCCACAGTGTTAATAGACCCATAAATGGGATTACCAACTACATAGTGGCAATAGTCCCATAAATGGGATTACCAACTACATAGTGGTAAAGGTCATAGTGGTAATAGAACCATAAATGGGATTACCAACTACATAGTGGTAATAGACCTATAAATGGGACTACCAACTACATAGTGGTAATAGACCCATAAATGGGACTACCAACTACATAGTGGTAATAGACCCATAAATGGACTACCAACTACATAGTGGTAATAGACCTATACATGGGACTACCAACTACATATTGGTAAAGGCCATCGCGGTAATAGACCCATAAATGGGACTACCAACTACGTAGTGGTAAAGGCCATAGTGGTAATAGACCCATAAATGGGACTACCAACTACGTAGTGGTAAAGGCCATAGTGGTAATAGACCCATAAATGGGACTACCAACTACATAGTGGTAAAGGCCATCGTGGTAATAGACCTATAAATGGGACTACCAACTACATATTAGTAAAGGCCATAGTGTTAATAGACCCATAAATGGGATTACCAACTACATAGTGGCAATAGTCCCATAAATGGGATTACCAACTACATAGTGGTAAAGGTCATAGTGGTAATAGAACCATAAATGGGATACCAACTACATAGTGGTAACCTATAAATGACTACCAACTACATAGTGGTAATGGGACTACCAACTACATAGTGGTAATAGACCCATAAATGGGACTACCAACTACATAGTGGTAATAGACCTATACATGGGACTACCAACTACATATTGGTAAAGGCCATAGTGGTAATAGACCCATAAATGGGATTACCTACTTCATAGTGGTAATAGACCCATAAATGGGATTACCAACTACATAGTGGTAATAGACCCATAAATGGGACTACCAACTACATATTGGTAAAGGCTTGTATAGATTCAGCCATGCTTTTTGGATAAGTTGATAAAAGAAAAATGGTACATCAATGTGCTACAGATTCTTCCAAAGTTGATAAAAGAAAAATGGTACATCAATGTGCTACAGATTCTTCCTCAGGTTTTGAATTCAGTCTTTCTTTCTCATAGATTGGTTGCCTTTCATCTCCAAAATAAGGTTGATTACTTCTTTCTGAATACACCCTTTTATATGATACACTATTTTAATTTGCATAACTTTAATTAAACTGTTATCTAAAAGAATATACAGTGCAATTTCTCTGGCATTCATTTCTTTCTATTTGTCCTTGAGTCAAATAAATCTAAATTTAGTACTTATGTTTTAGAGTTCTGTATAGATCAAATTATAAATACATAGATATATGTGCATTTCTTAGATTACAATATTATTTGTTTATGTATATACCCAAACAGGTTCAGTAACCCAATCCCATATTTTTCTTTTTGATATTGATTTGATCATACATATGTATGCATATATAATATAACTTTTGATGTATATATATATATATTATATATATAATTCTTGAGAGAAAGCATGCTTCATGTTACCATAAGAATGAGATGTCTCATTTCTTAGTAATAATATCACATTGCTAATACATTGCAAAAAGTTTCCCAGCTTCAAAAATGACAAAAATTGGATCAATGATTAATATTGGAAAACAAATACAAAATAAAAAGCATGCAAATCTTATTTCAATATTTATTTGTTTTTTTGCATTTAAACGGTGTTGATTGCTCTAAAAAAAAACATTGATAAAAATGAGCTGTTTTTGCTGTGTTTATTTGTTTGTTTGTTATGCCTCCTTGGGTATCTCCCCTTTTCTTATATCTTCTTACATCAACCTTATACAAAAAATAAAATAAAAGAAAAAGAAAACAGAAGAATCTTTGCATATACACTGTTAATATAATGTCTATCTACAGATCAATTTTTTTTAAGTAATTCATCCAAAAGTTATCAAAAATGCACTCTTCAATTATTATTCTTTCCATTTCAAAAAATATAATTCAAATCAAACATAAACAAATAAGATATGTCAAATCATCCAGAAAAAAAGTAAAATTGTCACCCAACCCCTTTAATTTTTTTTTGAATTTTTTTCCATGTGTGGACTATGTTAACATTAGACAATCCCCAAAATTTGAGCTTTCAATTCAAAAAATTTCAGAGTTATGTCAATATTTTGCTCTCCAAATTTAGCAGGGTTTGTGAAAAATGGTGACTTTTTGTAAACTACCTTTTTGGTACAAATAATGTTCAATATATGTGAAATAATAATAGAACAAATTTTTGTCAAAGATGCAGTGCCACATCGAGATATTGATCTTGCTATGAAAAAATCTGAAATCATCAGTAACTTAAAATTGGTTGACTTTCAGTTTTTTTATAGCAGTTTTGGATTTCTTATGCAAAAATACTTTATAAACCAATTTTCAGTAGTAGGGAAGTTCTAGAACTCATTTTACAGACAAAAATATGTTACAAAAGTTACCATTTTCTGCCGGCCCTCCTCAAATTTAGAGAGCTAAAAATCGACATGACTCTGCCAATATTTGGATTTGAAAGCTCAAATTTTGGGGATTGTCTAACTTTATCATAATCCCCACTTGGACAAAATTTCAGAAAAATTGAAGGGGGTGGGTGACATGGCCTGGGTGATTTGACATGAATTACCCCAATGTTATCATAAATGACTATGTTTTACAATAAAGAACGGATTTTAAGAGGAGAATAACTGTTCAAAAATTGACAATAATTATATTGTTTTATATTTATTAATCTAAATATTTTTCTGGAAGAAAATCTAGATGAGAACTACAAAAGAATACTGCATGCTGTTTTGAACAAATCCTACAAGCATCACTCTACAAAACAGCAGCTGTACGGACACACACCACCCATAATTGCAAACCATCCAAGTAAGATGAGCAAGATATACTGAGCACTGTTGAGGAAGTAAGGATAAACTCATAAGCAATATTCTCCCATGGACTCCTACACATGGACACACCAGTGTTGGCTGACCAGCAAAATTTGCATTCATCAGCTCTGTGCAGGCACTGGTTGTCATCAAGAGGATTTGTCAAATGCGACAACTGATAGGGATGGATGGCAAAAGAGATCCAAGGGAATCCATGCTGTTGAGATGACTTGAAGTATTATAAACAATAAAAATGTTTATGTGATGATTATGTGCAAAAATAAACCTATTAGAAATGTTAACATCAGATAATAAATACAACTGTTATTAGAGAAGGTTTGGTTTGATATTTTCTTCTTCAGTTATACTTAATTTAATGGCCATGATTTTCCAACTTAGAAATATCAGAATATTTGCCAATTGCAGTTGCAGCGTATCCCAAATTCTATTCATTTATCAAATTTCCAGCCTGATCATAAAAGCCTATGAATTATCTCCCTTGTTTAATTCTCTTCAAATTCAACTTCTCAGTCCCTGTCTATTCAGAAAGCCTTTCACATTGTAGCTGCAAAAATCTTGTAATGAGATTCAAACAAGATTATGGAAGCCTTTCTGCTCAATGGACAAAGTACATATACATGCATGGCTGGCTGGATTACCCATAATGCCTTTGTTCCATAATGCTTTAGTTCAGTTCTTCTCTCCCTCTCCTCTGTAGGTTATCTTCTGTAGGGATAAGACTCCAACAGAATTAGTTTATATGATACAGGTCAAGGGAACTCGTAGAGAATCTTTTAAAAAAAAATGAAAAATAATGAGATAAAAAAAAATATATATATATATATATATATAAAAAGAAATAAAAAGGATAAAATAACTTCTCTCGTGGAAAGAATTACCATTTTAGAAGTTGGTTCGGCACTGCTGGATTTTGGAAAACTGGGCCATAAATCACGTCACGCTCAGCGCTTAGAGCAATCTATCGCATTTTCCGTGTTCTTTAAAGGTGTCCACGCATGTGCCGGTCAAGTAAATATGCTGTGCAAATAATGCACACCGTATTGGCAGGGGTTGTGGGGGGGGGGTCGGTGGATCGCAGAAATGGCCAACAAAGGCGAGGGAGACATCAAAGAATTATGTACATGTGTGTTTTTTCATGTATACACATACCCACATACCTAACTAAATGTACGTAGATGTGAGCACATCCTGAAAAAAAGATTAAAGATCATAATTACATTGCAGATTCGTTTGCAGGGGACATTTTCATTGATTCCCAAATAACAAGAGAGCATCATTAAATCTGAAGCCTCCCACACAGTTATAGAGAGGAATTTTGATCTGAAATTTCACTGTATAATGTTGGATATAAGTGATTAATAAGTACATTGCCAAACAAAGATGTAAAATAGAATATTGTGGTATAGAATAATTACTTTTATCATTATGCAGTGGAATTATTGATGCAACTATATATATATGTATATACAACGTGTGTCAAAAAAGTATCAATATTTTTTTTAGTTTTTGACACATCTTGTATTCTGAATAAAAATAATGTTCCATCCATTCTTCATTTCTATCTTAGTAAATACAGCTTTAAATTTGCTACTTTTTGACTCACCTTGTATTCTGAAATTAATGAATGGAATGTTACTTTTTTCCAGAATACAAGGTGTGTCAAAAACTACAAAAAATATGAATGCTTTTTTGACATACCTTGTATTAACAAACAACATCATAGTACCTTCTTTTTTCTTTACACTTGCATTGTGACAGCCTTCAAAACCAACCAACATACCAATATATATATATATATATATTTACACACACACACACATATATATATATATATATATATATATGGGGGGGGCGTGAGCAAATATTAACTTTTGGAAAAAAATATTTCAAAGGATGTTTTTTTTTCTATCTGATAATATGTCAATGTTTCATTTTTTGTGAAACCATCTTCAGGGCAATTAATAGCAGATGTTAAAATGCTTCATCAAAAAGATATTTTCAATGAAAAATGAAACAAAAAATTATTTGCTTTCTTGTTAATAGCATTCCATTTCAAAATATTGATGTCACTTGTTTTTCAAAATATCTCTTTGATATAAATTAAAAAAAGAATATAACATCCATGTATGTAGTTTAAAAAATTCCATCAAAAATGTTTTTTTTATAATGCATATATATATATATATATATATATATATATATATATTATAATGGTACACAGTAATAACCTACTCGAGTTTCACCATAAGGATCATCAGGGTTAAATTCAAAGAATTAATCAAGATATTGATTAATTACAGTTGATTGTATGTGTGTTGGCAATGACGGTCATAGCCAAAAAATATACACGTGCAATTGGCTGTAATTAATCAATATCTTGATTAATTCAGTAGATTTAACCCTGAAGATCCTTATGGTTAAACTCGAATAGGTTGTTACTGTATAACATTATAATAATAAATTTGCTCTACTCACATATTGAGCACTTTATATTTGTTATATTGTTGTCTTATCATTGTGAAACTGGCATCAACAAACCATTGTGACCAATTTCACCAGTAAGTCACCATTTTCATATAAAATCATTTATATATATATATATATATATATATATATATATATATATATATTATAATGATCCACTTATTGTAGTTTTATATGAGATTTATATGTAAATATAAGACAGCAACCATGGCTCATCATAGAAAATTTTTTGTTAAAGCAATAATAAAAGTATCGGGGGTTTGTCATAAGGGCAATAAGGTTGGGACAATCATATAGGTGCTGGGAATTGATCAGAGGGTTCCAATCTGACCTTCCATTTAACCTAAGTAAGGGCCAAAGTGGAGTGTTGCATGTCAGGGACTGCTCAGCCCCTAAAATTCTGTCCTTAAGGATCATGGGTTGCCGCCCACAGCCAAAGATTTTACTTCTCTACAGAGTATATTCTACTGCCCCAGGCAACAGAATGACTATGTTTGGTTTGTTTTGTTTTACGGCATATCAATCTCAGTGGGTCATTTAATGCTGATAAACTTTTGAAATAAATTCATTCTTAATGGATACTCAATTTTTTTTATAAATACATTTTCTATTTAACCCATGGATGGGACCCTAACAGGTACTATCACTCTCGGTCAGAGTGGACCAGGGAGCAATGGTGATGAAGGGATGCTCCACATTCCCAACACCTCCAGAACTGGAACCTCACCATCAGGTAGAGTTTAATGTCATTCCCAGGATGTGAAGACTGTCAGTCACTGTCTTCTAGTACCCATATCATAAAATCATAAAAAGGGTTTGGGCTTGCCATAGGGACAATCATATAGGTGCTAGAGCTTAACATGACTTAAATATATAGTTGTTTAAAAAGTGTACAAATTATTTGTATTAAGAATAGTTATTTGAAGCTGTAGTTGTTTAATAAGGATTATGATTAGTTACTTGAAACCACATAAACCATATATTTGTGTGTAAATTATTAATATTAGATAGGAATACCTAAAAGCATTTAACTGTGAACAAATGATTATTATCATCACATAGGAAGAGTTGAAACTTGTGCATAGATTATCAATATTAAGATTAGTTATTTGAAGCAATAATTGTTTACAAAAGATTATTATCATTAATAACATAACTGCTTAAAAAAAGACTGACTTTTCACATTTAATAACCCAACAATGATTTACTTGTTTTAAAACGAACCAACCAAAATTCCACTAAATTCCTTTTTATGTCTTATTCCCAATCCATTTGATTAGATATTTTATCCATATACAGTATTACCTTGACTTAAGAGTGTTCTGAATTATTAGATTTCCTAGTTAGAAATATAAATATAATTGTTTTGTTTTGTTTTGTTTTACGGCATATCAACCTCAGTGGGTCATTTAATGTCGATAAAATTTTGAAATAAATCAATTCTTAATGGATAATACAATTTTTTTATAAATACATTTTTCTATTTAACCCAAAGATGGGACCCTAACAGTAATACCACTCCGGGTCAGAGTGGACCAGGGAGCAATGGTGATGAATGGAGTGCTCCACATTCCCCAAACCTCCAAAACTGGAACCTCACCATCAGATAGAGTTTAATGTCATTCCCAGGACATCAGTCACCGCCTTCTAGCACCCATATGATAAAAGGGGCTGGGGCTTGCCATAAGGGCAATAGGGTTGGGAAAATCATATAGGTGCTAGGGCTTGACGTGACCAGCCGATTGATCAGAAGGGGCCTCTCCGACCGCCCGTCTAGCCCAAGATAGGGCCAAAGTGGAGTATTGCATGTCATGAACTGCTCATCCACCTGGGCTCTATCCTTAAGCATCACAGGTCGCCACCCACGGCCAACAGGTGACCCCATTGAGGGAGTCTTACCCCCTGCAGAGGTGCAGTCGGTGCATTCTAACGCCCCACCGACAGGGCAGAAAGATAATTGTGAGTATATATATATATATATGGCGATTGCTATTTCTACAAGAAGTTTGGTTGTGAGCACGCAGAGGGCCCACTGTTCCAAATTTGTTTTTATGATCCCTGTCACACATGAAACCCTTTCTCAACTTCCTCTCGCATACAACCACACATGACTGAGAAGCACAGCCCTCAACAGGCAGGACCTATCACACAGGTCACATATATGGTCAGTCTTATATATAATAATGAGTATAATATATATATACATATATATATATATACACACACATATATATATATATATATATATATATATACTTAGTTTTTTGCTTTGTATTCAGAGCTAAGATTTGATGTATGAGCGAGCTTCAGATATGCTTAGGTTAATAAGTTCACTAAAAACATTTAAGTTTCCAAATTTATTATGCCAAAGAAAAATACTATTTAATAAAGATTAAAACATATTATAGCACATAATTGATTATGTTCTATTCTATTATGCCTTTATAAAATACAGTGGTATTTTTCTTCTAAAAAACATAACAAAAATATAAGGGTGTTTTTTTTTTAGGGAGGGGGGACAGATTAATGGCATTTTGGTTTATTTCAATGGGGAAAATTGATTTGATATATAAGGAAATTGAGTTATGAGCGGAACAAATTGAACTTGTAAGTCAAGGGACCACTGTATTTATCCATGTAGATAATTACAAATATGATTTATCTAGAATATAATTTCTTACATATGCTAAGAAAAAACATTATGCCACCCACAAAACCTTTATCAGATGATGACTCTTGGCTAAAACATGGTTTCGGATCTAAATAATCATTATAACTAATGTAAAATGATACAGTAATATCTTAGGATACCAGCAGACTTTGTTGTACATGAACCCAGAAATGAAACATCTTATTATAATGGAGTGTTGCATACTCATACACATATACCCATGTTGGGTACATACACAAGTGTTCTTTTACTGGAGAGAGGGAGAGAGATAGACACAGGTAGATAGAGAGATTCATAAGTTACTTCTTTGGCCATTCGTGATCTCTAGTCGTTCTCTATGACTTCTATTTCTTTGTTCTTATTGGTTGGTCGTCCTTGATTCATTTCGTCTTCTAGGTCAGTCTTGTTGCCAAAACATTCATCAACCACAAAACCATATTATTTATTTAAACTTTTATTTACTTAACTAATCATCTTCATCTAACTAAACACAGCGTGTGTGTGCAGGTGAGCCCCAGCTAAGGCAGATAGGCCTTATCTGCCCGACGTCCAAGCTGAAACTAACTGGTTAACTTGGTCCCACGTGACTTCACATACTTCGCGGGTTTTCTGTAATATTCCATGGAAAGCCCCGCCCGTGATATGAAAAGGGGCCATCCCTTCAGAAATACAGGGGGGTTGACAATAATCTATGCATAGATTATGTAACAGGAGATCTAAAACAGGTTACCAGGCTACTTTTCCCTCTTTTGATCATATGTTTGAAAAAAAAAAATGTGGGAAATGTACCGTCATTCTTTCTTTCTTTCTATTTTTTCATTCTTTCTTTCTTTCTTTTTTCTTTCTATTTTTTTTCTTCTTTTTTATTTCTATTTTTCATTCTTTATTTTTTATTTCTATTTTTCATTCTTTATTTTTATTTCTATTTTTTCATATTTTTATTTCTATTTTTCATTCTTTATTCTTTCTTTTTTTTTTATTCTTTCTTTATTTTTTCTATTTTTTCATTCTTTCTTATTTTTCTTTTTTTTTCATTCTTTCTTTATTTTTTTCTTTCTATTTTTTCATTCTTTCTTTCTATTTTTTCATTCTTTCTTTCTATTTTTTCATTCTTTCTTTCTTTATTTTTTTCTTTCTATTTTTTCATTCTTTCTTTCTTTCTATTTCTTTCTTTCTAGTTTTTAGTTGTTGTCTCTGTAACTGAATCTATATCACGACTCGAGCCAAAATTCACTAAGTTATTTACATCACATTTTCCTTGATTTGATTTTTATTTAAACCTCAATTATTAATACAATTGTTTATATTATTTATACTGTTGGCCCCATCTACATACCAACAACATGCAAGTTTATTTACATATTCAACAAAATAGCAGTTTACAGTGTGAACGAGAAGGGTAATTAACATATTGATATTAAAAATTTTATTTCAATAAATATGTGCTTTGTATTATTGATTTCTAATTGTTTGGTTTTACCTTAATGAATATGAGCAAAAATCTTGGGGATAAATCTTAAAAGAAATCCTTTAACAAGAAGAAAAACGGTGATTATATTCATTACTTCCTAATTTAAATAAATAGTTAAATTAGGAAAATTTAGCAATGAAAGATGGGAGTGATGGAAAATGATAGTAAAGTTAGTTTCAGAGTTGTTCTATTTTCTGATTATACACCCTCTGTTTTAAATCATTTTATCTGTATTCTTATTTAGTTTCATTAGCATTTCTAATTTAATATATTTCATTTCATCAAAACTTAAATACTTGCACCTGGAGGGTGCATATATTTGCTACTTATGATGTAAGATTTGAAATAATTGTCCACACAAAAAAGTCAAGGCTTAGCAGTGTATATATCTATATAAACCAGGGTCATCCAGAAAGGTTCCACCCTATTGGCTGGGCTGTAGAATATGCTGACTGCAGCCACAAGTTTTCCATGAGTGGCAACCTGTGATGCTTAAGGACAGAATCCTGGTAGCTGAGTAATCCATGGACTTTACTTGGGCAAGACAAGTGGTTAAAAGGCTTCTTCCAATCAATCAACTGGTTGCATCAAGCCCTTGCACTTATACGATTGTCCTGACCCTATTGCTCTTATGTAAATTTGAATTCAAATTGATGAAGGAAGGGTACAGCCAATTATCCCCCTCCCCCCAAAAAAGAAAACCCTTCACAATTGCCCAAGAAAACAAATAGGTAGAAAAACAGCTGATTGTTGACTTCATCTTCCCATGATGCATTCTGGTAGAAAGGTTTAGAAAAAAAAATGATCACACACAGATATATACATATATTTACATATATATGCATAGATAAAAGGGTATGAAAAACACACTTTATTGTTAAAATGAATATATTTTTATATCATTTTTCATTTCTGATATTGACAATATTTCGATTTATTAAAAAATCATCATCAGAGCATAATGATAATTAGGTCCATTTTTAGATGTAAATGTTTTTAATCCAGATTCATCAAGAGAGAAACAGAAAATAATTTGAATTTTTCCCAAAAAGCATGTATCCTGTTCATTCGCTGCATCTCGCTCTTTTGCTACATCGTGTTCCTTTGGGGTAACAGTTTTTAAAAGAAAAAGATATACTTCAAAAAAGTAAATTCATCGGGGAGGCCTAAAATCATTATCAGTCAGACAGTGAGAGTCTATCCCCTTTTCACTAGCGCTAGACTAAGGAGATTTCTGTTTAGCTTCTGAGGTGGAGCACCTCACCTATCATCAGCTCCTCACTTTACCATACAGATTCCTGTGCTACTCAAACGCTGAGTTGCTGGAGCCTGTACTGAACCAGGAACCTTGTGATTCCTAGTCAAGTACTCTATTGACTGAGCTAATACTTTAATATACATACATACATGTAGAAATAAGAAAAAGAAATGTATTCCTAAACATAGATTTGTTGATGGTGAAGTCAAAATTAAAACATTTGGTTTATTATCAAACCTTCATGAAGACGTTAGGATAGGTATAGTATTGTCTAAATTGAGTTAGACTATTTTTTCAAAATGAAAAGAAAAGATGGGAAAATATATTTTTTTTTCAATTATCAGCATTCAGTTTTTAAAAGTAACATGATTAGTATTCGGAAGAATATTTGAAATGTAACAGATTTTCCGAAAATTATCTAATACGAGTAGATGTAAATTAAAAAGAAAAGAAGTAGAAAAAACAGAAAAATTAACTAATCCACGTGTCACTATTTTTATTAGAATATATGTATGACAATATTTTGGTTTACAACATTGTATACTCATTATAATGTCCTGATAAAGTTTTTATAATAAACCAATACGTTTTAACATCAGTTTAAGCATTGTAGGGGATTGTCTTCTCTTGGATCTGGAAAAGTTATCTTCCCCCTGAGTTCCCGGTTTTGACCACCAGGGGTCTGTTGTATTTAAGCGCCAGATTCAAACACTCTCACTCTCTTTTCTCCTTCTTCTCGGACTGGCCAAAACGGGTTAGACATTTGTGTCTACACCTCACCCTCGTGGGGGTCTCTATCCCCCATATGGATTAAGTCAGTAAGTGACTTCAATCTTATGGACTATCCATAACTCCTATATTTTACATGTACATTTAGGTATCTCTTTTATACCTAAATATTGTATTTCCATTCATGAATGTGTCCTTTTAGTATATCTTATTTGTATTATCTACTATGTATCTTGTATTCCATGTTATATGTTATTCCGTGTGCCTGTATTAAAGTCCATGTTATGTTTAACACTCTTGTCGGAGTTTGTTCGTTTCAACAAGTTATACCAAATAGTATAACTTTGAATCTTACACCATCAACAAATAAATCTATCTTTTGGAATACTTAGTTTTTTCTTATTTCTACATACTATCTGATTTATTTCCATATTTTCCACCCATATATACAAGCATATATATATATATATATATATATATATATATATATATGAGGCAAGGTAAAAGGAAAAGTTAACAAAAAATAATGACTCAAACAAGTAGAAGTAGGAGAAAAATATTTTGTTCTTCTTTAGTGTAAAACATCATCTGATGATGTTCTTCGCTTAAGAAGAACAAAATATTTCTCTCCTACTTCTACTTGTTTGAGTCATTATTTTTTGTCCACTTTTCCTTTTACCTTGCCTCATACTGTCGGATTTTACTCCAACACTCCTATCTTCATATTGATATATATATATATGGGAAATAATAAAATAATGCCCTAAGTATAAGTCAGGAAACAATAGCTGTTTATTGTGCCCTGAGGAAAAACTTATAAGGTATAAAAACACTAGAGAACAGCTTAATCGAAGAACAGAAGTATTAAACAAATGTCGACACAGAAAAGCCTGGCTTCTTGACCAATAACATTCAAACAAAAAATATAAAACAGAAATAAACAATAATAAAACCAAACAAAAAATAAAAATAATATAAAAATAAAAATTAGGTATTAAAGTATAAAACTTTGTGTTATTGTAATTATTTTTTATTGGTCTAGTCCTTTAATGTTAATTTTTGATACACTTGCTTGTGAAGAATTTTGGAAAATAAAATGAATTTTGCACCAAACCCTGGCAGTCATAATTACCCTGATGATCAGTTAGGAGAAACCTAGGTAGATATTCACTAACTCATTAGACTTACTCTATTATGTATGTATATATATATATATATATATATATATTTGCTTGAAGGCAATTACAATGCGGTATATTGCAGAAAAATTCGATAATTATAGAAGATAAATAACATTGACAAGTGAATCTCGCAAAGAATTACTCGGCGTGTAGAACATCATACAGCAGCTGTTTCGACTTTATTAAGTCTCATCAGCGATGTATACTAACGATCTCCCTCTGACAGAAATCGAAACCGGGACTTCAGCAGGATAGTCAGAAACTATACTGTCTCAGCCACCGATACAGCACCGAGAAATGCCTGCAAAATTAACCCGTCAAAGTTACTATATATATATATATATACTATATATACTAAGTAAATATATATATTTATTTATTTATCCTCCCCAAGTACCAAGCAACAGAGAGTAATCCTAAAAATTACCTACAGGGAAAGTTGGATTCATGCCTTTCATGACAGCATTAGTGTGAAGTTAACACAAACTCATTCAGCTGGAATTTGAACTTGGTTGGACAATTTCGTTTTCCATGCTGTTAAACATTAGGTCTGCTATACTTTTACACCTTACAAAAACAGAGACATTATTATATATATATATATATATATCCATATTCATTAAGTGTGAACAAAAGTTGCCATTGGCATGATTTTAAAAACTAGAGACCGAATATCCTATGTAAAAAAACAGAATTTTCCTCCGACAAAAAATGAAAAAGAAAAACAGAATTTTCCTTAAAAAATGATGGAAAATTTACACAATCTGATATATAAACTTAAGGCATAACTGTGGGTATGTGCACATTTATTATAACATTAATATATATATATATATATATATATATATATATTATATATATATATAATTATGTTCTCACTGAGCTCAGTCAGTTCCTTTGGTGTTTCATGTGCACTCAGAAGGAATATAAGAGAGAGGTGGAAGAGAGCAATAGATATATAGTTTATCCCTGACTAGAATTTTAAAAAATCAACATATATTGGAGTAATAAGTAGTCCATTTTCCAGGCATCTCACGTTCTACTTGTCTTACCAAAGTTCCATCTGTCAACACCTCAAATAAAATTGCTATCCTGTATCCAATATCTATAAAATTCTTCTTGAGAATACAAAAATCTTGGGTGGCTCTAATTACAGGAGATTAATAATTCTTAAGGCAATGTTCATCAAGGCCAGGAAGCTAACCATTTATAAAATCTGCCACAAGATGGGAGGCAGGCATTTTAAATTTATATGTATATTTCAAATATTATTCTTTTATATTCATAATGTGACCAACACACATATAGGTTCCTTTTTGAGTGTAATATATTATATATTCACATACTGCTGCAAAAATGCAAAAGAAAATAACAAAAAAACAAAAACAAAATAGAATTTGTTAGTTTTCTGTCTCATTGTGGGAATATCAAACCAAGATGCAGCATTGACGTGTAACACTCAGATGTATTCCCAAATTTCCGGCCGATGTAAATCATTCCAGCATTACATTTTATATTAAAATCATTTGCAATGAATTTTTATATTAAAATCTTTAGCAATGCATTTTTATATTAAAATCATCAGCAATACATTTTTATATTAAAATCATCAGCAATGTATTTTTATATTAAAATCATTTGCAATGAATTTTTATAACAACATCATTTGCAATGAATTTTTATAACAACATCATTTGCAATGAATTTTTATAACAACATCATTTGCAATGATTTTTATAACAACATCATTTGAAATGCTTTTTTATAACAACAACATTTGAAATGCTTTTTTATATTAAAATCATTTGCAATACATTTTTATATTAAAATCATCAGCAATGTATTTTTATATTAAAATCATTTGCAATGAATTTTTATAACAACATCATTTGAAATGCTTTTTTATAACAACAACATTTGAAATGCTTTTTTATAACAACAACATTTGAAATGCTTTTTTATAACAAACAACATTTGAAATGCTTTTTTATATTAAAATCATTTGCAATACATTTTATATTAAAATCCTTTGCAATACATTTTGATATTAAAATCATTAGCAATGTATTTTTATATTAAAATCATTTGTAATGAATTTTTATATCAAAATCATTTGAAATGCTTTTTTATAACAACATATTTGCAATGTTTTTTTATATTAAAATAATTTGCAATACATTTTTTAGTAAGATCTTTTGAAATGCATTTTTATTGTAATCTATTTGGCAATGCTTTTTTATATTAGAATCATTTGTAATGCATTTTTATATTATAATAATTTATAATGCTTTTTAAAGTAAAATCTTCAAAACTTTATTGGCATTAAATAACCCACTGAGGTTGACATTTTTATTGAAAAATCATGTATGTTGAGATGACATCAAATTTGATCAAAAGGTCAAATGAGTACTTTTAACTTGGTAACCTGTACCAACAAGCAAAGAAATTCTATGTACTGTAATGAATTCTGGATCCTTTTAGTTGGTATAATATTTATGCCACTATTGACCTGATATGACCACTTTTATTGAAATGGCTCAGCATTTGTTTTCTGACATTATTCAACCTTCATATTGTGGGAGCATATTCCATTTCTTTGCGATTATGCCGTCTTTCCTAGTGTCATCTGAACTTTTCCAGAAGTATGTAGTAGATATTATACACATACACAAATAGACATATATATATATATATATATATATATGATCATCCTAACCACATGGTTCACATAACCCAAAATGGTGTTATCGGGGAAATGATGGCCAACATGAATGAGAACAGCTTGACCTGGTCATACACTCAATTTCGTTGTGTCAGATAGAAAGTTGGCATGTTAATGTAATGTGATATATCTAAATGAGAAACAAGACTGATAAAATTTGGCACATGCCATTAGGTTTGGTTTGTTTTGTTTTACGGCATGTCAACCTCAGTGTGTCATTTAATGCCAATAAACTTTTGTTCATTTTAATGCATAATACAATTTTTTTTAATAAATACATTTTTCTATTTAACTCATAGATGGGACCCTAACAGGTACTACCACTCTGGCCCAGAGTGGACCTGGGAGCAATGGTGATGAATGGGTGCTCCACATTCCCCAAACTTCCAAAACTGGAACCTCACCATCAGATAGAGTTTAATGTCATTCTCAGGACATGTAGACCCTCAGCCACCGCCTTCGAGCAGCCATATGATAAAAAGGGTTGGGGGTTGCCATAAGGGCAATAGGGTTGGAACAATCATATAGGTGCTCGGACTTGACGTGACCAGCCAATTGATCAGAGGGGGCCTCTCCAACTGCCTGTCTAGCCTAAGTAAGGGTCTAAATGGAGTGTTACAGGTCATGGACTGCTCATCCACCAAGACTCCATCCTTAAGCATCACGAGTTGCCACCCATGGCCAACAGGTGGCCCCATTTAGGGGAGTCTCACCCTTCTGTAGAGGTGCAGTTGGTGCATTCTAACACCCCAGCCAAAAGGGTGACATGCCATTATGTTTGGTCATACTCCTTTTATAATTTGGTAAAGGTGTATTTTCAAGTACCAGACACATAATGTTGGAATGTGTATATATATATATATATATATATATATATATAAAAGTCATTCTATCTCCTTTTTACTAGCACTAGACAAAGGAGATTGTTTTGGTGTCTGAGGTGGAGCGCAACACCTACCATCAGCTCCTCATTTTATCACACAGATCGATATATATAATTTCCTTATCATCAAAAGAAAATCAACCGGTAATCGGCCAAATGGAAATCTGATCTTCCTGATGAAATAAAAGGGGAATTCCTTCAAGCTGTAGCTATGTCAGTATTATTGAATGGCCAAAACACTTGGAGAAAATGCTAGATGGGAACTTGCCCCCCTGCAGAAGTGAGGTTATTCTACAGTAGAATAGGGATGAGCTAACACAATACTTCATTTAACAAAAGAATACTGTTTAATGTTTATATGCTATTTTGAAAAATTGGGAAGCAGCACTCAATAAAACAGTAGCTGTACGGCTACTTACCTCCCATTGACGTCTGACTAACAAAAACTAGCAATGGATACATTAACTGGATACTGTCTGGAGGACCAACCAAGAGTAATGTCTTATAGAAATTGAAAGTGGGAGAGTCAAAGGAATCCATGCTGTCAGCATTATATATATGTATATATATATATATATATATATATACACATACATATATATATATTTATGTATATTAAATTTTCCCCATACAATACACACACACACACATATACTCATGACCCATCCTTACAAATCTAACACATATAAACCAAACAGGGCGGTCTTCCTATTTATAGCTCTGCTGATGAGGCCTAATAGGCCAAAATGTACATACAGATTGATTTTTCTCGATTTGTTTAGCCTTACATTTAAATAGGCATTCCCGCCTAATTAATTAATTATTAATCAATTAATTTTCAAAATTAGGTACGACTTCAATTAAGCACATATTCTCCCAAAATATATATATATATATATATATATATATATATATAAACACATGTATACACACACATATATTTATGTATATCAGATGAGTTTTTAAAAATTATCAAGACCACAGCTGCATTTACTAAGATGGAAATAAATAAATAAATAAATAATGAATTAATTTTCTTCAAAATAGTCCCATTGGCATATGATATACTTATTTCAGTGAATTTTTCCCAACAGTTGAAACACCTTTGGAACTCTTTTTTATTATTTCTTTTAATGCTTTGCTTGTTTTGAAATCTTGCCTTGAGATGAATTTTCAGTTTGGAATGTTCTGCACTTGGCACAATTTAGTGTTGCACTAAAAACGACACATATAGATCTGGTAAGGAGGGTGAGAATGGTAGGTTGGTTGGATGAATTTTACAATTTATGCCAACCCTTGGGTTATTTGTACTGAAGACGTTTTTGTTTTATTCATTTATTGGATATTCAAAAACTTTTTTTCTTTAAACTCAATTTTTAAAAGCATGTTTTTAAAACTTATTTTTCAATAGATTTAACCCATAGATAGGGCACTAACAGGTACTACCACCTTGATTCAGTGGGGACCTAGGAGTAATGAAGGAGTTGTCTACACATACAGAGCTTCAGCATTGGGGCTGAACTTGCACAAAGGTGTCAAAATTAGGGTGACACAGAAAAAACAGAACCCAAATTATTTATTTATTCTCCCATTAAACTAACCTTAAACCCCAACCTCAACCCTAAGCTTAACCCTAAGCCTAACCCTAAACCCCCTAGTTAAAATTAGAATTAACAGTTTTATTACAAAATTTGTGGGTTCTGTTTTTTCTGGGTCACCGGTATACAGGTGACCTAGAAAAAACAGAACCCAAATTATTTATTATTTTCCCATTAACCTAACACTAACCCTAAACTCTAACCCTAGACCCCCATAGTTAAATTTAACAGTTTTATTACAAAATTTGTGGGTTCTGTTTTTTCTAGGTCACCCTAATTTTGACACCTTTGTGCAAGTTCAGCCAGCATTGGAACCTCACCACTATATGCAGTTTAACATCATACCCAGGACACTAAGACACTCAGCCACTGTTTTCTAGCACATATATTATAAAAAGGGTTGATTGTTTACCGTGAGGGCAATAGGGTAGTGACAATCATTATAGATGTAAAGGGCTTGACATGGCCTTTCTGGTTGCCTGTCTAGCTTAAGTAAGAGCCATGGTTGGAGGCGTGTGGTGTAATGGTTAGAGTCATAGAAAATGGATTTGTCGACCAGAGTTCAAATCCTGGACAAAGCTACAGTTTACATAGCGCTAATACCCTTGCAAAAGGTTAATATCCCAGTCTGCCCTACTATTTACCCATAGCTAGAGGGAGAGTAGGTGGATGCAAGTCTACCCATTACACCACACACCTCCACATATTTACTAAGCTTAGCTTAGATATGGCACAAAGCCAGAAGTATGGGGCACCCAATGAGAATCAAACTCATTAACAATGGTCTGTGAATCAAACTTGCTAACCATTACACCATGTATGTATGTGTGTGTATATATATATATATATATAAGTTAGTGTTATGTGGACAAGTAGTCAATGGTGTTTGGTGACTGATAGTTTCTCACCTATGCAATTTTCAAATCAAACACAAGCCTATACACATACCAACTTGGTTAGAAAATTGCATTATCTAGAAACAGTTACCAAGTGCTGTTGACTTCATGTCCATGCCACACTTACTTAAATATACATGCTCTATCAATGATACTGAGCACTATTTGCCTATAAATATTGCATAGTATATTATATATATATATATATATATATATATATATGAAAAATAGATGGAAATTAATCCGACAGTATGAAATTTAACATTTTGAAAAAACATAACAAACATCATATGTTTTTTCAAAATGTTAAATTTCATATATATATATATATATATATATATATATATATATAAAGTGATCTGAAGAAACTCGTAGGGTCTCAGATACCCACAAATGGACCATAATCGCTGAATACTCGGTCTTTAAGCTTTTTTCTTTACATGTATATATATGTGAAGAAAAGGAAGTGAATCCGACGGTATGTAGTATATTAAGAAAATTTAAAAAACACAGGTTTGAATAAGTTGAGTGGTAAGTTTATTGGCCGATGCTGCAATGTTTTATTCTATTAATTAGATCATCTTCAGGGCATTTGTTGGTATATGGAAGGTGATAAAAAATTTTTATCACAGAATAACGAGAAAAGCAAGTGATAGTCCTTGTTTATCAGTCTGTTCAAAATTTGAAGTCTGAAGAAAGGATGCTGCAAAAAGTGGACGGTTTGAAATATGACGTCAAATATTCTCTTTTATGGTGTGAGTGTGTGTATCGAAAAAAAGGCATTGTGCGTTTTTAGGTGTTTTGTGTGTGTGGTTGCGCGTATGTATATAAATCTTTTGCAATAAACTACATCGAAACAAACCTCTCTCTCTCTCTCTCTCTCTATATATATATATATAAATTTGCCATTGCTTTAAGTACCTCAGAAACGTTTTGGTAAATGACATGAACCTACACCATTCTATTTTTTTCTAATATTGTCCCTTTGCTCAATTTTCAGTATAGAAGAGAAAGAAAAGTAGTATGGAGCCAGGACTGGTGAATAATCCTGTATTTCCCCAGCTGATAAAAAAAATAGTGAGAATTAACACTGTCCCATCTAGACAAAATCTAGATGATTAAACAGCAGTCTAGACCTCTAGACATCATCACTTTATTGTATAAGTTGCTTAGTTGTGAATGTAACTTCATTTAAATTGAAGAATTTCAATTTTGATAACTTTTTAACAAATCCTATATATATGTGTGTGTGTGTGTGTGTGTGAGAGGTGTGTGTGTGTAATGGTTATTGTCATAGGAAATGGATACGGTGAGATGAATTCAAATCCTGGACCAGGCTGTTTGCATTTCCCATAGCACTAATCCCTTGGCAAAGATATGAATCTAATTAATCTCCTAACAGCTATGGGTAAATGATAGAGCAGACAACCTTGGCTAGACAACCAGTCTAGGAGAAGGAAAATTTTAAATTCAAATGTGTTAAACTATCCTTTAGAAATTGACCTTTGTGTCACATCCTACTTATTTTGAGGGGTGGTAAATATATATATATATATAATTTATTT
>CM042160.1:31191471-31226471 GCA_023376005.1 Doryteuthis pealeii | reverse complement strand
ATATTATGAATAGGTGGCCTATTAATTTAGTAAAGCAAGTGTAGAATTTGGAATATTTGAATTTAAAAGGTAACTCGTAATTCGTTAAGAAAAGTCATGGATAATAACCAATAATATGATAGACAAGACTTGATCCCTGGCTGACATATTAGCAGGTCTCTGATTGACTGATTAGTCATAAATACCCAGGTTAGTTAGAGATTGAGTGTAATCCCAAAACACCATAGTGAACAGACATGTCAAATGGCTGTTTGTTCATCAGAACAGTTGAAATGGGTTGTGAAAGACAAGACTTGATCCCTTGGCTGGCGTATTAGCAGATTGATTGATTGATTTTAAGGGCATGTAAACCCATCCAAGGTTATTTCATACCAAGCGGTAGGTTGTGAGGGATGGACAAATTTATTTTAGTCTTTTTTTCAAGGATTTTTATTGAGTTTGCAGTTGTTTGTTGCTAAGTGGATTGGAAATCAATTTAAGGAATAAGTTTATAGGATAAAGTTCAAGTTTTTTATAAACAGAGGTGCAGTCAGTGTGTTCTAACACCCCAGCTGACAGGGCGGACGTATTAACAGATCTTTGATTGGTTGATTAGATCATGAACACCCAGGTTAGAGATTGAGTGTAGTCCCAAATGCCATAGCAAACAGATGTGTCAAATGGTTATTTGTTATGGTTGAAATGGGTTTTGGAAGAATAAAGGGTCATTTCCTATAAGTCTAACATAAACAAAGGAACCACTCTTGACTGATAAATTATTTATTTTCCATCAAACTAACTCTAAACCCTAAGCCTAACCCGGTCTTCTTTTTTCCTAGTAGATCAATAAATAAATAAATAAATAATTTATCAGTAAGAGTGGTTCCCCTTTGGTTTATGTTAGACTTATTGGAAATAACTGAATAAAGACACAAAATATGCTAAGTCTTTGGGTTCAGTAAAATAAGAACAAGAAGATGAACCCAGAGATTAGGACATACCTAAGTCAAACCAAGAAGAAGACCAGAAGAATCAGCCCAGCATAAAGAAACAAGAAAATAAGTGTAATAGGAAGAGTAAGAGTGCATCAATGGGGGGTTGATACCTTTCCCAATGGTATTAGACTAAAAGTGAATGCAATAGTGCGACTGGAGTTTGAACTCACTTATTACAATGTCACAATCCAGCACATTAGCAGCTTCTAATCATTGGGGTGGCCTAAAATTCGGTATCAGCCAATTAGTGAGGGAGTCTATCCCCTTTTCACTAGTGCTAGACCAAGGGTTTTTGCATCTGAGGTGGAGCGCCACACCTACCATCAGCTCCTTACTTTACTGCACAGATCCCTGTGCTACTCATACGCTGAGTTGGCAAGGGCAGGTATCAAATAAGAAACCTTGTGGTTTCTAGCCGAACACTCTACCGACTGAGCTAAACTGGTAACCTCATGTTACGTAATTCTATATTATTCTATATCATTATCGCTCATGGTCAAAATTGAACCTGAAACCTACAGATGATTGTTACTTAGAACTGTAAGAAATCAGCTGAATGAAATGGAATTTTCATAGAGAAAAGCCAAATGAAAACCAGAGCTAACCCGGCCCTTTAATAATAAGGCTTCTAATAAGCTCCATCAATCAATTCTTTCATAAATAATCATGTTTGATAATTAAAGTGTCCGTTCTATTCTACTAATTCAGGTTCTCTGCTTAACAGTTTACCGCCCTGTCGGCTGGGGCGTTAGAATGCACTGACTGCATCTCTGCAGAGGGGTAAGACTCCCCCAATGGGGCCACCTGTTGGCCGTGGGTGGTGACCCGTGATGCTTAAGGATAGAACCCAGGTGGATGAGCAGTTCATGACTTGCAATACTCCACTTTGGCCCTATCTTAGGCTAGACGGGCAGTCGGAGAGGCCCCCTCCGATCAATCGGCTGGTCATGTCAAGCCTAGCACCTATATGATTTTCCCAATGTAGGAAGCGTGGTGTAATGGTTAAAGTCATGGGAAATGGACTTGTCGCCCCGAGTTCAAATCCTGGACGGGGTAATTGCATTTCACTTAGCGCTAATACCCTTGGGAAAGGTATGAATCCTACTCTCCCTCCAGCTATGGGTAAAATAGTAGGGCAGACTGGGCTCTTTAACCTTGGTTAGGCAACCGGTCTAGGAGAAGGAAAACTCTGAATTCAAACCTGTTAAACTCCGCTTAAGAAATTAACCTTGTGTCGCATCCTGCTCGTGCGGAGGGGTTGGTAAATATCTATATGATTTTCCCAACCCAATTGCCCTTATGGCAAACCCCAACCCCTCTTTATCATATGGGTGCTAGAAGGCGGTGGCTGTGGGTCTACATGTCCTGGGAATGATGCTAAACTCTATCTGATGGTGAGGTTCCAGTTTTGGAGGTTTGGGGAATGTGGAACACCCTTCATCACCATTTCTCCCTGGTCCACTATGACCTGGAATGGTAGTACCTGTTAGGGTCCCATCTATGGGTTAAATAGAAAAATGTATTTATAAAAAAATGTATTATCCATTAAGAATTGATTTATTTCAAAACTTTATCGGCATTAAATAACCCACTGAGGTTGATATGCCGTAAAACAAAACAAATTAACAGTTTAAGGCAGTTTCTCTGTATTTACTGGTAAATTACAGTCAGTGCTTACCTTTTCTTATCTAGCTCTGGTGAGTCTTCATGGAGTAGTTGTTGAGGTGCTGGTCTGCGACATTGTAGTTATCTAGCTCAGTTAAGAGCAACCAGATTCTAAATTCATTTTCCATGAATCATACCATCCTCTTCAAAGCTATCTTTTTGACTTCCTAACTCTGCTGTGAGTTTTAAACATTTAAAAACCAAACATTACTTTTATAATTCAATTTCATGTCTTGAACTCAATTTCTATCTCAAGATTAATACTGGTGTGTTAGTGTGTGTATTTACAGCTATTATTATGTGTATATAATTTTTTTTCTAACTTCCTTTTAGTCTGGTATATTTCTACAATTGAAGGGCACTAGGTGAAGATCAGACTTACTATAGAAATAATAGTCTGTTCAATAACCTCAAGCACCATTATGTTAGGCCAAGATAGATGAGATTAGAGTGTGTGTATAGGTTTATTCTTACTGCAGATAAAAACTATCCTTATTATATAGAATTATCAGAAAAAAAATAACATTTTGGTACAAGGTTTCAAGAGAACAATTCCTGCAATTCTATTCTAATTACTTCCTTCAAATTGTATGCTCACCTTTGTTGCATACCATTTTGACTCACTTATTTCCTTATTATCCCTGTAGTCCCACAATAGCAATTTACATTATAATATATTGTGAACTAAAATTAAAAAGAAAAAAAGAACTGATTGAACCTTTTAGAAAATTTCTATCAAATTCCGTAGAAATTTTTATAGATAATTTTTGAGTGCCATCTATTTTAGAAATTTAGAATTCTTTAAAACATTTTTTGTATTTTTTTTTTAGTTAAAATCAGGAAGCAAAAGTAAATCACATGTATTATACCTAGGTAGTAACATCTCATCCACAGAGAGCGATATTAATACACAAATAGGAAAGGCATGGCTAGCCACAAACAAATTATCAGTCATATGGAAATCAGATCACACTGACAAGCTAAAGCGACAATTCATCCAGGCTGTGGTTATATCAGTGCTGCTGTATGGCTGCACCACTAACAAAGTGCCTCGAGAATAAGCTAGATGGGACCTACACAAGAATGCCGCACGCAGTCTTGAACAAGTCGTGGAAACATCCACAAGCAGGCAGCTGTATGGTCACCTGCACCCTGTCTCACAAACAATCCGAGCAAGATGGACTAGGGATGTGTGGCACTGCTGGAGAAGCAAGAACGAGCTCATAAGTGATGTTCTCCTGTGGAAGCCAACTCATGGGCATGCTAGTGTGGGCCGCGCAGCAAGGACCTATATTGACCAACTATGCAAGGATGCTGGTTGCTGTGCAGAGGAGCTCCCAGAGGCAATGAGTGATAGGAAGGTTGGCGAGAGATTGTCATGGATATCCGTGTTGCCTGTGCGACATGATGATGATGATACAGAGTTTAGCTTAGTTTGACACGTGGCCACTCTAGTTAAGTACTCAGTGAGAATCAACCTCTCTACATTAGTAGATAATCTTAGAGACCTATTTACTAAATATATCTTATTATAATGGAGATTGTGCATATATCTCTCTGTAACCGAAATTATGTCACCACTAATATCACAATTCTCTTAGATATTTACGTTATATTCTTAATGATTATTAAATAATCATTATCTAATCTTTATTAACATCTTATTTATTAACAATGTCTTGTTAAAGTCTAGATAGATTTGCCGAAAAACAGCCTATATTATTATTATGTTTAAAATCCTCCGATTTATATATATATATCATTAAGAAATACATGTTTATTTAATATATGGAGTGGATAATTTGTATTTCGGTTTTAATAAAACGCTGTTTAATAAATAATCATTTGGTTTTATTGATTCCTAATATTATTGTTTTATTCCCAAATGTATTAAAAGCAATCATATCTATGATTTTATATTGAAATCAATTAAAATAAAGTAAAAATAAGTGTAATCTTTTAGTGTTCATATGTACATCTTTCTAATTCAATACAATAGTTAATTATATTAAAATGCAAAAACGTGTGCCCGGAGGGCGTATTTTTTTGCTAGTATCTATAAATGTTCTGCATCATAAAAAGTAAAGTTGTTAGGGTGGCCTAAAGTCTATCCCCTTTTCACTAGTGCTAGACGAAGGAGATTGTTTTTGCATCTGAGGCGAAGCACCACACCTACCATCAGCTCCTTACTTTACCGCACAAATTCCCTGTCCTACTCATACGCTGAGTTGGTGAAGGCCAGTGGTTTCTAGCTGAATGCTCTACCGACTGAGCTAAATTGGCCCTTTAAAGGAGGGGGGTTGCATCATACACATAGGTAAAACAATTGACTGTTATTGACAGGTTAACAACCAAATGGAAATTTGATCTCTCTGATCGAATAAAAGGGGAATTCTTACTAAATGTAGCCATGTTAGTACTATGGTATGGCTGTATCACCAGAAATTTAACAAAACGCTTGGAAAAAAAAGCTAAATGGGAATTATGCAAGAATGCTGTTTGTAGTTTAGAACAAATCAATAGTTGTATGGCCACTTACTTCCCATCTCACAAAACATCCAAGTAAAGCTAACAAGACATAAAGGGAACTGCTAGAGAAGTAAGGACAAACATAGATATTGTTCTTTTATGAATTTCTACACATGAATACACCAGTGTTAGCAGTCCAGCAATAACTTACATTCATCATCTTTGTATGGACACTAGATGCCATCTAGAGGACTTTCCAGGAGCAATAACCAATAGGGATGGATAGCGAGAGAAAGTCAAGAGAATCCATGCTGTTAGCATGCCTTGATATTAAGGATAATACAAAATTTGTAAGGTCATAATATGTAGGCACACAGTGAGGATTGAAATCATGTCCTTAGTTGGTTTGTTTGTTTTGTTTTGTTTTGTTTTATGGCATATTAACCTCAGTGGATTATTTAATGCCAACAACATTTTAATATAAATTCATTCTTATTGGATACTCAATTGTTTTTATAGACACATTCTTCTATTTAACCCATAGATGGGATCCTAACAGGTACTATCACTCCAGGTTAGAGTGGACCAGGGAGCAATGGGGATAAAGGGGTGCTCCTTATTCCCCAAACGTCCACAACTGGAACCATCAGATAGAGTTTAACATCATTCTCAGGACATGAAGAGCCACTACCTTCTAGGACCCATATGATAAATGGTTTGGGACTTGCCATAAGGGATACAGGGTTGGGGCAATCATATAGGTGCTAAGGCTTGACATGATCAGCAGATTTATTGAAGGGGGCCTCTCCAACTGCTGGTCTAGCTTAAGTAAGGGTCTTAGTGGAGTGTTGCTCATCCACCAGGATTCCATCCACAAGCATCTAAACAACTGTTCAGCCCTTTCAAGTTTGTTTATCAGAAAACTGTGTACCCCCTATTCAGCCCATGACTAAGGAATGATGTATGAAGGTTGAATATCAGTCAAATTTGATAAAGTGAATGTTAGATGTGGAAAATTTTGGCAAGCTTGTCAAGACATTTATTAATTTAATATGAAAAATATTTGTTCAAATTTCTAAAAGTCTTAGTGCTTGAAAGATATAAATGTTCATAATTAGTAGGTCAAAAGTGTATCATCAAATTATTATCATGTGACCTCGTTTGGCCAAACAAAACAGATAATTTGGAATCAAAAGTGTCAGAAAATTGGTGTGTGTTATAAGAATACATCAACCCCTTTACTACAGAGTCAAATTTTAACCAGAGTACAGCTGGTTTAGCTCAGTCGGTAGAGTGTTCGGCTAGGAACCACAAGGTTCCTCGTTCGATAATGGCCCTTGCCAACTCAGCGTATCAGTAGCACACATGTACTGAGTTAGTGAGGATTGGTATCTAACTCAGAACTTTGCAATTTCTTGCTGGATGCTCTACTGACTGACCTAAACTAACCCATTACATATAGATATCCATACAGCAATATATATATACATATATATATATATTTACCAAGTCCCCTGCCCGAGTAGAATGTGACACAAGGTCAATTTCTTAAGCAGAATTTAACAGATTTGAATTCAGAATTTTCCTTCTCCTAAACTGGTTACCATATCAAGTTTAAAGAGCCTAATCTGCACTATTATTTGCCCATAGATGGAGTAAGAAACATTTGATTCATACCTTTCCCAAGAGTAATAGCACTATGTGAAATGCAAACTGCCTCATCCAGGATTTGAACTCATCTTACCATGTCCATTTCTTATGATGGTTACCATTATACCACATGCCTGAATAGAGCAATATATACATGCGTTCATTTGGAGGTGTGTGGTGTAATGGTTACAGTCATAGAAAATGAACTCATTGACCTGAGTTCAAATCCTGGACAAGGCTGTTTTTATTTCACATAGCACTAACAACCTTGGGAAAGGTAAGAATCCAACTACTCTCCTTCCAGCTATGGGTAAATAGTAGGGCGGCCTGGAATCTTAATCTTGGTTAGGTAACCAGTCTAGGAGAAGAAAAACACTGAATTCAAACCTATTAAACTCTGCTTAAGAAATTGATCTTGTGTCACATCCTGCTCGTGTGGAGTGGTTGGTGTTGTGTATACATATATATATATAATATATACATATATATAAAATATGAAGTAAGTAAACAAACAATGTGTTTATTTGATATGGCTTTTAGCCGACAATTTTTGGAGGAATGTGCTTAATTGAAGTCATACCTAATTTTGAAAATTAATTAGTAATAATTAATGAATTTAGGTGGGCATATATGTTCAAATGTGAGGCTAAACAATCAAGAAAATGTCAATCTGAATGTACATTTCGACCTATTAGGTCTCATCAGCAAGGTTATAGACAGGGGAGACTGCTCCATGTGTGACTCGAAACCTCAACTGCCAAGCTGACAGGCGGGGACTCTAACCATTACACTAGCTGGCCATTCCCAGATTCATCGAGGTTTCAAGTCACACATGGAGCAGTCTCCCATGTCTATAACCTTGCTGATGAGACCTAATAGGTCGAAATGTACATTCAGGGATTGACATTTTCTCAATTTGTTTAGCCTCACATTTGAACATATATGCCTGCCTAAATTCATTAAAATTTTTTTGGACACAACTCCATCGTCTCTCATAGACAAAAGGATGCCAACAACACACTGTCTCATATGCATACGTGTATGACTCACCAATGAATATTTGTTTACTAATCAGTCGGATTTTAACTTTTCTTCTATTTTTTTCTTTTTTTGATTGACAGAAAATTCTTGGCATACTTTTGCTCATTTTAAAAGTCAAACTACCTTTGATATTTCATTGCAAAGACTGAAAAATTTTAACTCTCTTCACCATAATTCAAATGGTTACATCTTCCAAGATTCTCACTTAGCTATAAGATTTCTTAAGTTGACAGTTGTTTAGAGAGAGAGAGAGAGAGAGAGTGAGAGTGAGGAGAGAGAGACAGACAGACAGATAGATACATAGATAGAGAGAGTGGGTTGGGATTATAAGTTGTGTTGATAGGTCATGCCTGACAACAAAAAGAAAAGAAAAGCTAGATCACTTAAATAATTAAATTGATATACACTTCTTTTCATTTGTGCTTTCATTGTTATTATCATTCGCAAAAGGAGACATCTAATTAACAGTCACCTGTGAAGTGATGATTATAACTTTTAAGCTTCACCCTCACCAAAAGTTAAAACTAGAATCTTAGAGTTTTTCTTTTTTTTTTTTTTAAATTTCTTTTGCGGTATTTTTTTTAGAAATATTTAATATACTGGTCAGTAGGCCTTCAGGTTCATTAGTACTTTGAAATCAAAAGATTTTAAATTATTTTTCTTTATTTTCATTCCATTTATTTATTATTCTTTTGCTTAATTCTATTTGAGATGAGACAAGTAAGATTACCGTCTCTGTTTGCAGTTGATTTAATTAGTAACTTTTGTTACCAAGAAATATTTTATCTTATCAACATGCAACACAATTAACCCTATAAATACTGATTAGTAAATTTTACTGTACCGAATATCATTACAGTAAATCTAGATACAAAAAAAAAGTGGTGAAAAATTCTCTGCCTTACCAAGAATGGTATGACCTAGTGCTATGAGACATACTTGCTATTCCATGTGGAGGTGTGTGGTGTAATGGTTGTTGTTGTGGGGTTTTAAGGGTAAAAGATAAGACAAACGACTGGTAAAAATGGTTTGGTTTGGTTTGTTTTGTTTTACAGCATATCAACCTCAGTGGGTCATTTAATGCCGATAAAGTTTTGAAATAAATCAATTCTTAATGGATAATACAATTTTTTATAAATACATTTTTCTAGCTAACCCATAGATGAGACCCCAACAGGTGCTACCACTCCGGGTCAGAGTGGACCAGGGAGCAATGGTGATGAAGTGGTGCTCCACATTCTCCAAACCTCCAGAACTGGAACCTCACCATCAGATAGAGTTTAACGTCATTCCCAGGACATGTAGACCCACAACCACCGCCTTCTAGCACCCATATGATAAAAAGGAGTTGGGGATTGCCATAAGGGCAATAGGGTTGGGAAAATCATATAGGTGCTAGGGCTTGATGTGACCAGCCGATTGATCGGAGGGGGCCTCTCCGACCGCCCGTCTAGCCCAAAATAAGGCCAAAGTGTAGTATTGCATGTCATGAACTGCTCATCCACCTGGGCTCTATCCTTAAGCATCATGGGTCGCCACCCACGGCCAACAGGTGGCCCCATTGGGGGAGTCTTACCCCTCTGCAGAGGTGCAGTCGGTGCATTCTAACGCCCCAGCCGACAGGGCGGAAAGTGGAGATTGTGTCTGACCATACAGTTACGAGCTGACTCGCATTGCTTTGTGTCAAGCCAATTGTTCCTGCTACTTATAGTAGTCGTCGGCGCATTCCATTTATGTAAATAGGTTATATCACCTATAACAGTTATCATCACTGAAAATGGACTCAGCAAGACAAATTTAAATCCTTGCAGAGTCTGTTTGCATTTCACATAATGCTAATACTCTTGGGAAAGGTATGCATCCAGTTATTCTCCCTTCAGCGATGGATAGATAATAAGGAAAACTGGTCTCTTTAACTTTGTAAGCAATCAGTATAGGACAAGGAAAACTCAAATTTAAATCTGTTATATTCTGACCTTGTGTCACATACTACACATGTGGAGGGGTTGATAAATATGTACATGCCATTCTATGAGTTCATCCTGCACACTTGGCATATAATTTCTGAAGTTTCTTAAACCTATAAAAAAATGTCAGCACACTCTTGTTCTACCTGCTGAATTAGAAATTGAATTGAATACAATTATTCAATGGAAAAAAGGCTGCATCCTCCCATTCCCCAAGATAGGCATCCTTGGAATCACGAAAAACTACAGAGGTATAACATTTACTGCCATACCTGCCTTATAATACCCTTTTATTCAATCTGCCAGGAGTGATGTCCAATAAGGACAGGTGATAACAGAAACGCATGGGAATCTAAGCTGTCAGCACAGCCAGATAATGATGTTTATGAGAATATATATATATATATATATATATATATATATATATATATATATATATATATATATATATATCATGGAGTGTTAGTGCTGAAAAGGTTTTAACAATAATAATGGTTAGGATAGAGTATGTACTATCTTGTTCTACCTCCTGAATTAAAATAATCCCAAGAAATAGAAAAAAAAAGTATTTATCTTCATATGATGTGTCTTGTTTTTGATCTTGGTGTACATGTCACATGCACCGTTAAGCTTGTACTATTTAATTTATTCCTGCTTAACAAGTTTAAGTGATTTTTTGAAGACGTTTTTAAAAAGAGATAATTCAAGATACAAATTTTTGATAAGTTATCTTGAATATAGAATTTAAAAAAATGAAAGATTTTCACAGTTTAAAAGTTTTGGCTAGCAGCTAAAATATAGTTTCCACCATATTTAACATGAGTCAAATAGTTATGTATATATACATATACATAAATATATACTCAAAGATATATATATAGATATATACATATATAAGAATATATTCATAAACATATATACATACCCACATATAGATACAAATTTACACACATGCACATACATTATATATATATATATAATATATATATATATATATATATATATACATAAGCATATATATCGTGAGTCAAAAGTATTACAAGATTTTGGTAAGTTATGGCGCAGCTGCTCCTGATGCTTTTGATTAGGTTGATATATAAGTATATATAAGTATATATTTATAAACATAAGTTAAAACTAGAATCTTAGAGTTTTTCTTTTTTAAAAAAAAATTCTTTTACGGTATTTTTTAGAATTATTTAATATACTGGTCTGTAGGCCTTTAGGTTCATTAGTACTTTGAAATCAAAAGATATATAAGTATATATTCATAAACATATGTAAATACCCACATGTTTGGTTTTATGGCACATCAACCTCAGTGGGTCATTTAATGCCAATAAAATTTTGAAATAAATCAATTTCCTAATGCATAATACAATTTTGTTTATCAACTCATGTTTTTCTATTTAACCCATAGATGGGACCCTAACAGGTACTACCACTCCGGGTCAGAGTAGATCAGGGAGCAATGGTGATGAAGGGGTGCTTCACATTCCCCAAAAGTCCAGAACTGGAACCTCACCATCAGATAGAGTTTAATGTCATTCCTAGGACATTTAGACCCTCAGTCACTGCCTCCTAGCACCCATATGATAAAAAGGGGTTGGGGATTGCTATAAGGGCAATAGGGTTGGAAAATCATATAGTTGCTAGGGCTTGATCGGAGGGGGCCTCTCCGACTGCCTGTCTAGCCCAAGATAGGACCAAAGTGGAGTATTGCAAGTCATGAACTGCTCAGCCACCAGGGCTCTATCCTCAAGCATTATGGGTCACCAACAGGAGGCCCCATTTGGGGGAGTCTTACCCCTCTGCAGAAGTGCAGTCGGTGCATTCTAACGCCCCAGCCGACAGGGCGGAGATACATATCTACACACACACACACACACACACACATATATATATATACGTCAGCATATATATGGTGAGTCAAACGTGTTACAATATTTTGGTAAGTTATGGCACAACTGTAGCAGCTCCTGATGCTTTTGTTTAGGTTGTGAAGGTGACAAACTGCACTAGACTGTGAGAAGCTGAGCTCACCAGATCATCTGAGTGCTGCTTATTAGATCTGCCTCTATAATTTCAGAATGGCATCAGATTCCATGGTTTTAAACCTAATTACCTTGCCTGATTGTTGAGGTTCTTGCAAACCGAGCAAAGTTTTTGGAACCATCTGGTTACCATACAATGATCAAATGGCATAGTATTATTCATTAGAATTTTTTGACTGCCCTGATTTTCATTGTTTATGACTGAGACTTTTAGATGAGCTGTTCGTAAAAGTATTTTTTGACTGTAAAGTAAATCTGATAATGAGGCTATCTGGAGATTGCAGGTTGTGGAATACCTCTAAGGGTCATATTTATGGGTCAAGTAAATGTTTAAAAATTATTCATAGGACTGGTTGTAGAAAAAAAAGGGCCAGTTTAGTTCAGTCAGTAGAGCGTTCGACTGAATCACAAGGTTATATGTCGGCATTAAATAGCCCTAGAGGGGTTGAAATGCCATTAAAATCACTCAATTAATCAGATGTGTAAATAACTATGGGTTTACTTATTTATCCATATATAAAGGGCAATTATGTATATATGTATGTCCGGAGGAAACTTCAAAAATAAAACAATTAATGACAAAGTAAATATATATACACATTAAATATCACCAGGGGTTGGTTTTTGAGCAAAAATAATAGATTCATATTCATGAAGATAATTAAGAAATGAAATTTAAATGATAACAGCATGGATTTTTTCTTCATTTTATATTTTAGATAATAGACATTAACATTTCTTTTTAGAGTAGCTGGATCAATGCAAGGTCTATTTTTTACCTAGGGATTTAAATGGGGCATCCCACGAGGATTCAACTCCCGATTCAGTAATAATGGATCTGTGGGACTAACTAAAAATATACCCCTCTACCCAGGTGATACCAGGTAGCCGCTGTTAGTGAGAAAAATTTCAGAAATATAACTTGTCCCTATAAATATAGATCCTCATTATTGCTGATGCAAATGTTTGAGACTTTGAGATTCAATGAAGTTTTTCTAATAATCTTTCTCCTATTTATGTATTTGACTTTACAAGGATGATATAGTGCTGTCTTGAACAAATCCTGAAAGTAGCATCCCACAAAATAACAGCTATATAGCCACCTGCCTCCTATCACAAAAAACATCCATGTAAGACGAACAAGTCCTGTTGGTTTGGTTTGTTTTGTTTTACGGCATATCAACCTCAGTGGGTCATTTAATGCCGATAAAGTTTTGAAATAAATCAATTCTTAATGGATAATACAATTTTTTTATAAATACATTTTTCTATTTAACCCATAGATGGGACCCTAACAGGTACTACCACTCCGGGTCAGAGTGGACCAGGGAGCAATGGTGATGAAGGGGTGCTCCACATTCCCCAAACCTCAAAAACTGGAACCTCACCATCAGATAGAGTTTAATGTCATTCCAGGACATGTAGACCCGCAGCCACCACCTTCTAGCACCCATATGAGGGCAATAGGGGGGAAAATCATATATGTGCTCTTGGCGTGATCAGCTGATTGATCGAAGGGGGCCTCTCCGACTGCCCGTCTAGCCCAAGATAGCGCCAAAGTGGAGTATTGCATGTCATGAACTGCTCATCCACCTGGGCTCTATCCTTAAGCATCACGGGTCGCCACCCACGGCCAACAGGTGGCCCCATTGGAGGAGTCTTACCCCTCTGCAGAGGTGCAGTCGGTGCATTCTAACGCCTCAGCTGACAGGGCAGAAGACCTGTTGGATACTACTCGAGAAACAAGGATGAGCTCATAAGTGTTGTTCTCCAGTGGGCACCTGCACATGAGCACACCAGTGTGAGTTGCCCAGCAAAAACCTATGTCAATCAGCTCTGCCCAGATACTGGATGCAATGCAGAGGACCTTACAGTTAGAACAGGTGGCGAGGAAAAGTCATGCCGAGAGCATGTATTTCCATGACTTTTCCAAATAAGTAGGGACAGGTGGCGAGAAAAAGTCATAGAGATCTGTGCTGTTGGCATGACTTGGTGATGAAGATTTAGCTATTCAATCCTCTTTTGATGAGATCTCAGTAAACTCAGTACTGGACAAGAATCCATATGAAGATGACTGGAGATGGAACTGACTGAAAGGAGTAGAGGCCAAAAATTCATAAAAGATTTTTTATGGAAAGAACATTGTCTAGTAGGGTAGGTCGATTTTTCACTTTTTAAAAATATCAAATTGTCCATCTATGCGAATGTTGTGTGTTAGTATATCGAATACTGATACCAAAAATTAGATCTTTTACTTACTATCTTTTTATTTTTATCATATAGATAATTTTAATCATTAAAAAATGACATTCAACATAAATACTGACCCCATGAAATTATCTTTCAGATGCAAATTGGATTGGAAATCCCCTTATTCTCTAAGTTTGAACATGTGCTCTTTTATGTGTTATAATTACATAGATATAATAAACATAATGAGAATTTCTGTAATATATAGGCAGATAAATATGGAAATTGAAAACCAAATATGTCAGGAAAAGTGATAATAATAATAATAATAATAATAATAATAATGACAGTCCATGTGATTCAATAAGCCCCTTGCAATTATATCTGAAGATACTATTTCTAATTGGACACATGGTGTAGTGGATATAGCTGTTGAGTTTATACAGTTCTAAGTGACAGTTATCCTTAGTCTGCAGGTTCAATTCTGGTCAAGGGTGAGGGTAACATAGAATAATAATTAACACTTGTACCCAGTCATGGTTAACAGAATGAGAACAGTATATTGTTTGAGAAATAGCATCAAAAACCGTCTATTGAAATGCACTAAAAATCCTCATTTTCTAAAGGCTAAATTTTGCAAAATCAAGGATTTTTAGTGCATTTTAGTAGACGATCTTTGATGCTATTTCCTCAAACAATGGTGCAGGTAAAAGATCTAATCTTGGAATATTTTGAGATATAAGGTGTACTAAGATACACCATTGAAATTTATAGATTAGGCAAGGTAATTGTGTTTAAACCTCAGCCAATTAACAGCCCTAATGCATGGCTGGTTGACTATTTAATCACTGATACTGAGAGACGTCCATTTGCAATCATTGACAAAGGACTTGCAATATTGAGGAGCACCAAGGAACAACCAAAGTATTCTTTACCAAGGATTTTCACTGGACAAGCGCTCTTCCTTGGAGCCTAAAGGATGGCCCATAAAATTGTAACAGGTATTTATTATTCAGTATACTAACACACAACTTTCACATAGATGGACAATTTGATATTTAAAAAAGTGAAAAGTCGACCTACCCTATTGTCTAGTCAGTATAATTAACAAAAAACCTGACTGAATATATGTAAGCTAAAGAAGTTGGCACATATGGTATTATCCGAAAATCTCATTAGTTAGCTAAGCTTGAAAATAATACCATATGGGAACCAGCCATTGAAAGAGCCCACAGAAGTTTGCACACATATACACTGGCAAAGGGGACGTTATCTTGAAAAATACATGGCCTGTTTTAAACTTTTTACAATGCACTATAATCTAACTAACGAACTAACCAATAACAGACTCAACACTGGTGAAAATTCTCCCTGAAGAAAGTCTAGGATTAAATCAGTCAAAACTTGTGAATAAGCAACAACAAAGATGTGGCTCTTCCTAGAATTCATTAAGTCATAAATTCTGATGTATTTAATGCTCTGAAAGTAATGCCTTTTGTTTATTTTAACAGAAACTACAAAACATACAACGTACTCAATAACACTGTTTCCAGTTACAAGTGTATTGCTTGGACAGTAATGCCTCATTTTTATTTTTGTTATCAAAATATTTAAAAACATAAACATTCTTAGATCTTAATCAGAGTCAGTGGTAAATGACATAAGAGAAATTTGTTTAAATGCCTACATTTAGAAACCAGTTCACTTCTTTTATTCATTAAATTCACATTCGTATTTTGGAGAATACATAATTTTTCTTTGATGCGTAGTCTACATCTGGTTTGGCCGCCTTTGTAAACTTAGGTTTTTTTGATAATTTCTTATTTTATTATAGGTATTTTACCTATTATCTTTAATGTGCTATACGTGTTTGGATATGGTGGTACTGTTTGAAGATCTTCTGTTATTGAAGCTTAGATTGTATATATATCAATATATGAATTTAACATTTTGAAAAAACAATTAGTAATTATAATCTGCTGACAGAATTTGTTTCGACTGCTTAGTAGAAGGGTCTTCATCACAAGCAAAACATATGAAGGAAAGAAGGGATAAAAAACCGTTGGAAGAGATAGGGGGTACAAACACAGGCTGGAATGCTTGAATTTTTAAAATGCGCATTCTGTATCAAAAATAAAATAATTTCATTTTAAAAAAATCAGAAGAATTTTTAATCCAAAATAAAACTCAAAAAAAGTTTGGTGTAAATATATAAAAAAGTGTAAGAGATTATCAAAAATGTTCAAAGTATAATCCAGCTATTAAAAGTTATTTACAAATCCACAGCACAATTGAAGGAAGATGTTAAGTTTCAAAAAGTTTGTGGTGTTGGTAAATTTTTTGTAGTGTTCGTAGATAATCTTCGGAGGTGTAAAATTCCGTATATTTTGTTTTTGCGTAAGACAAATGTGTAAATAAATGGAAGTTAATCCAACAGAATGAATTTAACATTTTGAAAATACAATTAGTAATTATAATCTGCTGACAGAATCTGTTTTGACTGCTTAGTAGAAGGGTCTTCATCACGAGCAAAACATATGAAGGAAAGAAGGGATAAAAAACCGTTGGAAGAGATAGGGGATACAAACACACACTGGAATGCTTGAATATCAATATATATATATATATATATATATATATCATATCAGAGTGAATGTTGGTGATATAGCAGGTTTTATTTGTTGTTTGCTAATCATCTCCAAAGATGATGATAAGCATGTCTATGAGAAGATCTTTTGTGAGTAAGGGGTTAATTAGATTAAGACTCACCGTCTCAAAATCAACTGCTGGATTCAGACACAAGTAGAGGTTTAACACTCTCATAAAAAAAAAACTATGATTTTTTTACTTGTTATTGATAGCAGCTGAATAGAATTACAAAGTGTGTAACTAGCAAGGATGTGTCATTGAATTCAAATATTGGGATTAAATCTCTTACTTAATAGGGGACACAAAAGTTAAATACTTCCCATGTCTGCTAATGGCCACTAGGTGGCATTATCATTGTTGTATATAGAGAAGATGTGGCAAAATCTAATCTCTTTGTCACTCATCCAGCCTTGACAGAAGTAACAACACACCTGTAGCATTCCTGTCCATGGACAGGGGTCTTTGTGCTCCCAGCAACCTCATGTTGCATGCATGATTAATTTGTAAGTCTTTACCAGTTAATTTTGAAGAACTAAACAGCTGAAGAATTGTACAGAAAACAATAATCCAAATAATACTAATTAAAAACAAGAATATATCAAGAATAACAGATAATGAAACAAATATATAAAAAAAGAATTTTCATTAATCCACATATAGAAAAAGATAAGAGATATATTTTTAACCTTCATTGTTATCTGTACAATGTTTTGGCCGATATGCCCACCGGCCTTCTTCAGGTATTTCTTGTCGGACTCAGGAACCTTCTTGTCGTAATCGGGAATTCCAAGAAGGTTCCTGAGTCTGACAAGAAATACCTGAAGAAGGCCAGAGGGCATATTGGCCAAAACGTTGTACAGATAACAATGAAGATGAGGACAATAGTCCGAATAACACAGATAATAGTAATTATCAAGCCTCATCTCTAACATTCAGAGAAATAGTATATATTTTTAAGTTTATAAATCCTGTGCAACACTGGGTAGCTCTGCTACTAGAATATAAGTAAATATCCAATATAATTCAGATATATTAAACAAATACACTCAGATTTGCCTTTACTGTGATGAGTAAATATAGTTGAAAATAAAAAAATAATCCCAATAATCCCAGGTGTATTTTAGTGTTGACTGTATTCAAGTATTTATTCAAAACCAAACAAGATTTTTACATTTTCATATCACTGCCCACTGACTTTACTATTGTTCCACCTCTTCTTCCCTCTGCAAGACATTTACTTTCTGTAGTAATAAACTAAATATTGCTGTTAGAAGGGGAAAAAGTTTGTTGATTTAATCACTGAAATTTACAATATTCTAACGAAAAATTTGTCTTTTGCAAGTTTCATCTCTCAATCAAATCTGCATTTTAAAAACCTATACATTAAAAATTATTTAAAAAAAAAAAGAGGAGGAATGCTCATAGTGTAGTGGTAAACATTCTGGTCTGTGACATTGTAGGAAGTGAGTTTGAACTCCAGTTGTGCTATTACATTCAGTTTTGAATTAATACTCTTTGGAAAAGTATAAATCTCCTCAATATTCAAATCATCGTCGTCTGGGCGGCCTAATGTTGGTGTCAGCCAGACAGCGAGGGAGTCTATCCTCCTTTTCACTAGCGCTAGACCAAGACGATTATTTTGGCAACTGAGGTGGAGCACCACATCTACCATCAGCTCCTCACTTTACCGCACAGATCCCTATGCTACTCATACGCTGAGTTGGCGAGGGCTGGTATCGAACCAGGAACCTTGGTATTCTTAGCCGAACACTCTACCGACTGAGCTAAACCAGCCCATTGGTGATACTATTTAGTATCACTACAGCTCTTCTACAATGATGGCTTTGGAATTAAATACCCCATGAAAATTGATATGCCATTAAACAAAGAAACCAAATAAAACCAAAACATTACTTGCAAAGTACATGAACAGTATATTTTTAGTTAGTCCCGCAGATCCATTATTACTGAATCGCGAGTTGAATCCTCGTGGGATGCCCCATTTAAATCCCTAGGTAAAAAAGAAGACCTTGCATTGATCCAGCTATTCTGAAAAGAAATGTTAATGTCTACTATCTAAAATATTAAATGAAGAAAAAATCCATGCTGTTATCATTTAAATTTTTACATCTGGACATGGCTAGCATTAAGATCTAAGAATGTTTATGTTTTTAAATATTTTGATAACAAAAATAAAAATGAGGCATTACTTTTCAAAAGATTGTACAATAGAAATGAATAGAAAAGCAATTGTCAGTGACCATGAATTAATGTCCATATTACTGGCAGAGTTGGGCTTTTTATGCATAATGTAAATATATTGTTAATGATTTTATAGAAATGCATTGAAAATTATCTTACTAGAATAAATAATAGGAATGCATTGTTGGTGATTTTACAATAGAAATACATAATATACAATGAATATGATAAATTATATAAATGTATAATAAATGATTTTACAATAGAAATGCCTTAAAAATAATATAAATGCATTGTTGGTCATTTTACTATAGAAATGCATAATATATAATAAATAATGTAAATGTATTGTCATAGGTTTCAGTATAGAAAGGCCTAATATATCTTCTTTTAAAAGAGATTGTGTGTTTTTCTGTCTGTAACTGAAACTATATTACTACTCAAGTCACAATTCCCTTAGTTATTTAGGTCACATTCTCCATGATTTTATTTTTATTTAAACTTCAAATATTAATAAAATTGTTTTTTCATTAATAATACTGTTGACCATATCTACATACTAATTACATGCAATTGTATTTATATATACAATGAAATAGCGGTTCTCAGTGTGAACGGGAATGCTAATTTGCATATGGATATTAAAAATCTAATTTCAATAAATATGTGCTTTGTATTATTGATTTCTAATTGTTTAGTTTTATCTTAATGAATGTGAGCAAACATCTCTGGGATAAATCTTTAAAGAAATTTATTAACAAGAAGAAATAGCTGTAATTTTATTTTTTACTTCCTATTTTAACTAAATAGGTAAATTAGGAAAATTTAGCAATGAAAGATGGGAGTGATAGAAGAGTAAGTTTCAGTTGTTTTATTTTTAGATTATACTGCCCTTTGTTTCAAATCTTTTATCTGGATTCTTATATATTCCTTTCTAATTTAATATAATAATCTATTACATTGAAATTTAAGTACTTGCACCCGGAGGATGCATATATTTGCTAGTAATAAATGATGTAAGTATATAATAAATAATATAAATGTATTGTTAATAATTTTAGTAAATGAATACATTGAAAATGAAGAAAAAGAGATTATCATAAATGAATGCACATTGAGAGATTATTATAGGAATGAGACTTATTATAGAGATAATGATACTCTGAAATTCTCTGATCATTTTGAATCAATTTCTTAGTATGCAAAACTAATCAGACATGACTTATTTTAAATTTTAATTCAAGATTATCAAAATATATGGCCAATAGAGCATTTTATTGAATACAGTAACAGCAGACACACAAAAAGGTAGACAAAACTAAAATGATTCAATTTTTACTTTGCATTATAATAAGATACTTAACTCTGTTCATTTTTACAAAAGAAACCATTGAAACTTCTAAATTTACAGAGTATAACAAAGATTGCTTAATTCAGACATTTTCACTGACTTATTATTTTTTTTTAACTAATACGCCTGCTTCTATAGACTTCATTTAGTAGAGAAACCTGCTTCCAAATTGAGATGATTAACCTATTTGATGTGTGGTATTCGTTACTGGACAGCCGTCTTTTTATAAGAAAACAACAAAGTACACTTATCTTGCAGATAACGAATATTCTTCTTCTTTTTTTTTTTGATATAACAACACACAATAATTATGAAGATTATAGTTTTGAATCAGATGTTAGTCATAGTCTTGTTAAACAAAGATCTGCCATTGAAAACTGCATTTTAATTATCCTTTTTCCTTGAGAAGTTAGTGACAAAAATCCTGACTTTTCGGTGATTCTTTTGAACATATTTGTTTTAATTTGGTCTGAATTTAAATTTATACAAACCCTCAATTTTCAGATACTTTTGATCTCATTCATATTAGCTTTTATGTTTTTTTTAAAATTCCAATCCTTGAACATTACAAGGCACAAATTCTATAATGCCTTTGTAGTTTGTACTGCAATTAATTTCATTCTTTTTTTTTTTTGCAATAAAAAAAACAACAAATAAATAAATAAAAAAGATGAATTATTGTTTAATCACTAGAAGTTTAGAAAAGAAAATTTCTCTTTTATTCACTGTTTCAAACACTTTAATTTGAGAAAATCTAAGTTACCATTATCCAGACTAGTGTTTGTATAACAGTGTTTTTTTTATTATCTCCTGATTGGGTTCTTTAAGTACCAAACAGTAAACCCTTAATCCAGTTGTTGTTTGGGTAATGTCTGAACCACTAACAAGCCTGACAGTTTTCAAGATGGCCGAGTGGTTAGAGCTTTGAAAAAATGGTTTCTAGTTTGGTGTAAAAAAACTAAAGACTATAGCCCACCAACTAGGTAACCATCGTCAGGATTTTTACTTCTTTTTTTGAAATTATATTTGCACCTATAAAGCTGACTGAAAATGAATTAAATGATTCTGCCATATGTTAACTATACGTTTTTCCATTCAATAATAGACTAAAAAAATAACTGATTAAAATTTGTTTTTAAAATACTTTATTAAAAAATATACTTGACATAAGATGCTTACTTTAATGTCAGCTTTTCAAAGATGTACTTGTAAAACTGTATAAATCAAGGAAGATCTGACATTCTCCTTAAATGCAAGGAGGAGGTACAGCCCATTAGATGGATTCCCAGTGTCTAAGCACATCACACTTTACAACTTTTTCTTGAGAATTACAACTGCAATCCAAAATGACTTGTCTACAGACAAAATAGAATAAAGCTGACTGAAAATGAATTAAATGATACTGACATATGTTAATTGTTCCTTTTTCTATTTAATAATAGATTAAAAATTAATTGATTAAAATTTGTTTTTAAAATACTTTCATATGTTTCGTATCCACAGTCAAATCAGTAATATACAAGGTGTGTCAAAAAAGAATTGAGATTATTTGTATTTTTTAAATATGAATGTAAAATGAACATGATTTCCTCTAGGCATAAAATAATCCTAGATGGGTTGACATGCCATTAAAATCAATCAATCAGTTTAATCTAACCAATGTATATACAAGGTGTATCAAAATAGTGTTGAGATTTTTTGTACTTTTTGACACACCTTGTATTCTGAAAATAATAACATTCTATTCATTATTTTTTTCAGAATACAAGGTGTGTCAAAAAAGAACCAAGTTTAAAGCTGTATTTATCAAGATAGAAATGAAAAATGAATGGAACATTATTTTTAAATAAATAAGAATGCAGATAAAAAGATTTGAAACAGAGGCAGGTATAATCGAAAAATAGAACAACTTAAACTTACTCTTCCATCACTCCCATCTTTCATTGCTAAATTTTCCAAATTTAACTATTTAGTTAAATTAAGAAGTAGTTATTAGTATGTAGATATAGTCAATAGTATTAAAGATGTAAAACAATCTTATTAATAATTGAGGTTTAAATAAAATCAAATCATGGAGAATGTGACGTAAATAACTAAGGGAATTGTAACTTGAGTAGTAATATAATTTTGGTTACAGACAGAAAAACACACAATCTCCATTATAATAAGTTATATTTTGTCAATTGATACCATAGACAAAAAAATTCAGTATACATTTTACTTTTATATAAATATATATTAATTTTGTTCAATTTTGTCAACTTTTTATGAAGTTTGTTATAATACTTATAGTCAAATTAGCTATACTTGCGGTAATCTTGTAGCACCATGCAATTATTAAATATTATATCTGTTTGATATTTGTAGTTTGCTGTTTGATAGTTTAATGAATTTTGATTTGCATATAAACTGCTTTCAAAGAATAGCTATATAAATGCAAATTTCCTGTGAAAGTGAACACCAGTAAAAAAAATTGTTGAGTAAGTAATTATTATTGATGATGATAATTGAAAGTATTAATTACATATTTGTATATTAACTGCTTTAGAAGAAATAGAGATCTTGTTCCTAAAAAAATATCACCACCGTATATATGAGGTGCATTCAAAAAGTTTTGAGACTGAATCATGCATAAAATGTTATTATATGATATCTAACTTTCTGGAAGCGCATGGTGTAATTGTTAGAGTTGTGGGAAATGGAATCGTCGACCCAAGTTCAAATCCTGGACAAGGCTGTTTGCATTTCACATAGTGCCAGTATGCTTGGGAAAGGTATGCATCTACCTACTCTCCTGGCATATATAGGTAAATAGTATGGCAGACTGAGCTCTTTAGCCATGGCTAGGTAAGCTTTCTCTGCACTTCTCTTATACAACACAAATGATGTGCATTGCATTGTGATGTGTAACAAAAAATGGTTTGTATGCAGCAATTAATACTGATCTGTACAATGGCTGGACCAAAGTGAGGTATCAATGTAGATTTATTTTATGGCATATCAACCCTTTTTGGGTTATTTAATGCCGAATCAAGTCATTTTGATAAACAAAGGACTCAGTGTGCTTACAGTACCTGTTTTTGCTTAAGTGGTCACCCAATTAAATATTGAACTGGCTCATTATTGCTTAACCCAAAAAGGGTTGATATGCCAAAGCAAAATTACCAACCAATTAATAAATGTTATTCTAAATTGAAATATACTTCTTTAACTCTTTTCCTACCAAATTTCCCACATGGCTGTACCAAATTTTCTTGGTATTTTTTTACCTGTATGATGTGATATTACGAAGTTCACAATCTATTCACCTCAGAACCCATTTCATTAAAATAAAGTCCTATCATTATTGTAATTTGAGTCCTTCTGCTCAATTATAATGAACTATCCACCAGTTTTTGTACTTTGCTTGAGTGTGGTATGCAGTGGTGGGTGAGCCACTGTGAGTGGCTTAAAGTAGGTAAAAGAGTTGACGATGACGGTTAAAAACTACAATTATTTTCTCATCAACTAAATAGTTTGCTAACAACTGTTCATATGCTGTGCTATTATATCTAAGAATTAATTTCTCACAAGATAAAATTTTCTTCAGATGTCCTTTGTTTTCTTTCGGCAATTTTTCCTTTGAAAAACAAGAACAAATTTCTCTTTTATGTCTCCTAAGATAAACTGAGAAAAATATTAGGGTTTAATCTTAAATAAAAATCTATGAGAGGCATTTTGCTCGGCTGTACTGAGATAATGGAAGAAATTTCCTAATTATATTTGTCAGTTCTCTCTAATTCCATTCTTATCTGTTATTTCAAAAGTGGATCAGGAAAAAAAATATCAACTTACGGAATGAAGATTAATGCCAAATTCAGGAATCATTTTCATCTGTGAAAATGCCAGGTAATGAAGACTGTCAAGAAATAAATCAAGACATAAAATAAGGAATGATTACAAATTAAGATTAGGAGAAAATTTCATTATAAATAATTTACTGAATAATTAACTGGCCAATGATATTCTTTACTAGCCGAAGTACCAGTCTACAATGGGTAAGATGATATCAAGATTTGTATCAAAGCTAAACAATCTCTATTTTACAATCTTTGTCATCAATGAAAAATTTGTAGAGTTACAAATGGTAATTGTTAGTGTAAAAGAGAAATCAGAAAACAGATTTTAAATTATATTTTTATATTATCTTATGAAGTTAATATTGTTCTGTAAAAAAAAAAAAAAAAAATCATGGTGTTATGTAAAAAATGCATTTTAATTTCAATAAGTAATACTTAAAAGATTTATCAATTAGAAATTTTTTTAATTTTTTTTTTTTTTTATCCAGGTTGTTCATCCTAACTAAGCAATAATCTAACGTATGAGGGTAAGTCAAAAAGTAATGCCATTTTCTTTATTTCATAACTGAGGACTACATTGAGACCCTAATGAGGCTCAGAGCAAGAATCCAATGAGTAAGACCCAACTCGCTAATCGACAATGTCCTTCTGCATGACAATGCTCGACCACACACAAACATTAGACAAGGGAGAAAATTGGCTCATTCAGGCGAACAACTTTTCCACATCCTCCATACTCACCAGATTTAGCTCCTTCAGACTATCATCTCTTCAGCCCCAGGAAAGAGGGTTTGAGGCTCAGAGCAAGAATCCGATGAGTAAAACCCAACTTGCTAATCAACAATGTCCTTCAGCATGACAATGCTCGACCACACACAAGCATCAAGACAAGGGAGAAAATTGCCTCATTCAGGTGGACAACTTTACTGCATCCTCCATACTCACCATATTTAGTGCCTTCAAACTATCATCTCTTTGACCCCATGAAAGAGGGTGTGAGAGGCAAACATTATCCCAGTGATGAAGAAATTAAATCTGTAGTGAAGGAGTGGTTCAAAGAACAGTCAATAGAATTTTTCGGGAAGGGATACATGCTCTCATTCAAAGGTGGAACATTTCTATTGAGAGAAACGGTGACTGTGGAGAAGTAGGGATGTGATCCACAGACGACCAGCTTCAGTTTGATGTATGATACATATTCCTGTGTTGGTAATTATACCTGTCCTAAACAAAATGGAATTACTTTTTGACTAGCAAATATATGCACCCTCCGGGTGCAAGAATTTAAGTTTTAATGTAATAAAATATTATATTAAATTAGAAGGGCTAATGAAACTAAATAAGAATTCAGATAAAAAACATTTGAAACAGAGGGGGTTAAAATCAAAAATAGAACAACTGAAACTTACTCTCCCTTCACTCCCATCTTTCATTGCTAATTTTTCCTAATTCAACTATTTAGAATAGGAAGTAAAGCATAAAATTTCAATCATTTATTCTTGTTAATGGATTTCTTTTAAGATTTATGCCCAAGATTTTGCATATATTCATTAAGATAAAACCAAACAATTAGAAATCAATAATACTAAGCACATATTAATTAAAATCAATTTTTTAATATCCATATGCAAATTAACCTTCCAGTTCACACTGTAAACTGCTATTTTTTTGTATATATAAATACAATTGGTTGTTATTAGTATGTAGATATGGTCAACAGTGGCTTCGGCCTCTGGACCATTGCTATAATTAACGGCGTCGATCCCAGGGGGCCATCACCTGCCCCCTTGATTTAAAGGGGCAGGGCTGGGTTTATTGCCCAGTGCCTGAGGCGCCCCATTGAGGGGGAATGCCGACGGGATCGACGCAATTTTTCATCCACCACCCATGAGTCTCGGTTTGTGGGTGGTCCTACGTTAATAGGGCCTTGTGCCTGACCCGTACAAGTGGGGTACGTGGAAAATATCATGTAGATATGGTTAACAACATTAATAATGTAAAACAATTGTATTACTAATTGAGGTTTAGATAAAATAAAATTGTGGAGAATGTGACGTAAATAACTAAGGGAAATGTGACTTGAGTAGTGATATAGTTTTGGTTACAGACAGAAAAACACACAATCTCCATTATAATAAGATGTGAATAATTAATTTGGTTACATAAATTTTTTATTATTTTTTTCTTTAGAAATTTACAAATTCAAATTCTGTATGATTAGTTGTCTTGCAGCAATATGGCTTCAAACCAATTATTATTTATTTTTAAAAGATCCTTCCCCTCAAAGGGAGTCACTTTTTTTTCTGTTTTTTTCTTTAATGAACAAACAACAAAACCTTTCCCTAGTTTAATGAATATGCCTACCAAATTTGGTAGCTCTACATCAAATTGTTTATATATCTACCAACCTCTTTGCATGAGCAGCATGTGACACAAGGTCAATTTCTAAAGTTGAGTTTACCTGTTTTGAATTCAGAGTTTTCCTTCTCCTAGACTGGTTACCTAGCCAAAGTTAAAGAGCCCAGTATGCCTACTATTTACCCATAGCTGGAGGGAGAGTAGAATTCATACCTTTCCACAAGGGTATTAGCACTAAATGAAATGAAATTACCATGTCCAGGATTTGAACTCCGGGTGAAGAGTCCATTTCCCATGACATTAACTATCATACCACTTGCTTCCATTGTTTATATATAGAGGACAGACAAACAACCTTTTTCCATTTATTGATATAGGTCTGAAAAGTATGATAATTTCTAAAAGAGAAAGTTAATTCCTAGAATATTTTTTTGAAAAATTCTAAGAAAATGGATTCTCTTTATTTTGGCAGTAACAATATTTCCATTTTTAATTCTAAAAAAGTATCTCTTTAGTGACACACATATAAATAAAAAAGAAATATGTGAAGTTTTTCTTTTGTCAATTTTCTTGCTGATCATTGCCAAGAATGAATCTTCAGTTTTAGAGAAAAAGTTCTACAAAAATAATGGTATAGTATTGAATATTGTATACTATCTTTCTGAAATTGGTGCAGGGTTGTATTTTAAAGTCCTAGATTGGCTCTTTGCCTGAGAGGCAAACACAATTAAAAAAAATAAATTTGAATGTTTCAGTAAAATGCAATCCAAAGTTTTTCTGTGTTTCATATACGGCTGGCTCTGTCAATATGTGCTCATTCATTCAAAACTTTTGCAATATTTCTCTGGCAGGAAATAAATCTTAGCAATAATGTATAAGAACAAAAAGAAAATTTTAATCTTGTTTTGAAAGTAAATGTCTTGTATTTGAATGTTTTTTTAAATTTTTATCATTTGTTCTTTTTTTCTTTGTCTTAAACAATTTCTTCATTTAAAATATAGCTTATTGCATCTTTTTTGATAACTCATGAATAATTTTTTTTATTAAACTGAGCCTTACTGAAAACACTTTCATAAGAGATAAGTTTTCTCTATATATATTTATCAACCCCTCCTCATGAGCAGGATGTAACACAAGGTCAATTTCTTAAGGAGAGTTTAACAGTTTTGAATTAAGAGTTTTCCTTCTAGACACGGTTGCCTAAACCAAGGTTAAAGAGCCCAAACTGCCCGACTATTTACCCATAGCTGTAGTGAGAATAGTGTTAAGTGTTTGAACGCCATCCTTGGCCAGTTGAAAAAGGACTTCAAGTAAGTAAGTCCTGAGCTATGGAATCCTTTGGTAAGTGAATGTCCTAAGTTATGGAATCCTACATAGTGTCAAAGGTGCAGTGATATAATCCTATGTTCCATCGTCCACGAAGGTTCAAAGCAATGTGCATAGGTATGACCCGAACAGCCGGTATAAATAACAATATCAGCAGCAGAGTACTGCCAGTGATTGGCCAAGAGAATGGTCACATGGTTATCACTGAGTCTATAACTAGGAGTGGGCATCTAGCACACACCTTATATTACAAAATGCCAACAGGATTCATATCTTTCCCAAGGGTAGTAGTGCTATGGGAAATGCAAACAGCCTCATCCTGTATTTAAATTCAGGTCACTGTGGGTCCATTTCCCATGATGATAACCATTACACAACGAGCGCACCCATAAGTTTTCTCTATACTGACAAAACAAATCTCAACAGTTATGAGATTCATTTTTGTTTACAGAGTTTTATAATTAGTGATAACTAATATTTTACATTTTAGTTGTATAATATTCTATTAGAAATAAGAAAGTATCCTAATATCTTTGGTTTGGTTTGTTTTGTTTTACAGCATATCAACTTCAGTGGGTCATTTAATGCCAATAAAGTTTTGAATTAAATCAATTCTTAATGGATAATACAATTTTTTTATAAATACATTTTTCTATTTAACCCATAGATGAGATCCTAACAGGTACTACCACACTGGGTCAGAGTGGACCAGGGAGCAAAGGTGATGAAGAGGTGCTCCACATTCCCCAAACCTCCAGAACTGGAACCTCACCATCAGATAGAGTTAACGTCATTCCCAGGACATGAAGACCCGCAGCCACCGCCTTCTAGCACCCATATGATAAAAAGGAGTTGGGGCTTGCCATAAGGGCAATAGGGTTGGGAAAATAATATAGGTGCTAGGGCTTGACGTGACCAGCCGTTTGATCGGAGGGGGCCTCTCCGACCGCCCGTCTAGCCCAAGATAGGGCCAAAGTGGAGTATTGCATGTCATGAACTGCTCATTCACCTGGGTTCTATACATAAGCATCATGGGTCGCCACCCACGGCCAACAGGTGGCCCCATTGGGGAGTCTTACCCCTCTGCAGAGGTGCAGTCGATGCATTCTAACGCCCCAGCCGACAGGGCGGTCAAGAGTCATGAGATTCATTTTTGTTTACTGAGTTTTATAATTAGTGATATCTAATATTTTACATTTTAGTTGTATAATATTCTATTAGAAATAAGAAAGTAACCTAATATCTTTGGTTAAGTAGTAAATTAACTTAAGAACTTATAAATGGATGATACTGTATATAACTATATGTAAGTAGATGGCAAAAAATTGTGTTTTATTGTGATTGATGGCAACTCTGTTCTATCAGTGAGTCAAAGCATCAAATACAAACTTCTACCTCTAAGCAATTAGTGCCCAGAAGCTATTCCATTGAGAAAAGAGTCATTTCGAAAATGTTCTCCTCTCTCAAAATGGCAAAGTGGATTATTATTGATGAAGAGATTTGTAGTTATCTTTGTGAAAGTAATTGAGATTTATCATCTGATATTGAAGAAGAAGAAGAATTTACTAATGAGGTCACAGCTGATGAGTTATTTGATAATGAACAACACAAATACATCAAGTAGTTCTTCAATAGTCATGAGATAAGTTTCTGCCTGAAAATTTTACTAGCATGCACATTAGTTTTCTTAGATAATTATTTTAGCACTTCGAATAGATTAAAAAAGACAACAACTCTAGAACATAATAAAGATCGGTTTACTTTATTTTGACATGTGGATTTCCAAGGAAGTAAAAACATTTCTTTGCCGTTCAATGGGTGACCATTTTTCTTGTAAATAATTTGGTTTATTATCTGATAAATCTTGTTTGGCTGATGAGCAGGGTGTATACATATATTTATCTTGAAAGGAGAAAACTAATTTTAACCCATTAATTTCAGGTGTCAAACTAAAGAAAACGAATAGTTATTTTTATGTATGGTAACTGAAATGAGTTAATAAAAAGTTAAAGCCTCTCAAAAATGTCTTTCTGTTTCCATCACAGCTGCAACTCATTAACTCAAAGGTAGGATAAAAAAAGAAACTTCTTTCGGATAATTCCTAGTTGAGTAACATGAGGGCCCCAGAAAAAATAGAACCCAAAATTATTTATTTATTTTCCCATGAAACTAACCCTAAAGCCTAACCCTAACCCTTGTTAGACTTAAACTTTTAAAAAAATTGAAAGTAAAATTAACAGTTTTATTACAAAATTTGTGTGTTCTGTTTTTTCTGGATAACCCAGATATACAGGGAGACCCAGAAAAAAACAGAACCCAAATTATTCATTTATTTTCCCATTAAAATAACCCAAACCCCCCTAATAAAAATTAAGTTTTATTACAAAATTTGTGGGTTCTGTTTTTTCTGGGTCACCCTGTAATATTATGTTACTCAACTAGAGGGGGGTAGGGTCAGGATTAGTTTAATGGGAAAATAAATAATTACGGTTCTGTTTTTTTGGTCACCCTGTAATATCATGTTACTCAACTAGGAAATAACCTTTAAATTTCAAACTATCATTCCATACAAAAATGTTAGGCTATTGAAGAAAAGCCAACACCCAAAAAGTTTGGGATAATCTTCTAATGGGGTACAAACTTTCAGTAAACACTATTACTTTCTCAAATTCTCGGACTTGCTCGTTCAAATCCTTGAACAATACACACTATTTTCTCCATTGTTGACACTGTCACTCTTCCCACCGCCTGGTTCATTCTGCTTCAGTGTGAACAACAGCCTGCTTTTATTACTGTTCGCCTAGCCATTATGTAAATTACACCTCTTGCTATTCGAGGCCTTCATGCACGGCCCGTAGGGGGATCACCTATGTCCAAAACAGCTATGCCTATCATTATGTACCAAATAGGATTCCCTAACATCTAGGCATAAAATAACCCAAGTTGGGTTGACATGCCATTAAAATCAATCAATCTATAATTTGAATTGAAAGTTTAAATTTCAAGCAAGGCAACTGGGATTAAGAAACACCATGGTTCTTCATACAAGACAATGATTGCAAGCATATTTAATCGGAAATTGGTTAAAGATATGAATGCTCTTCCATGTCTGACTCAAAAAACTGATTTAAATTCTATAGAAAATTTATAGTGGTCGCTAAAGAAAAGAGTAAACGTAAGAAGTCTATCTAATTTAAAGTAATTAGAAGAATATATAATTGAAGAATGGGATTAGATACTAATTTTTGGATAGAAGTTCAATGGAAATTATCCTCAAAGACTGAAAGAAGTTATTAAAGAAAAAGTATAGACTATTGACTGTTAATCATTGAATATTGTAGAAGTGCCAATAATTCTGAACTATCCAATTATTTTGTTTTTCTCTTTTTCTTGGATAAATAGTTTTGGAAATTTAATTTATGATATTATTTTATTTTGATTAATAAATGAAGTTATTTTATTTACCTGCATCATAAAGAAAATGTGCAATGATATTCTCCAAAGCTTTTTAAGTAATTTTTTTTTTACTCTTTATTTAACTTTTTCTTTTGAGTTTAGTCCATTGAAAAAGAAATACATTTTTATTTTTTATTTTACAGTTTGTAATATTTTCTTTAACTATCTTCATACAAGTACACACTTTTTTAAAAAAACTTTAATTAATCAAAATTTATTTTAATGAATGGAATTATAGATTAAAATTTTTCTTATTTTGTTCTCACTCGACTCCAATAACTAAAGAAGTTGACAAACACATTATTTTCTGTATTATTTGGATTATTCAGGGTTATTTCCTAGTTGAGTAACCTGAGTGACCCAGAAAAAACAGAACCCAAATTATTTATTTGTTTTCCCATTAAACTAACCCTAACCCTTGTTGGACTTAAACTTTTTTTTTTTTAAATTTAAAAATTAACAGTTTATTACAAAATTTGTGGGTTCTGTTTTTCTGGGTCACCTTGTAATACTATGTTACTCAACTAGGGGGGTAGGGTTAGGGGCGTTTAGGGTTAGTTTAATGGGAAAATAAATAATTTGGGTTCTGTTTTTTCTGGGTCACCCTGTAATATCATGTTACTCAACTAGGAAATAACTTTATTCAGACTACTGTCCATTGTCCTCATCTATATTGATATCTGTACAACGTTTTGGTTGAGGTGCCCTCCAGCCTTCTTCAGGTATTTCTTGTATGACTTTGGAGCCTTCTCAAACTAGGGAACCTTCTCTACATCTCCAAATTGGATACATAGCATAGTCTATATAAGCGTTGAGTTAATACAGTTCTAAGTGACAGTTATCTCTAGGCTGCAGGTTCAATCTTGGTCAAGGGTGACAGTAACATAGAATAATAATTAACACAGCTTAATACTTGTACCTGTTATGGTTAGCAGAATAAGAACAGTACACCCTGTAGATTGAATAAAAGTTTGGGTTCAAAGTTCCAGCTGATTGATGAAGGTTTTTACTGGTTGTCCTACACTGTTGGTTTGGTTTGTTTTGTTTTACAGCATATCAACCTCAGTGGGTCATTTAATGCCAATAAAGTTTTGAAATAAATCAATTCTTAATGGATACACAATTTTTTTTATAAATACATTTTTCTATTTAACCCATACATGGGACCCTAACATGTACCACCACCATTCCGGTTCAGAGTGGACTAGGGAGCAATGGTGATAAAGGGGTGCTCCACATTCCCCAAACCTACAAAACTGGAACCTCACCATCAGACCTTGTATTCTGAAAAAATTAACATTCCATTCATTGTTCATTTCTATCTTGGTAAATACAGCTTCAATCTTGATTCTTCTACATTCAATACTTGGAATTTTTTTAATGATATGTATTAATCAATTTACAATTTGTAAAGCAAAGATCCTAATGCATATGAAGACAGACAACTTTTTTACAATTTTATCAAAGCATTTTTTTAGGTGATGAAGCCTGCTAAGATTGAAGCAAAAAAAAATAAAATAAATAAATAAAAAGAAGGATGCTTTAAAAAAAAACTTCTGACAATAAAAATAAGGAGGTGCACTTGTGTAATGGTTATTGTCATAGGAAACAGAATTTAATGTCATACCCAGGACATGTAGACCCCTCAGCTACCACCTTCTAGCACCCATATGATAAAAAGGGTTGGGGCTTGCCTTAAGGGCAATAGGGTTGGGGCAATCATATAGGTGCTAGGGCTTGATGTGACCGATTGATCGTCCATCTAGCCCAAGAAAGAGCCAAAGTGGAGTATTACAAGTCATGGACTACTCAACCACCTCGGTTCTATCCTTATGCATCCCAAGTTGCCACCCACGGCCAACAGTTGGCCCCATCGGGGGAGTCTTAACCCTCGGCAGAGGTGCTGTTGGTGCGTTCAAATGCCCCGGCCAACAGAACGGCCTGTATAATGGTGTAGGGGTTGGTAAATACATGTGGCTGCATCACATGGATTAATGAATGCTTTATTGAACAAATCTTGGTAGCTGCACCCCACAAGAAAGCAGCTGTATGGCCACTTGCCCCTTATCATATAACCCATCCAAGTAAGACAAACATGCTGGACAGTGAATGAATGAATGCATATTTAATGTTCTCCTGTGAATACCTACATATGGACACAGCAATATAAGCCAACCAGCAAAGCTCTGTGCAGATTCTGGATGTTGTGTGGAAGACCTCCCATGGGTGATGACCAATAGGGATGGGTGGTGAGAGTGACTCATCAGTATCTGTGCTGCTAGCACAACCTGATGATGGGGATTTGTGAAATTCTTCAGCTCTTCATTAATAACTGAAATATTGAATTTACTATTTCTCTGAATGTTTGAGATGAGGCTTGATGATTAGTATTATTTGATTTATTCGGACTATTGTCCTCATCTTCATTGTTATCTGTACAACGTTTCGGCTGATGTGCCCTCTGGTCTTCTTCAGGTATTTCTTGTCAGACTCGGGAATCTTCTTGTCGTTATCGGGAGCCATCACTGAACTTTGAACCTAACCTTTTATTCAGTCAGGATACTCCCGTGGATTGAATAAAGGGTTAGGTTCAAAGTACCGTGATGGTTTCCAATTATGACAAGAAGGTTCCCAAATTCAAAAAGAACGTTCCTGAGTCCTATGCTGTCAATATAATACTAATAGTCCAGTGGCCGAAGCACACTGGACACCCGCCCTGAAGGTATATTTGCCTCTCATCCCACTTATAAGGGCTTGACACAAGGCCTCGTTTTAACATGGGCCTACACTCAAGCCGAAGCTCATGGGTGGGAAAGAACAAAAATTGCATCCATCTCTTCGGCATTCCCCCCCAAGCGCTGGGCAATAAACCCAGCCCAGCCCTGCCCTCAAGGGGGCAGGTATTGCCTGGGGGATAGCCCCCTGGGATCAACGGTATTAATTTAACCCGACCGGTCCAGCGGCTGAAGCTCACTGGACCCCCACCCCGAAGGACGGGTTGAGAATGCCTGGTATTTTTCAGAAAACAATGAAGATGAGGACAATAGTTTGAATTTACCAGTTTAAATATTTGGACTAGATTTCTTATTATTGAAATTCTGCTGAGCTTTACAGTTTTATGGTTTTCTTTAAAATCCATCTCTCCAGCCTCATTCTCTTTATTCCAACTTTTCGCATTTCTTCATTGTTCAGCATTTCTTCCAGATATTTTCTTTTTTTTTTAAGATGGTTTTTCTATTCTTCAGATTTGTTTGTCCTTTACCTTCTTTTTTCCCCCTCCCCCAATATTCTTGTCTCATCTTCAGATTCATAAACAGAGGAGTAAATTTATTTTCTCTGTCATTATCACCCACCCACGACCATCATCATCGTAAATCTTACTCTGCTCTCTGCCACAATCACAATAAGAGAAAGACAAATTTATCAATATGATACCTTCAATTCTGTTATGGAATGATCACTGGACTGAAAAGAAGAAAAAAAAAGAAAAAAAAAAAAGGAAAAAAAAAGGAAAAAAAAAAAGACAAAAAAGACAAAACGAAAATCCTCATCAATTTTTTTTCACCATTATGTCTGTTGTTCCATTTCTAATATAAAAAAAAAGATAGAAAAAAAAAGAAATAAAAAAGAAATAAAATAAAGATTTAAGCTTCTATTAAAAAGACCAGACAGATTAATTGCTTGACCTCTGTATTTTTTCCAATATTTGTCTATTCCAGGAATGAGCAATATCAATCAGGCTATGTAAGTCCTGTTAACGAGCTGAAATTAAGATTTCCTAATTCAAATAGATTAAACAGTAAATAAAA
>CM042160.1:31168971-31186471 GCA_023376005.1 Doryteuthis pealeii | reverse complement strand
ATTTCTGTTGGTGTATTTTGCTATAATGTTGTTCTTGTTGATGATGATCATTCTGGTTATTTTGTTATTTTTACACCTTATAACATTCCTAAATATACCATTACTTTCTTTTTAATATCCTCTTTAGATTTCTGTCAATATCTTTTTATCATGGTTCTTTCTTTGCTCAGATAAATCCACTCAAATTCAATATTTCTTTAACTTTAAGAAATTATACAGTACAATCATTTGCAGTATAATTACTATTGGTTATCTTCACTTTAATTAACGTTGTTTTTTATTAATATTGAAGAAGAAAAAAATAGACCTTATCTTTTCCCATGGCTTGAGGAAGGCCATAAAATGAATTGGCTGAAATGTTGTATTTACAATATTAATAACACAAAGAGATTCAATTGCATGAAAAATAGAATTTGACAATTTATCTATTAATAATGGAGATTGGGTGTCTATTTATCTGTAACTGAAACTACATCGCTGTTTACATCAAATACTCAAAATCATTAATACATAGAATAAAGAACAATATTAATAAAATAAATAAAATCTGTTCTTCATAATTCAACATTTGAATCCTTTCCATTATAATAATGACAATTTAAATAAATAAACAATATATCATTTAAATAAAGAAACTATATAAAGTACAAAATTAATTTGAAAATTTGTATTATTACTTTAAAAGGACCATATGAAATCCATCTCTTTAAAGATTTATCCCCTAGATTTTTGCTCATATTCATTAAGATAAAACCAAACAATTAGAAGTCAATAATACCAAGCAAATATCTATAAAAATCAAATTTTTTATATCAATATGCAAATTAGCCTTCCTGTTCACACTGTAAAGCACTATTTTGTTGTATATATAAATATAATTTCATGTTAGCTGTATGCAGATATGGCCAACAGTATTAATAATGTAAAATAATAATTGACGTTTAGATAAAAATAAAATCATGGAGAATGTGACGTAAATAACTATGGAAATTGTGACTTGGGTAGTGATATAGTTTCGGTTACAGACAGACAAACACACAATCTCCATTATAATAAGATTTGTTTTCATTAAGTTACCAGCCAGGTCTTATCCAGAGACCAAGGGTTGGCAACCAGGCAATATAAGTAATGACAGCTTGGGTATTACATATATTATTCATATATAAATGAAACTTAAGTAACTACGTTTATCCATTATACACACACACACACATATAATATATATATATATATATATATAAATATAATAACTTGGGTTTCATTTGTTTATAATTATAAGATTTTCTTAAGTTATGCATAGGGTAAATGAAAACAATCTGTTATTTGTTCAATATGCTGTTAAAAATGCACCAACCTTTTTTTTTAGTAACCCCAGTGCCCCAACAACTACTGGTATTGTTTTTGTTTTCATCAGTCATTTCCTGTCTATTTCCAATTTCACATCTTTATATATATATATTTTACCAAACCCTCCGCACGAGCAGCATGTGACACAAAGTCAATTTCTTAAGCGGAGTTCAACAGGTTTTAATTCAGAGTTTTCCTTCTCCTAGACAAGTTGCCTAACCAAGGTTAAAGAGCCCAGTCTGCCCTCCTATCTATCCATAGCTGGAGGGAGAGAAGGATTCATACCTTTCCCAAGGCTATTAGCGCAAAGTGAAATGCAATTACCACATCCAGGATTTGAACTCGGGATGACGAGTCCATTTCCTATGACTTTAACCATTACACCACACGCTTCCTACTACACATCTTTATATATGAAAAGCTTTTTAAATTCGTTCACAGCAATGTTTCAATCAGCTATAATGGATATATCAATCAAGTGACATCATTTATCCTTAATATCTATCACTATAATACCTGGCCCATAGGCATTTATATTTCTGTTAATTGGAAAATCCCTTAAGATGATAACATGTTTACCTTTATAGCAGTTCTTAGCCTCATTTTGAAAGTTTCAATGCGATCCTCTCTCATCCTTCTTTCTAGTAAAAAGTAAAGTTGTCAGGGTGGTCTAAAGTTGGTATCACCCAGACAGCGAAGGAATCTATCCCCTTTTCACTAGACCAAGGAGACTGTTTTGGCATCTGAGGCGGTGTGCCACACCTACCATCAGCTCCTCACTTTACTGCACAGATCCCTGAGCTACTCATACACTGTGTTGCAAGGGTTTTTATTGAACCTTGTGGTTCCCGGTCAGACACTCTACTGACTGAACCCAACTGGTCCTTTCTAGTAAAGTCATCATCATCATCATCATGTCGCACAGGCAGCACGGATATCCATAACAATCTCTCGGCAACCTTTCTATCATTCATTGCCCTTGGGAGGTCTTCTGTGCAGCAACCAGCATCCTCGCATAGTTGGTTCTAGTAAAGTCATCATCATCATCATGTCGCGCTTTCAGCGTGGATATCCATAACAATCTCTCTCTATCCGTCCCTATCGCTCATCATTCTCGGGAGGTCCTCTATGCAGCATCCTGCATCCGCACAGAGCTGATCAATGTACGTTTTTGCTGGTCGGCCCACACTGGCTTGTCCATGTGCTGGCTTCCACAGGAGGACGTTGCTTATGAGTTCATCCTTGCTTCTCCAGCAGTGTCCCGCGTGTCTTGTCCGTCTTACTCTGATGGTTTGTGTGATATGTGGTAGGTGGCCGTATAGCTGTTTTCTCGTAGGGTGTTGTTTCCATGTCTTGTTCAGGATCACCCGCAGCATTCTTGTGCAGCTCCCATCTAGTTTATTCTCTAGCCACTTAGTTAGGGTCCAGATGGTGCAGACATACAGCAGTACTGATATGACAACGGCCTGGAAGAACCGTCTCTTTAACTTGTCTGTGAGGTTGGATTTCCATATGATCGATAGTTTATTTATAGCGGCCCATGCTTTTCCTATACGTGCACTAACGTCATTTTCTGTGGAGGAGATGTTACTGCCTAAGTATTTCTCTAATCTCTTCCTTTAACTCAAATCTTTTACTTTTTTTATTATTTTTGTCACTCTTCTTTGTATCCCCTCTTATCTCCATATTACAACCCAATTTTCATGTATAAACACTGGATATCCAGTCGAACCCATTTTCCCTTGAAACAATTGACAAAATATGTTTTGTCAGCTTTAAATGTATCATCAAAGCCAACCCTTAAATGCTGATGTTCCAGTGAGAGTATTGTCAAATTCTGTAATGCCTCAATTTGTAGTCAATTTATGAGAACAAAACATCCTGCTATTATGTAATCAAATTGTTTCAATTTTACCATCACATTTAGGGTCAGCACCATTTTTAAGTATATTTGCCAGATAGTTTTTTGTAAATAAATTTTGGCCCAGGGCTGACATTATGAAACCTTTTGTTTTGGCTTTGAGCCTCCAGCTTCACAACAACTGATGGGTTTTCTTTTGATCTACATCAGTTGCTCTGGTATGAGTTGGATATTGGCCATTTAGGAGTTTCTTTTGTTATTGATCAAATAGGATTTCAATACGTTCCTATTTGGCTTTGTTCTCTACGTTTTTGGCTGCTTTAGTTGATAAGTCAGCACCAATATCATTTGCATTAGTGAAATAGATCACAAATTAGGACTGAGCATATTCTAGTAGTGACCACAGTAGATTTAAGAGGTTTGAATTCAGAGTTTTTCTTCTCCTAGACTGGTTGCCTAACCAAGGTTAATGAGCCCAGTCTGCCCTACTATTTACTCCTAGCTAGAGGGAGAGTATATATATAAAGGAGTTGTGTCTCTTTTGTAATGTACTCATCAATTTATGACTCAAAAAAGAGATCTCATTAAGCATTAAAATTTTGAATACACTTTAGTATGTTTATAATTAAGAAAAATATTAAATTTAGTTTTTGATTTTCACTGATTAAATGATATAATTCAATAATCAAAGATCAATAAATTTGTGGAACTCTTCACAGTTCTTCATAAGTAAATACCAAAAGCATGTAAAGATGAATATATCTATTTTCACTGTAACTTAACAGGAAATTAAGAACTGAATTTAAATTTTTGTCATATATATATTTACCAACCCCTTCACACGAGCAGGATGTGCTCTTAAGCAGAGTTTAACAGGTTTGAATTCAGAGTTTTCCTTCTCTAGAATGGTTACCTAGCCATTGTTAAAGAGCCAGTCTTACCCTGCTATTTGACCATAGCTGGAAGGAGAATTGGATTCATACCTTACCCAAGGGTATTAGCACTATGTGAACTGTAGCTTTAGCCAGGATTTCAACTCAGGTCGATGAGTCCATTTCCTATGACTCTAACCATTACACTATGACCTCCAACATTTTGGAGCTTTTATTTATTTGCCTCTTGGGTAACTTCTAAAACTTGAGTACTAGAATTAAGGGAGAAATAATATGAAGAATCACAATGAGTATTAAGGATAGGGGAAAAGTTTTACTAAGCAAAGATACTAGGTGAACAGAAAAATTAGCAATTTTTAGGTTGGCTTCAAAAGTACGAAGAAATTTATTTTCTTTCTTCTGAGGTTTCATCAGACATTATTAATAGGAAAAAAAGACGGTTCCATTTTCATTATTTAGGTACTATATGACTGTAACTAAGTAAAGTTTTTTTTTACTACTTTCATGTTCTTTCACTAAGTTTATCATCATTCTTAAAGTCAAATCTAATTATGATTCATAACTCTCCATTGTGTTACATAATGAATAGGCATTGCCTATCATTTTTGTAATGAAGTGTAGATTTTAATTCAACAGTAAAGATATGGAAAGCATCAATTTTAATTGACAGGCTTTCAACCCAGCTTGACCTCCAAAGGGATTCTCATTGGTTAGTGGAATCACATGACTAGGTGACTACCTGGGAAAGTTACAGTTACTGTCAAAGTTGTAGTAGATCAACAGTTCTTTTCAATGGAATTATATGAATGAGTACAAACTAGCTGCCATACCTATAAGGTATAATGTCAATAAAACTATTTCTTAGTGATGGTGATATAGTATATGTGTTTCCTGTCAGTCAAGTGATGCGAAAATATTGGATATTATATATATAATCTTGTGCTGTATTCCTTCATGTCTAGATATTTATAGGTCTCTTCTCTGTCTTGCACCTTGATTGTAGTGTCTACATTCAAAGGGATGGATGATGAAGCTGTTAAATTTCTGTGTTTGAAATCTGCATTCACAAACTTATCAAGGCCTAATTTAATTCCTCTGTTGTTGATCTAACTCTGAAGAGTCCCCTAGTTTGTCAGCATAAAGATTTAAATCATCCACGTAGAAAAGATGGGTAATACTTTTATCATAGATTTTGAAACCAAATCTGTTGTTATTAAGTTTGTTTGAAAGAGATATAAGAGATACACAGAACAAGAGCAAAAATAAGGAATAACCTTGAAAAATTCTAGTCTTTATTTTTCTGGAAACTCACACACAATTACAATTGTATTTTAGAGAAGTCTTGTTAGATTGGTTTGTTTTGTTTTGTTTTGGCATATCAACCTCGGTGGGTCATTTGATGATAAAGTTTTGAAATAGTATTCTTAATGCATAATACAATTTTGTTTATAAACTCAAGGATATGTAGACCTCAGCCACCACCTTCTAGCACCCATATGATAAGAAGGATTGGGGGTTGCCATAAGGGCAATAAGGTCGGGGCAATCATATAGGGCTTGACGTAACCAACCGATTGATCGGAGGGGGCCTCTCCGACCACCTGTCTAACCCAAGAAAAGCCTAAAGTGAAATATTGCAAGTCATTGACTGCTCAGCCACTTGGGTTCTATCCTTAAGCATCACAGGTCGCCACCCACGGCCAACAGGTGGCCCCATTGGGGGAGTCTTACCCCTCTGCAGAGGTGCAGTTGGTGCATTCTAATGCCTCAGCTGACAGGGCAGTCTTGTTAGAGAAAGATCTTAATTATGGGTGATATTTCATGAATTCATAATTATAATTCTCTTCTTACTATGATATACCATTTTTGATACATTATGGTTATATATAAGGAGGATTAAAAAATTATCTGCACTCTTGTTTTATATGGAAGCTGAGATCATTGTGGATTATTTGATAGGCAGAACCATCAGCAGAGAACAAGCTACCTCATCAATGATAACTTGCCAATTTGCCATTACCATCTCTCAAGATTGCTGAATATTTTCATTGGTGATGGAAATTTATGAGCTTCCTGCTCTCTCTTAGTGTGTCACACTTGTCCGTCAACGTTTAAACTTCTCTATCCACTCATACCCACCCTCGTGATGGTGCACTGTTTCCATATTGTGCTAAAAGCCTCCAATCGATTTCAGCTCCTGATATTCCTTCCGACCAGAGTGCATACTGCTAGTGGAATGGCTGTGTTTACATTGTAAAGACAGCAAACAAAATGGCATGATCAGGCTCAATCTTTGATTATGCGATTATAACAGTGCCAACTAAAGCACACATATGCAGAATGCAGTGTGACAATAAAGATATGTTATGGTGGAATGTGAATAATTATTTCTTTTTTTTTTAGATGAAGCTTGATTATTAGTATTATTTTTATTATTCCGACTATTGTCTGCATCTTCATTGTTATCTGTACAATGTTTCGGCTGATGTACCCTACTTCAGGTATTTCTTGTCAGACTCGGGAACCTTCTTTTCGAACTCAGGAGCCATCACGGAACTTGGAACCTAACCCTTTATTCAGTCTAGGGGGTATCCTGTTCCATAGATGATGGGTAGCTGTCAACATGAGGCTCATCTACATTTGAGGTACGTGTGGGAAGATGCTGCAGTGAAGGTGGAGGTACCTTGGACATTACATGCAGCTTATTTTTTCTCAGCCTCTTTGGTGAATTTTGTCTCTGTTGCACAAGCATCTCTGGTGAGCTTTCTTTACCATTCTAGAGAGTTCAGAGCAAGCAATTTCCAGGAATTAAAGTCAAACCCAATGACACTCATTCAAATATCTTTTGAGAAACTTTTAGCAAAAGAGAATTGTACAAGTGCAGCAACCTCATACTCCTCAGACTTAATTGGGAAACTTTATTTGTGCCCTAAGTTGTAAATTCATTTCAGCAGTAAGATTTGAAGATGTAAAAGCTATTAAAAAAAATATGATAGAACAGCTTTACACTATATCAAAAGGTAAGTTTCAGAGTTGCTGTGGCCAATGGAAAACTCTCTGGAATATGTGGGTTGAATGCCAAGAATTGTTTTGAAGAATTAATGTTTATTCACTGTTTAAATTCTTCTTGGTAAATACAGCTTCAGTCACTATCACAAGGGAATTGTAGCAGCAACCTTCTACTACCCTTAATTGTTTTTACTTGCCCTAAGTTGTAAAATTCATTTAGCAGTAAGATTTATATAAATCAGTGGGTCATTTAATGCCAATAAAGTTTTGAAATAAATAAATTCTAATGGATAATACAATTTTTTTTATAAATACATTTTTCTATTTAACCCATAGATGGGAGTAAGATTTGAAGATGTAAAAGCCATTAAAAGAAATATGATAGAACAGCTTTACACTATATCAAAAGGTAATTTTCAGAGTTGCTGTGGCCAATGGAAAACTCTCTGGAATAAGTGTGTTGAATGCCAAGAGAATTGTTCTGAAGAATTAATGTTTCATTCACTGTTTATTTCTGTCTTGGTAAATACAGCTTCGTAACTATCAGCATTATTTTATCCTAAACCAATCAATACTCCTCATATTTTAAACAATCAAGTCTTACAGCCACCCTATCAATTATCCTCTCAAACTTTTAGCTTCCTTATCATCATTAAGTTCCTATCAATAAAACCATCAATAAACAAGAAAATCATCAAAACATTCATAAATTTAAGATTGTCTCAATTGTAACAGGAAATATATAGGTGAAACATCTAGATGTTTATCTAAACGTATATTTGAACATATTCATCATATCAAACATGGTTTGCTCAATAATGCCATAAACCAACCAATCACACTTTCGACTTTAAAGGTTAAAATATTAATAAACATACAAATAGAAAATTATGAAGGATCACTGAATTTTGTACCATTTTTACTTCTAATACCATCCTCAAGGCTCAGGTTTTTACAGCATATCCCCGTATTTAGCAAAACTAGTTTAAAAAATCATAAATTCCTTTTAAATAACATATTCTGATGATAACTGAACATCCCAACCCCTTTCATACAAATGTCCATTATTTTCATTTTACTCATAGAACTATAGATTTGCATTTTTTGCACCATATTACCTTTAGGCACCCCTTTTTGATTTTGATTAACAAAGGACATGTTTTTCATTTATACCGTCAATATCCGGTTGTTTTAACAGACGATTTTTAGATTTTAAAAAAAAATTATAAACCTAACCCCTAACAACAACCGGATATTGACAGTTTGAAATAAAAAATGTCCTTTCTTAATCGAGATCAAAAAGGGGTGCCTAAAGGTAGGATGGTCCCATTTTTTAAAAGTTGCTCACATTCCAAGAGTTATTACCCTTGTACCAGACTTATATTTTTAAAATATAAATATCTCTCTTTCTTGTTAAAGTATGTTACCTCATGCTCTAAATGTCATGTGCATGTTTTTTTGTTTTTTTTTAATTAAAAAAAAAATCTAAATATCTCTTTTCTTAAAAGTCTGTTATGAGTTATTTACCTTACAGGTGGTCATAATTTCATTGAACTGATTTCTTCTTTTTATAATAGACATGCTCTGATGATGATCCAAAACGGATTGAAATATTGCAATATAAGCTAATAAAACAACATTACTTAACAACATCTGTGTTTTTCAAATTTCTTACTCTGTCAGATTCATTTCCTTATTTCAACTGATATAAATTTGAGAGTAAGATTGTATATAGATTTTGCTCAAGGTCATATTTACAAAGAATATGATAATAATAAAGGCTGACAATTCTTTATCTAAAAATGAAATATAAATGCTATTAAGACTTCTAGTGAGTAAAAAGTAAACAGCAGATATGGTTATGGCAGATTGAGAGATGGAGAAAAGGATGGGTTATAATTTGGTCTTTAAATCAATGGTTCTCATTGCTTCATTGGTAAATTATAATGTGTCACAGCTTATTTAGGATTGTCTCTCTTTATCATCAACATTAGGCATCCCTACAGCATGCAATCCATTGATTCTCTCCATATGTCCCTATGAATCACCGCTTTGGCAACTCCTCTAAACGGCCTCTAGTGTCCAAACTGGAAAACATACACAGAGAAGTATTGGTAGGCATGCTTAGTGTAACAATTATCATTATAAGAAATGAAATTTCAAATCCTGGACAAGGCTGTTTCTATTTTACTTTGCACTTATGCTCTTGGAAAAGGCATGAATCCACCTGTTCTACCCCTAGATATGGGTAAATAGTATGGCTAAATCAATCTTAATATTGTTGCTTTTTATCATAACACTCTATGCTGATATATCTTATAGTTTTTTTTTATCATACCTGTTCTCCCCCTAGATATGGGTAAATAGTAGGGAAAACTAGTTTCTTTAGTCTTGCTTAGGCAACCAGTCTAGGAGAAAGAAATCTTTTAATTCAAACCAAAAAATTGATCTGGTGTCACATCCTGTGTGTGGTGGAGGTTTTGGGTTAATACATACACAGTGGAGTTCATCCTATATTTAAACAGAATTTGAGAATGGATGATGTTCACAAAACTTGTCTTCATAAGACATATTTGTAGAGTTTTTGAGTGTAAATGAGGTCCCACCTTAGTGGTAAAGATGACATGTAGGTTTTAGAGGCATCAATAGAATATTTTAATGGTGGATCTGACTCAGTACAAGATCAATTATCTGTTATAAACAAACTCTTAAATAACAACCACTTAATTATTTATTCGCAATATTCAAGGTTGTGATAGTTTTTTTAAAATTCTCAGTTGTTTTAACCCTCTGTTTCTTCGCTTTCTTCATCGTTTCAAAAATTGAAGATACCTCATAGTTTCGCTTCTTCCTTTTTACTTTCTGGTTTTTGTTATCCAAACTGGAATCTTGTCTGTCACATTGGCAAATTAAAAAAAAAATGAGATTAATATTCTACAAATTCTCCTCTCGAACAACAATATTATTATTAACTTCATCAAATCTACATCCTATCTAATTTGTTGAACAGGAAAATCCTACATTGGCTATATTAGAGCAATAGGCTTGTTTGAACACCAACCGTGGATGTAACGATAAAAAAAGTGACTAAGAACACCAATGGGAGATTATTTGAAGAAATGAAGTGAGTTCATCACTGATCAGATCTCAAGTTCAATTCTGTATCTGTTTCAAGGATTGCTAACTCATACCATGAGGAACCCAGACAATTCTCCATGGGTGACTCCATTTTTTTGGAGGATTTGACACTTATAAAAATAGAATAAATGAAGATGAAGATAACGATAATGATGATGAGAAAGAAAATCTAATTCTGACCAGAATAAAGAGATAATTATAAAATGCAAATCAGAATCCTTCGATTTTCCCTAATAAGGACTATCTTCAGAATAGAACAGAAACCCAGCATGTATGAAAAGAGTTGATTCAGTATTATAAAACTAGTTTAACCATCTTATTGTTACTTTTTATCACAATAGTCTTAGTCAATCTTCTGAGTATTATTTAATCACTAGTATTTCTCCATTTTATTACTGTTGCCCTTTTTATCATAAAACTCTAAATTGATTTATCATTTATTATAACTTTTATTTTATTGCTAGTTTTAATCCATCTTATTATTGTTGCTTTTTATCATAACGCTATGCTGATATATCCTTTATATAGCAGTAAATAAACTAATAACAGTTTTACAACATCTTATTATAGTTTTTTTATCATACCAATCTAGGTTGATATGTCCTTTATTATTATTACTTTTATTTTATTGCTAATTTTACTCCATCTTTTTACTGTTGCATTACTTTATCATAACACTCTAGGCTGATATATCCTTTTTTTATTACTAGTAAATAGTCCATCTTATTATTGTTGCTTTTATGTTTGATATATCTTTTATTATTACTTTGGTTTTATGACTAGCTTTACTCTATTGTTGTCTGTTTATAATAATATTCTTTATCATTACTTTCATTTAATCACTAGTTTTTCTCCATCTTATTATTGTTGTTGGGGCCGGTTTAGCTCATTCAGTAGAGTACCCAACCAGGAATTGCAAGGTTCCTGGTTCAATGCTGCTTCCTGCCAATTCAGCACATGAATAGCTCAGATTGAGTAATCCGATTTGTACAGTAAAGTGAGGAGCTGACAATAGGTGTGGCACTCCACCTCAGTAAAAAAACAATTTCCCATTAAAAAAACAATCTCACTGTCCGGCTGATACCAACAATAGGCCACCCTGCTTAAGTTACTTTTTAAAAACTTTTACTATTGTTGCTTTATATCACAATACTCTGGATCAATGAACTCTTTATTATTGAACAACTATCCTCATCTTTGTTGTTTTGATCAGAGCATTTGATGCGTATACTTCTTTTCTTCCCATATCTGAAATATTGTTACTATTTCATAAATTTCACATTGATCCCCCGTACAAAGATCTTCTTTTTTTTTTATATAAATAAATTTTATATTTTTGGAATGATAATTTAACGACAGAACATACGTAAAAAAAAACTAAATCGCAACTAATTCTGTTTTGGTAATAGGACATCTTAAATATTGAAACTTAAACCTTGTAAATAAGAAAAAATATGTATCTTTTTCTGTTATTTTTCCTAATTTGTTAGATTATTTTCTAAAGTATTTTATATTAAAAGTTCCTATTGTCTACTCGTTTTGTTTTTTTTTTTTTTTTTTTCAGGGATTTTTAAAAATTTATAAATTATTTGGACTCGTATCCTCATGCTTGTTATTTTTATTGCAATCATTTTTATGATGTGCTTCTTTGTCTTCTGAGTGTAGCCTGGAGTTTTAAGATTAAATACTGTCATTATTTCAGGAATTATTTTGACAACTATATTCATCTTTACTGTTTTAATCACACATTTCAACTGATATATTTTCTTCATAATCTAGTCTGTCATCTATAAAATTCTACCCCCCCCCCCACTGTTTTCATGCAGATTCACTGAATCAACAAATAGTCAGTTTTCAACACCTTATTGGTTCCACTTTCTTAACCCATTTTTTGTGACTTTATGTCTGGAGACCATTTTTTCCTTGTTTATAAGTTTTGTTTTATTCCTTGGTTGTCAACTGTAGTAAACAAAGCTGAGAGAGTGAAAAATGAGCTTATATATTATCACATAAGAAGTTTTACTCCATCTTATGGTTGTTACTTTTTATCTAGATATTCTGAGTCAATGTATCAGAGTATTATTTAATCACTAGTTACTTTTGCCTTTTTTTTTATCATAACACTCTAAGTTGATTTAGCCTTTATTACTACTTTTATTCTATTGCTAGTTTTACTCCATCTTATTATTGTTGCTTTTTATCATAACCCTCTAGGCTAATATATACATCATTACTTTTATTGCTAGTTTTACTCTATTTTATTATTGTTGCTTTTTTATCATAAGACTCTAGGCTGATATATCCTTATATTATTTAATTATTGCTCTGCAGGGGATACAATCAGGAAACCCCATTGACAAGGCATGATCTTGAAAAAAGATATTGACATTAAGAAGACACTTGGAACTTGTTTTTTTTATTTAGCAGTAAATAAACTAATAACAGTTTTACACCATTTAATGATAGTTTTTTTTTTCATACCAAGCTAGGTTGATAGGTCCTTTATTATCATTATTACTTTTATTTTATTGCTAGTTATACTCCATCTTATTACTGTTGCCTTTTTATCATAACACTCTAGGTTGATATATCCTTTATAATTATTTAATTATCCCTCGCAGGGCATACAATGAAGAAGTTTCACTAATATTAAGAAGACACCGAGACTGCCACAGAAATACTACATCAGCCAAAAAATAAAAAATTAGCATTCTTATAAAATGTTCACTTTGATTTTCTTTTTATTTAGCAGTAAATAAACTAATAACAGATAGATGTAAAACATGTTTTATTTAATAGCTGAACATTCTAGCTTCATAAAATACATCTTAAAAAAACTAAATTAAAAGTACAAGAAATTACATCTTATCTGTAATTAGTTTATTTACTCCTAAATAAAAAAACTAAAACTAATAAAACATAAGTGAATATCCTTTCATCATCATCATCATCATCATCAAGACATGCTGACAGCACAATCCTTTAGACTCACTCTTGCTATCAATCTTTATCTCCCATAACTCTTGGAGAATCATCTAGATCAGGGGTCACTAAACTATAGCCTGCAGGTCTTTTATCAGGTCCACCGATGGTACTTAAATCTGTTTCTTAAAATGCACAGAATGCAAGATGTTCTGATGCTATTTAAATTTAAATTTCAAAATTGAAATATGTGAAATCAATCCATTGAATGAAATTGACTGTTAAAAATTTGAAAGCAATTCTCTTGATTGGATGTAGCAATTCCAAACCAAACACTGACGATATTTTGAAAAGCAAACTTCAGTTTCAAAAACTCACTAAACCTTTCTGCTAATGTTGCATTCTATGATAATGTTTGAAAATAATATGCTGGTTAAATTTGTTTTTGGTATCTTACACCACTCATCCATGAAATAACATGGAAAGATAAATTTTGTTTTACATCTTTTTCTCAGAGCTTTCATTCTGGCTAGCAAGTATTGAACACAATAATAATATTAGCATGCATTTGTTATTTTTTATTCGGCCCACTATGAAAAAAGTTTGGTGATCTCTGATCTAGATAGTACCCAGTATACACACAGCTGATGAATGTAAATTTTTGCTGGTCTGCTACCACTGGTATGTCCAGGTGCAAGTAGTCCATAGGAGAATGTTGCTTATGAGATGTTCCTTACATATCCAGCAGTGCCCAACATGTCTTGCTTCTCTTACTTGGATGGTTTGTGAGAAGTAGAGTAAGTGGTCATAGAGCTGCTGTTTTGTAGGATGTGGCTTCCAGGATTTGTTCAAAACAGCATGTAGCATTGTTCCCATCTAACTTTCTCTCCAAGTGTTTCAATATAGCACCAGGATAACAACGCAAATACAACAAATTATCTGAGATATTAGTAAAAAGAGGTATGTGGTGTAATGGTTAGAGTCGCAGGAAAGGGACTCATCGACCAGAGTTCAAATCCTGGATGAGGCTGTTTGCATTTCATATAGCACTAATACCCTTGGGAAAGGTATACATCCAACTACTCTCCCTCCAGTTATGAGTAAATAGTAGGGCAGGTTAGGCTCTTGAATTACTAGACTGGTTAACTAACCAGTCTAGTAATTCAAAACTGGTAAACTCTACTTAAGAAATTGACCTTGTGCCACATCCTGCTCATACGGAGGGGTTTGGTAAATATATATTAGTGAAAAGTAAAGTTGGCAGAGTGGTCTACTGTTAGTATCAGCTCATCGGCAAGGGAGTCTATTCCCTTTTCACTATTGCTAGACCAGGTAGATTGTTTTTTAACATCACAAAAGGATACAAGCAAACACAATATTAAGTATGAAAGGATTTGGTTTGATTTTTTTTGTTTAGTGGTATATCAACCTTTGTGGGTTATTTAATGCCAAAACCACCCTTGTAGAAGGACAGTAGTAGTACTATTTAAACCACAGATAGGGGATATAAGAAGGTTCATACCTTTCCCAAGGGTATTAGTTAGCAAACAAAAATTAAGTATGAAAGGGTTTGGTTTGATTTTTTGTTTAGTAGCATATCAAACTTTGTGGGTTATTTAATGCCAAAACCATCCTTGCAGAAATACATTAGTAGTACTATTTAACCCATAGCTGAGGGATATAAGAAAGTTCATACCTTTCCCAAGGGTATTAGTCCGAAATTGACTGTAATAGCACAACTGGAATTTGAACTTGCTTACTATGATGTTGCTGTCCAGCATGTTAGCCACAATTCCATGGGGACTCACTCTAAATTTGTATAGTACCAATCAAAATAGGTATATAAATTTATCTTTGAGAGAGAAGATATATAAGATTGTAGATCAACAAATCTATTATTAAACAAACTTATGAAGTGAAGTCATTTTATTTTGATATCAATGTTATTAATAGGAAAGTGCAATAACAAAGAAAAACATTATATCAAAAACTACTGATGAGAAGTAAACTTCGAAACACGTGTCTGTGGATGACTGATATATATATGCTCCCAACCCCATGGTTGAGCACAGTAGGAGGGACATTAATTGGAATTTCACCGTTTGGCGTAAAGCCATTACTCATCTGTCCTCTGTTTACAATCAGTCTTGAGATCTCTGGTGATTGTAAAAACATTCCGCGTAGGGATGTATAAATTAATTTTTCACTCCAGACTGACAGTCACTGATAGCTGCAAGAGTAAAAGACTTGGCAGATGAAAATTCTGTCAGGTTTCAATCATGGCTAGAGGTAGCTGTTCAAAAGTCGAGCTGCACTGATGAGAAGTAAACTTCGAAACACGTTTCTGTGGATGACTTATATATATATATATATATATATATATGTATATATATATATATTTACTAACCCATCTACACAAGCAGGATGAGATATAAGGTCAATTTCTTAAGTGAAGTTTAACAGGTTTGAATTCAGAGTTTTCCTTCTTTTAAACTAAAGAGCTCAATCTGCTGTATTATTTACCCATAGCTGGAGGGAGATTAGATTCTTACCTTTCCCAAGGATATTAGTGCTATGTGAAATGCAAACAGCCTAGTCCAGGATTTGAACTCGTCTAACCATGCCCATTTCCTATGATGGTAATCATTACACCACGCCTCACCTTGACAACTAGATATATGTTGTGCAAAATAAATGCTTTTTGCGTGAGTTTTTGGGTTTGATTAATTGATTTTAAGAGCATGGGTATGACACTAAACTACATCTGATGGAGTACCCCATCATGGCCATTATTTCCTGATCAGCTCTGATCCTGAGGGGTAGTACTTGTTAGGGTCCCATCTATGGGTTAAATATGTTTGTTTGAAAATTATTAGTATTAGATAGGTAAACTTGATATCACAACTGTGTGTAAGCAAATGATTGGTTTGGTTTGTTTTGTTTTACGGCATATCAACCTCTATTGGTCATTTAATGCCGACAAAGTTGTGAAATAAATTCATTCTTAATGCATAATACAATTTTGTTTATCAACTCATGTTTTTCTATTTAACCCATAGATGGGACCCTAACAGGTACTACCACACCGGATCAGAGTGGACCAGGGAGCAATGGTGATGAAGGGGTGCTCCACATTCCCCAAACCTCCAAAACTGGAACCTCACCATCAAATAGAGTTTAATGTGATTCCCAGGATATGTAGACCCTAAGCCACCGCCTTCTAGCACACATATGATAAGAAGGATTGGGGGTTGCCATAAGGGCAATAGGCTTGGGAAAATCATATAGGTGCTAGCCAATTGATCGGAGGGTGCCTCTCTGACCGCCCATCTATCCCAAGATAGGGCCAAAGTGGAGCATTGCAAGTCATAAACTGCTCATCCGACTGGGCTCTATCCTTAAGCATCATGAGTCGCCACCCACGGCCAACAGGTGGCCTCATTGGGGAGTCAGTGCATTCTAATGCCTCAGCTGACAGGGCGGGTAAGCAAATGATTATTATTAAATAGAAATGGTTACTTGAAAACATAATTGTGTATAAATTATTTGGTTTGGTTTATTATTCAATAGCATACCAACCTTTGTGGGTTATTTAATACCAAAGCTATGCTTGTAGAAAAACAGTTGTGATACTATTTTACTGACAGGAGTTAGAATTCACTCACTATGATATCCCAATCCACCACGTTAGTCATACATCATGGGGTCTCTCACCCCCCCTATGTATAAATTATTTGTGTTAGATAGGAATACGTAAAACCATGTAACTGTGTACAAGAAGTTTTCAAGAAACACCTACACAAATATAAGTCATCATCAGATCATGCTGACAGCACAGATCTCCATGACTCTTTCTAACTATCTGTCCCTATCAGCTTTTGCTCCTGTAAGGTCCTCTGCACAGCACTCAGTATCCATTCAGAGCTGATGTAGATTTTTTGCTGGTCATCTCCCACAGTTGTGCCCATTTGTAGGTTCCAATAGAAGAACCTTATTTATGAATTAATTCCTGCTTCTCGTCTTGTTCGCACAAATATAAACCTACAATGAACGCAATTCCTTAACTTCAAGGCATTAAATAACCTGAGACAGGTTGACATGCAGTTAAAACCAATTAATCAATCATTGAATAAATATCTTCCTTAATTCCAGGCAACCCAATAATACTTTTAACGTAGGCCAAATGCACAAATACTAAATTCTGATCCTATACAAGAGTCAGGGGACTAAGATTTTGATCTGCAAAGACACACAGTTATTAAATTGATCCTAAGCCGAAGTGTTGATTCTTAGTAAATAATCCCTTATTTTTTACAGGTATTATGCAAGAA
>CM042160.1:31116471-31163971 GCA_023376005.1 Doryteuthis pealeii | reverse complement strand
TGACAAGAGTCTTTAATCAAGCTTGTATCAATAAAAAAAATAGTTGCCTAAATCTATGTATATATTATCATCTCCCTCTCTCTCGATATATATATATATATATATATATATATAATATATATTACATGCCTTATTTGTATGTCTTTAAGATACACATTTTTCAAAATAACACTGCATCCAGTTTGTAGATAGAAGTAAAAGATTAATCTTAACAGCCTGAGGGTTGGGATGTGTTGCGATGAGCAGTAGTCCAAAAATGCCTTTGTCAAGCATACATCTTATAGAGTAGCAAATATGATGTTTGTATGCGTGCAAATATGCATACATACATTACATATATATATATATATATATATATATATATGTGTGTGTGTGTGTGTGTGTGTACAATCGCATTCAATATTAGAGAAAAAAAAGTTTAAAAGTAAAAAAAACTTCCAATTCTACAGATTCGATCATGAGGAAAATCGCAGTGAATCTTCTTAAAAACTTTTATGCTATAGCAAATTTGCATAAAAAAACAAATAAAAAACTAGAATTATAGAACAAATACCATTCATTTCAAAAAGTGTTGTATCCAAAATATGAGAACAAAATTTTAAATACACATGTAAATTGAATTAACATTTTTGACTTCATCAGATATCTAAGATTAATATTATTATCTATACATTAATACTCATGTTCCTTAAAAGTATGACTAAAGACTGTTCAAATCATCAGAAATGAAATGCAAAAATGTAAATCCTGATTATCTTGTGTTCCTTATCCATCAAGTTCTTATTAGTGTCCTCACCTCAGCTAAATAATAGACCATTCCCTTTTTATAATAAAGAAAGAAAGGGAAGAAAAAGAACATGCTACACAGAAATAATATAATAAAGAAAAAAACAAACAAAAGGAGTAGGGAAAACATATAGAGAGGGGTAGAGTGTGCAGAAGCAATAACACTAATCTATTTCTATCAGACATGATGAAAAGAAGGAAAGAAAGAAAAAAAAGACTGAGAGAGATAAATTAAGATTATTATACATTTTATATATTGAACTATTGCAGTTGCTCTTAAGTAAACATATCAAAGATTGTAATAATTAAATTATCTTACTGTGGTATATCCACAGGTCATGCTAGTGGAATATTAATAAGGTATATACAGACTGTGAATTTTAATTACTTCTGTATGTCTAAGACCATGTTGTAGTAACCTGGAACTATATTCCCTGTTGACCCCAAACACACCAGCTGAAGTGAACACAGCCTATTGTATGATTGTTATAATGAATATTACCATTAGATCTGCCATCTTGTGGTTTGTTATTGGGTGAGCCTGTGGAGATTAAAATAAAACTAAAATAAAAAAATAACAAACTCCCATGAGCCTTCACCAGAAGAACCATCCGAGCATGTGCAGGAAAAAGGACCCACTTCTGACCCCAAAGATAATCTCTCGGCCATTCTGACTTAGGCCTTATCTTGGACAAGACACTACTACTGGCCAGGGAGATATTTCTTTGCTACGTGGTGGCTATGATCCGTGAATAAATCATAAAAGCACCTTTTGTTCTTGTCTCTTCCTTCTTTCTTCGAAATTCCTATTCAGAGCAACCACTAAATAAGATGGAGTTAAAAGTAAACCCTAGGAACACACACAAAGAATAACCACAGCCACCTTTTTAAACCTAAAACACAGAACCTTGCTACTCTCATAATGGTGATACTGACGTGATATGAACATGCAACCTTGCTACCTCATCAGCCTTAAAGGTTAATCTGTAACTATCCTTGAGATGAATAGAAGATATTACACATGTGACTATATTAATTTGCCAATGTCCCAGTTTTGTCTCATTTCATTGGAAGTTTCTGACACAAATCAGTTACTTTCATCAGTTCTTTGTCATAAGATTATCATCAAAGATTCTCTATTAAATTTTTGAATTGTCTTTTGGTGGAATATGCCATAAAATTGATTTTTTTTACCATTTTTCGATTGTTCTTAACTCCTAAATTCCTAGCATGAAATTATCTGAAATGAACTTAATTGTTATTAACAACACATTTTATGATATTTTTGAGTTAAAGCATGTAGTTGTATTGTTTTCATAAAAGTTTCTAAGATTTGTTTATTTTGCACAGAGACTTTCAAAATAGCTATTGGCTTGGTTCAAAGTGAAAGTCAAGGGAAGTTACTCTAATTGCCTTATTTGCTAGGAATTTTAACAACTAAAGGTGAAAATTACCTAATCATGTTTGTCTCTTTGGAACCAAAAAAGATGATATAAAGATTATTGTTGTTTCTTTGGAGCCAAGGAAGAGGATGCATTGTGCATCTATTATTTGTGAGCATACAGATACATTTAAAGACTAAATGCTGATGTGCACATATGTGACTAAAAGTGTTCCACACTGAAATCTTTGTATGAAAGATATTTAAGTGGAAGAAATCTTGAACAAAAGACATCCCACTCTCTCAAACTTAGAAGTTGAAAGCCAGCGACATGAAAGATCTGGACTGTATGGCCATACTGGTTTGTGAGATGGAAGGTAAGTGGCCATGTAGCTTCTGTTTTGTGGGGTGATGCTTCTGGGATTCAAAACAACATGCAGCATCCTCATGTAAATTGTGGGGTTAAAATAAAATTAAAATGAAAAAAATAAAAAGTAATAAACTCCCATGAGCCTTCACACCAGAAGAACCCTCCGAGCATGTGCAGGGAAAAGGACCCACTTCTGACCCCCAAGATAATCTCTCAGCCATTTGTGTCAATAGGCAGTCTAACGGCAGTCACTCTAATGGTGGATGATCATCATATATGTAGTCTGTTGCTAACTAACTTTCTAACTCTTTTGCTAAAGATTTCCTTACACTGAAACAGTCCAAGGGAGATAACTCATAATCAACATTGCAGCTCCTTTATTTAGGCCTTGGCTGGGTCTAGAGAGTACTACTGGCCAGGAAGGAATTTCCTTACCACATTGTGACTATGACCCATGAATAAAGCCTAAATACTAAAACTACCTTTTGTCTTTGTCTCATCCTTTTCTTTTCTTGAATTACTTTTCAGTGTAACCACCAAATATGATAGGGTTAAAAGCAAACCCTAGGAATACACATCAAAAATAACCAGCTACCTTTTTAACCTAGAACATTAAACCTCTTGCTACCACACAAACTCCATTCTAGCTTTTTCTACAAGCATTTTGTTATTGTCAAAGTGGTGCAACCATACAATAGTACTGATATGGCTACAGCCGGAGCAATAACCCTTTTATTCTATCAGAGGGATCAGATTTCTATATAGTAAATAAACTTTCCTATGCATTTATTGACATTGCTTTCTGAAGTGTGAAATAATATATTTGAATTTTAAACCAAAGGCAACCAATTTGGTAAATGGAAATGTTATCATATGATGAAGCAGAAATCACATTACTAAAGTTGAATAATTTGAAAATAAAGATTGGATTGCCTTTTGCCTATTCATCCAAACATTTGAAACTGTTTTGAGGCAACAGCTTTTCTTCCAATCAGGAGAAAATTGAAAAAGATTTTAATAAACTTATTGAGTTCTTTGAATTAAAAATTCTTGCAGCGAATGTGAAATAAACTCTGGGGGAGAAATATTCTGATCAAATAAATTTGTTTTTTTTTTTCTATGAAAATTTTAGATTTATTTTGTTTAGATAAATTGGCAATTTCCTACTGAACAACCTGTTATATACAATTTGAAAATATATCTGGAAGCATTGGTAAGAAAAAAAAAAACATGGATGCTTAGAGGTGGTGTAAAAATGACATTGACAAGGTTGGTGTCATGAAGTTTGGGGATCTCAGCTTGAAGACAATAATTCTAAAGCTCTAAATAATAATCACACTGGTTATCATATTAGATGCGCTCTTCTCTCTCTCTCTATCTACATACATACATACATATATAAATATATAATTCAAATTTAATGCTAAAAATGTCTTAAATCAGTAAAATACTTTTTTCTGAACACAAAAATGCAGTACACTATTTATGATATAATATTTCAAATATAAGATAAAATCAAACAGGATAAAATCTCATGACTGAGTTTCATGTAGCCAATCCTCAGGTGAGTTAGGATCAATATATATATATATGTGTGTGTGTGTGTGTGTGTGTGTGTGTGTGAGCAGCAGGGCGTAAGTATCACTTGAAAACTCAGGAATGGAAATTAGTTATTAATCAGGATGCTTGAGTTATTTGGTTTGGTTTATTTTGTTTTACAGCATATCAACCTCAGTGGGTCATTTAATGCCGATAAAGTTTTGAAATAAATCAATTCTTAATAGATAATACAATTTTTTTATAAATACATTTAACAGGTACTACCACTCCGGGTCAGAGTGGAACAGGGAGCAATGGTGATGAAGGGGTGCTCCACATTCCCCAAACCTCCAAAACTGGAACCTCACCATCAGATAGAGTTAACGTCATTCCCAGGACATGTAGACCCACAGACACCACCTTCTAGCACCCATATGATGCTTGAGTTGTGGTGGCAATGATGTCAATCATGTCAAGATGTGACACTCATATATATATATATATATATATATATATATGTGTGTATGTGTGTGTGTATATATATATATATAAAAGGAGTTGTGTCTCTTTTGGTATGTACTCATCAATTTATGACTCAAAAAAGAGATCTCATTAAGCATTAAAATTTTGCATAGACTTTAGTATGTTTATAATTAAGAAAAGTATTAAATCTAGTTTTTGATTTTCACTGATTAAATGATATAATTCAATAATCAAACATCAATAAATTTGTAGAACTCTTCACAGTTCTTCATAAGTAATTACCAAAAGCATGTAAAGATGAATATATCTATTTTCACTGTAACTTAACAGGAAATTAAAAACTGAATTAAAATTTTTGTCATATATATATATATTTACTAATCCCTTCGCACGAGCAGGATGTGCTCTTAAGCAGGGTTTAACAGGTTTGAATTCAGAGTTTTCCTTCTCCTAGACTGATTACCTAGCCATTGTTAAAGAGCCCAGTCTACCCTGCTCTTTGCCCATAGCTGGAGGGAGAATTGGATTCATACCTTTCTCATGGGTATTAGCACTATGTGAAATGCAAACAACTTCGTCCTGGAATTGAACTCGGGTCAACGAATCGATTTCCTACGACTCTAACCATTAGACCACGTCCCTCCATTTTTGTCATATAAGAACTTATTTCTTAAAACAAAATATATTGATTTTTAATCAGTGTAGCTGTAGTTTTTTTTCAAAAAACATGAAATAAACTGTTCATAGAATAAATGAATAATTTCTATTTGAATTAATATGCAAAATTTTCCGCCAACAAATGAGGACATGTGAAATTCATATCTTCATTTTTTGGGGTAAAAAAGAAAATAAATTAAACAAACAAATCTTTTATCGCTTTAACTCAATAAGCATCTAAGAACTGAATTCGTATTTTTGTCAGATGTACAAAAAAGGTTTTTAGAAAATAATATTTCAAAAGACTGAGAAGTTTAGGGTTACATCTTTTAAGATAATATTCAAAATATAAACAAACAAAAAACAATTTTTAAAATAAATGAACATTGTAATGTATAGAAGTTAAAATAAAGAATTTAGACCCCTAAGAAATAGAAGAGAATGAATACCATTACAAAGTGGTAGCAGATAGAAGCTGGGTGATGGTTCTGAAGAAAAGTTATGACAACCAAAGATACTATAAACGTGGCTAAACTTGCAAATTGGTTGGTAAATTAAAACGGAAACTTTTTTGGTGGTCCCCCACAACAGTTTAACTACAGTGTATGAATTAACTTTTTTGCGAATTGGGTTATGGTTTAGAGGTTTGTGGATTAAGGTTGTTTTTAATTACGTATTGCTTAAAAAAACAACAAATATTAATACATTTAATTAACCATTGGAATTAATTATTGAACCCAACGGTAGACACATTAGTCTCAGTTGTTTGTGTTAGTATTGCAATGTATAATTTCAATTAAACTTGGTTTAAAAAAAATATTTTTCAACATTAAATGTATAGTAATTTGGGTTTTTTGTTGTTTTTTGTTTTTTTTTAAGCAATACGTAATTAAAAACAACCTTAATCCCCAAACCCCTTAACCATAACCTGATTCATAAAAAGTTTATTCATACACTGTAGTGAAACTGTCATGGGGAATCACCAAAAAAGTTTCCATTTTTAATTTTCCGAACAATTTGCAAGCAGTTAAGTTTTCATTGTCTTTTTTAATTCTGTCAACTGCCAGAAGCCTGATGGTGGTAAAATGGAGCTTTATGGAGAGGACATAACTTCCATAAATTTAAGGCCTATCACCGCTTTCGTTCACAACTTACAGCCTTGCATTGTCATGAAACAAAAAAAACAAACAAATGTTTTCTTTCAGAATTGATTCCCATCTATACAATCATCTCCATAAATTGCTTTCACACGTCCATGAATTTTGATTGGCAGACAACCTTCTAGCACTACAGAATTCTATCACTTATTACTGCTTTATCCATAACTCATTATTAATTAATGCAATTACTCAATGCAATCACACAGTGAATTGAAACAGACAATATTACTTTATATACAAACAAATACATGTTTAACATGTTACTGTTTCTACTATTAGTAACACCTTACTCCTTACTTATCAAAGAGACGGTTTAGCTCAGTTGGTAGAGTGTTCGGCTAGGAATCACAAGGTTTTTGGTTTGATACCAGTCCTCGCCAACTCAGTGTATGAGTAGCACAGGGATCTGTGCGGTAAAGTGAGGAGCTGATGTTAGGTGTGGTGCTCCCACTAAGATGCTAAAATAATCTCCTTGGTCTAGCACTAGTGAAAAGGGAATAGACTCCCTCGCTGTCTGGTTGATACTGATATTAGGCCACCCCGACAACTTTACTTTAATTATCAATGAACTCTTGTATGTATTACCTCAACCACTCCACCATGGGCAGGATACAACATAGTCAAATTTTGAACAGGGTACAGGTGTTTCTCTGAATTTTTGAGATGAGTCATGATATTTTGTATTATTTGAACTATTGTTCTCATCTTTATTGTTATCTGTACAATGTTTTGGCCGATGTGCCCTCTGGCCTTCTTCAGGTATTTCTTTTCAAGTTCAAGAAGGCTCCCAAGTCTGCCAAGAAATACCTGAAGAAGGCCAGAGGGCACATTGGCTGGAACGTGGTACGGATAACAATAAAGATGAGGAATATAGTCTGAATAATCCAAATGATATAAAAGAGTACAGCTGGTTTAATTTTAGAGTTTACCTTCTCCCAGACTAGTTGCCAGATCAAGACTTAGAGCCCAGTCTCTGCGACTATCTACCCCTCGTTGAGGGGGGGGGAAGAGACAGGTTCATGTCTTCCCCAAGGACATTAACAAGAAATAAAACCCAGCGTTACACTGTCAGCTGAGTTTAGAATACTGTTTCACCTGTAGAGGGGTAATACCTCTTCAAAAAGAGGTGCTCTGGGTATGACACTAAACTGCATTTGATAGTGAGGCTCCAGTTCTGGAGATCTTAAGAGTGTGGAGTACCCCTTCATTGTCATTACTCTCTGGTTCACTATAATCTGGAGTGGTTGTACCTGTTAGGGTTCATCTATGCATTAAATAGAATTGTTCAATCATTTACTAAGGATTATTATTATTAGTAATTGAAATCATACAACTATTCAAATTATCTAATCAATAGGAATACTTGATATCACAGAACTATATGTAAAAAAACCCAAAATAAAACACCTCTTAAGAGAAAAACTATACAAAAAATGTAAATAGGATTGTACAATTAATGCAATTCCTGAACTTTAAGGCATAAAATAACCCTAGAGAGTTTGACCTACTGTTAAAATCAATCAACCAAACAGATGCATCCAGGATTCGAATTTGCCGTACTCCATTTCTTACAACACAATGCACACTTTAATCGAGTCTCAAAAGTGAGGATCAAACTACTTGCAGGAGTAGACTGTTAACCATCACTCACCTTTTATATGTTCTAATTACTTGTAATTAAAATGTATTTTATTTTATTTAGTGAAATATTGATATAAGATGATTGTCAAGCAGAAATATGTGTAGATTTTTGATGAACACTGAATTTTTTGCAGCATATCTAAGACAAAACATTTAAAATACTGATGTATAATTATTATGTACAAATGTTGATATGTTTCTTTTTCGAATTAAGATGGAATCAATAAAGTAGTTGTAAATGTCTGATTTATTAATTCTTCTTAGGGAACTTTACAGCACAAGAAAGACATGAGTTTCAATATAAAGAAATTTATTAAACTAAATAATCAGGAAGCCCTTTGGACTGGGGCTGTACAATACATTGACTGTACCTCTGAAGAAGGGTAAGACCCTCCCCACCAATAGGACCATCGGTTGGCTGTGGGTGGCAACCCATGATACATAGGAATGAAACCTTGGTGACTGAGCAGTTCATGATATTTACCTCCTATCACATAAACCATCTGAGTAAGATGAACAAGACATGCTGGAGAAGCAAGGATGAAGTGATGTCCTCTTGTGAACACCTACTCATGGGCATACCAGTATAGGTCAACCTGCAAAAAACTACATCAATCAGATCTGTGCTGATTCTGGATGCCATGTAGAAGACCAGCCAGGAGCGATGAACAATAGGGACTGGTGGTGAAAGATAGTCATAGGAATCCGTGCTATCAGAACAATATGATGATGATGAATATATACATATTTGTATGAATTATCTACATGCAAATAATCTAATTTTGATGGTTAGGACTGTCCTTTATATATGTATAGATAAATAAAACAAAATGATAACCAAGTTTTTAGCCCTTTATAAGGGTTTATTTGATGAGGTAAATGGGTTTGAATATCAGTCACACTATTATGTTCCATTTTGACTGAAACTCTTGGTAAAGGTATGAACCCCCAAATCCCCCTAGCTATGGGTTAGATAGTACTTTAGCACTTACTTAGGCTAGATAGTTGGTTGGAGAGGCCATCTCCAATTAATCGACCAGTTACGTCAAACCCTAGCACCTATATGATGATTGCTGTTTTGAAAGAGTTGTTTAGAAAATGTGTAGGAAAACAACCATAATCTTTTTTAACAACAAACATTTTTTTTTTCCTTTATTTGTTTCATTTAGTCCTGAAGAAGGTTTCTTTGTAAACCGAAATGTTTGAACATCGACACGACAACAAATAATAAACTTCCAGTGTAACATCCTGTGTTTGTCTACATTTCTCTCCATAGTTCAATATGTAAAATGTATAATAATCTTGATTTAACTTTCTCTCACTCATTTTTCCTTTTTTCCTTCTTTTCATCATCAATTGAAACAGAAAGTCTTATTGTTTCTACGTTCTCAGCCCCTCTATCTTTCTCCTACTCTTTCTTTCTTTCTTTCTTATTTCATTTTTTGTGTAGCATGTCCTTTCTTTCTTTAGAATGAATGGTCCATTATTTAGCTGAGGTGACTACACTCATAAGAAATAAAAAATTGGTGGATAAGTGACACCATATAATCTTGATTTACATTTTTGCATTGCATCTTGGACGGTCTCATTTTTAACCAGAGGGTGTTGCAGGATGAAAACAGACAGAAGATTTAGGAACACATGTATTACTATATAGATGATTACAAAGTTGATTTATATTTCTGCATTGCATCTTGGATGATTTGGATGGTCTCATTTTTAACCAGAGGGTGTTGCAGGATGAAAACAGACAGAAGATTTAGGAACACATGTATTAATATATAGATGGTTACAGATCTGCAACAAAAAAAAAAGACCTTAATCAAAACTAAAAATGAAGTAAACTGAACTTGAAAATAATCCTAACATCACTCTGGTTGAAGGATCCGACACATGGCAGCTGAAATGCTGTGACGGATCACCAATCCGGCAGACAACACTGGACAAGTCAACTAATCAAAGATCTGTTTGGGGTGGTCACTCCCATCCCACAATGCCACTGACAATTACTCCACCATTAAACAGCAATGCACCAAGCTAAGAGTTCTTCTGGGAAATCAACATTTTACCACAATTCATGACTATGGCAGATAATTACGTATTTGTAAAATGATTATGTGCTGTAACGTAGATTGATTGCAAACTTAAAATTTGGTTTGTTTGGTTTTACGGCATATCAACCTCAGTGGGTCATTTAATGCCGACAAAGTTGTGAAATAAATTCATTATTAATACATAATACAATTTTGTTTATCAACTCATGTTTTTCTATTTAACCCATAGATGGGACTCTAACAGGTACTACCACTCTGGGTTAGAGTGGACCAGGGAGCAATGGTGATGAAGGATGCTCCACTTCCCCAAACCTCCAAAACTGGAACCTCACCATCAGATAGAGTTTAAAGTCATTCCCAGGACATTTTGACCCTCAGTCACCGCCTTCTAGCACCCATATGATAAAAAGGGGTTGGGGCTTGCCATAAGGGCAATAGGGTTGGGAAAATCATATAGGTGCTAGGGCTTGACGCGACCAGCCGATTGATCGTAGGGGGCCTCTGCAACCGCCCATCTAGCCCAAGATAGGGCCAAAGTGGAGTATTGCATGTCATGAACTGCTCATCCACCTGGGTTCTATCCTTAAGCATCATGGGTCACCACCCACAGCAAACAGGTGGCCCCATTGGGGGAGACTTACCGAGGTGCAGTTGGTGCATTCTAACGCCCCAGTCAACAGGGTGGAACTTAGATTGAATGACTTCATCTATTTAACTGAATGTAGCATTGTGAATGTTATGGCAGAGAAAAATTATCATCTGTTGGGATTACATCTCTTGCATAATAGGGGTCATGAAAGGTAATTACCGCCCATATCTGCCAATAGGCACTAGGTGGTTTAGTCAACATAGCATATAGAGAAGACACAGCAAAGTCAAATCTCTTTCTCAGTTTTCTGGCCTGGACAGAAGTAACAATGCATGAGTTGTATTTCTGACCATGGACAGGAGACTTTGATCCCACCCCAACAAATTGTGTTGTATTAGATGCTTAACTTATAAATTTTCATATTCTTATTCAGTAGCAGTTACATATCATACTAAAGACTTTCTCTTCCATATAAGGACATACTTATCATTCTTTCGTTGTATTCTATTCTGTTAAGTTTGCTCAGGAAATAAAACAATCTTGTCATGAATTTATCATAAATTGTTCTCAAATCTATTCTGTATAAGGAAACAATATTCAACTAACTATTATTCTTCAACACATCCATGAAATCACAATTAAAACAAATGATTATTGAATACATACCTATACCATATATGGAGTGGCATGGCATAATGTTTAGAGTCGGAGGAAATGGATTCGTTGACCTGAGTTCAAATCCTAGACAAGGCTGTTTGCATTTCACATTTGGGAAAGGTATGAATCCATATATTCTACCTCCAGCTATGGGTAAAATAGCAGGGCAGACTGAACCTTGGATAGGTAACCAATCTAGGAGAAGGAAAACTCTGAATTTGAAAATTCTGAGGGCATTCGATGATTGGGTTTGTGGCATTCCTTGTGTACCAATTCTTTCCTATCGACTGAGCCAAAAAGTGTGGAATGGTCCAACACAAGCCTTCATCACTATATACAAACCGCAGTGTGAGTTGTTCATTGGATGAACCCACATGCATTGAAATCGGTGAGAGAGTCCATTTCCATACCATATAAAAGGATTTAAGTAAATGTACGTATTTACTCAACACCTGCACCATGGGCAGGATGTGACACAGGGTAAAGTTCAAGTTTGTAATAAGCAATAGATTGAAAGAAAGCTTTTTTTAAAACAATTTTTATAAACAAATTTTCTATTTAGTCCATATATGGGACCCTAACAGGTACTACCACTCCGGGTCAGAGTGGACCTGAGAGCAATGGTGATGAAGGGATGCTCCACATTCCTCAGACCTCTAGAACTATAACCTCAACATCAGATAGAGGTTAATGTTATACCCAGGACAGGAAGACCCTCAGTCACCGCCATCTAGCACACATAAAATCAGAGGTAGCAAGAATGAAGTAGGTCATTAATAAAACATTTTAAACCCTCAATGGAAAGCATTTAAATGTTCAAGTAAAACCAATGCTTTATTTTTTCAATTGTTGAAGTTGAAGTAACAAAAATTAATGATAGTTCTCTGTTAAAAGTTTAACCCTTTAACCATGAGCTATTGAATTTCTGAGGATCAAATATACCATTAGATGTCTCTAACTTTGAGAATAAAGCAATTTCCAGTTCAATTAGCAGCTTACTAAAATTAGTGTGGGCCTGTGTTTACACTAACCATGATTATGATTAAATTTCTGACCAAGGTAGTTATTGAAATATCATGTAGCATTACTTTGAAACTTTTAGATTATAAACTTTTGAAATTTTTAATGACTTTGTTTTCCTTGAATACTTTAAAAATAATCTGCTGAAACCATAATTTCAATTTTAAACCAATCTATACCTGAAGGTATCTACCTTTTTCGTACAATCAAACATAGAGAAATCAGATCATTATAAATTATGTTTATTTATAGTACACTTAACAGCTATGGTAAGTGACAGTTCAGCCCAGTGTCAAGTCACTACTTATTTATAGAATTTATATTGAACTGATTTATAAAAGTGATGGAACATTTAACTTTAAAAAGAAGTTGCTGACATACCATTGGCCTAAAAGAATAATTCTAAAAAACTTTTGGAAGATTTTTCTTAAATTTGGAATTTTACTATTTTGAAGGTAAATGTATTTTGAGGGTTTAACAATATATTTTCTATTTCTAACATATTGTTTTGTCATTTCAGTTCTAAGCTGAAAAAAGGCATGACAGAAAAGGGAAAATAAAATAATGATATTGTTAGAATAAAAGTATCACTATTTTTTGAAGCGATTAGTAATGTTTTGTTTCATTTCCTCTTTCATTGTGGATATAATTTTCTTTTCAGATATTAATTACAAGGTTAATCATATTACTTTGAAATCTTTAAGCTATTAGGTTGTAAAATATTAGACAATTTTGTCAAAGAATTTAAAAACATATAGTAGCTGAAATTGAAATTTCAAATTGTAAAAAATCTACACATGGAGTTATTGTTACATAATTTATAAGTCGCTTATAAATTATGTACATACCTATAGTTAGAATATTTGAATAAAGTTTGTTAGAGTCAGAAGAATGGGATTTCAGTGGAAAGTTACTAGGCCATGACTGACAACCATTGACCTTCCGGTAGATGCAATTAGGTGTGAGATAATTTTACCTTCTGAGTGAGTGGTCCTATAAGTTGCTTGCTTTGCTGTCAGTCTCCCCGTGGTGGAATCAACATGGGTTTGGTTGTGAAATAAAGCTTTATCAGAAAACAACAAGTCTTGTTAATTGATTAATTCAAACAAAAAATGACCAGCCCAACAAGGAAAAGAAGAAGAACCAATCCTTAGCAGAAAGCCTTGAAGAGAAGTTAGCCTGATGGCAGCTAAGTTAGAAGCAGTAAGCATAAGTTAACAAGTAAGAACCATCATCTCCTCCTGTCTATACTCTATCTGTCTGTCCCTCTCTCCCCGTTTATATATCTGATGTCTTATAAAGGGTGTATAACATTATTTGCCATAATCAAACATTAAAACACAGTTTGTATTCATTTTAATTTCATCACTTTAGGGAATGCATGAATCCACTAGTCCTCAGCTCTAGGTAAATAACAGGATAAACTGGACTATTTGTTGGAGTTTTTTGTAATATAAGGTGTACTGAGGTCTACCACTTAAACTTATAGACTCTGCATGTGCACATGGATTAAAGCCAGCCAATCAATGGCTCAAATAGATGGTTAGTTAACTATTTAATCCCTGATCTTGAAAGCCGTTCATTTGGACATATTCGCCCCGGACGAACGGATCTAAACAAAGGACCCTGCTCAACCAAAGGATTCTACCCAACACTAAGGGACACTGAAGAAGAACCAAAGGATTATTCACTAAGTATTAGCCTCTGCTTAACACAAGGGATCTCCACTGTAAAGTGCTCTCACTTGAAACCTAAAAATGGCCACAAAAATTGTAACACAATTTAAACTTGGTTATGCAACTAGTCTAGGGAGGAGGAAAACTTTGAATTCAAATCTGTCAAACTCTGCTTAAGAAATTGACCTTGTGTCACATCCTACTCATATGGAGGGGTTGGTAAATATATAAAGTAATAATTACTGTCTGAAACTAATGTAAATTTTTAATTCATATAAAAAGATTGTAAAATAGACAATTTCAACTGCAATCCAAGTCTTGATTGACAGAGTCTTGAATAAATAACAAAGAAAAGTGAAGCATGACTTAACAGTGATTGTTCTCCATATTAACCTTTAACCTTTATATTATAAACAAGGGCAGGTAACACTTGCAAGAAAGAAATGAAGGAGTCATATGACATATAAACACAAAGAAAAACATGGAACTATAGACAAGGGAAAACAGTCAGAATACACTGAGACCAAAAGCAGAAAATATATACACATATATATATATATATATATATATATATATATATATATATATATATATATATATATATAGAGAGAGAGAGAGAGAGAGAAAGAGAGAGAGGGGGATGCATACTCAGTGATACACATGTGTGGATTAGACTGATAAGGCTCATCTGTACTTGGTGGCAGTGGGTTCAAAACTCTCTGGAGCATAGGAATTGGTGATGATACTCTGGTGTTAGTGCTCAGAGAAATTTTAGTGATAAGAACCCCTACAGATCTTATAGGGTTTTTTTTTTCTTCTTTTTTTTATCTTTTGTCACACCCTCATCCTACCACACTGCTTATCTCATTCCTTTCTCAGCTTATTAACTCATGAACATCCTAACATTTTTGGTTCTTTTTCTTTCCTCATTTAATTCATGCCATATTTCTTTTTATTGTTTTTCTTGATTTTTCTTCCTTTCTTCCTTCTTCTATCAAGTCATCTTTTAGTTTTTCTTTCTTTTATTTTGTCATTATGTTTTTCTTCTTTTTTAAGCATCTTCCTCTTTTCTAGATTTCGATTTTCTTTCTTTTGAAAATTTTCTTTTTATATTTCACTCTCTTCTCCTCCATATATTTCTGTTTTATTTCTTATTCCTTCATTTTCCATTTCCTGTTCATATTTTTTAATAGTATACTCTTTCTTTCTTTTCAACCATATATATGTATGTATGTATATACAAGATGTGTCATAATAGTGTCAAGATTGAAGCTGTATTTACCAAGATAGAAATGAAGAATGAATGGAAGGTTAATTTTTTTCAGAATACAAGATGTGCCATAAAAGTATCGGATTTGAAGTTGTATTTCCCAAGATAGAAATGAAGAATGAATGGAACATTAATTTTTTCAGAATACAAGGTGTGTCAAAAAGTATCAAGATTTAAGCTGTATTTACCAAGATAGAAATGAACAATGAAAGGAATGATAATTTTTTTCAGAATACAAGGTGTACCCTAAAAGTATTGAGTTTGAAGCTGGATTTACCAAAATAGAAATGGAGAATGAATGGAACATTAATTTTTTCAGAATACAAGGTGTGTCATAAAGTACAAAAAATCTTGAACCTTTTTTACACACCTTATATATATATATATATATATATATATATATATAAATATATAGTCATCCACAGACATGTTTCGACTTATCAAGTCTCTTCAGTTTGGCTAGACATTTGTAAGCTACCTACAGCCGGGATTGAAATCCGATCAGTTCAGTGTCAGTCTGTCACCTTAACCATCAGGCTGTCATCACCCACAGAATGCGAAGGGGATTTTAACCGTTTTAATACACACATCGCTTTGTATATAAAGGTCATCATAGAGTGCTCCATCTCTTATATAGGGGAGCATTGCATTTACACTTTATGTATATATATATATATATATATATATATATATACCTTCGCTTCTTTTCTATTTTACAATTCTGTTTCTCTTTTTTAACCTTTTCAATTTTTCTTCTCTTTCCTTTTCTGAATTCATTTATCTTTCCCCTTTTTTCAATTTCACTTTCTACCAATTTTTATTTTTTTATAATTTCTTTTTAATTTTTTATCCTTTTTAGTATTATTCTTTTCATCTTAGTATCTTTTTTCTTTCTTTATAACTTTATTTTTCGCTTACATTTTTGTTATTCTCATTCATTCTTTTTCTTCCCTTTTCGTTGAGTTTCTTTCTTTTTCTTTTCCCTTGTATATACCTTCTATTTTCTAGTTTTCTTTTTCTAGTTTGATACATTAATTTTCTTCTTTTAAATCTTTTTCCTTTTGATTTTCATTCTCTTTCAAATCATTTTTTCCTTCATTTATCTATTCTTCTATTTTTTCATTTTCAATCATTCTTCTTCTTCATTTTCTTTCATTTTTATAATTCCTTCTTTGGTATATTTATATCTTCTCTTTTCAATCTTTCATTTCTTTTGTTATTTTCTTTTCTTCTACAATTCTCTTTATCTTTTGCTTTATTATTGGTTAATTTTTTCTTTGCCTTTAAAATATCTTCTCTAATTTATCTTTCAATATTATTTTTTTATATTTCACCGTCTTTTTATTCTTTTTCCATCAATTCTTGTATATTTGTCTTCCTTGACATTTTTTTTTCTTTTCTGTTTTTCATTTATTCTCCATATTTTATCATTTTTCTCCTTTTCATCCTTTGGTTTTCCCTTCTTCTTTCAAGGATTTTTCTTCTTTTTTAACCTTCATATTTCTTGTTCATTTTTATTTGATTTTTTTTTTGTTTAATTTTTCATCTGTTAACATTCTATTATTTTTAATGGCAATATTTTCTTTTTTCTTTTATTCTTTCTTTTTATCATATTTCTTCTGTTTTCTCTCTACCTATTTCATTCCTTTTCTCTGTTATTTAATTTATTTGCAAATTATCATATTTGTCTTTCTATTTTGTAGTATTTTCTATATTCTTTCTATATTCTCTCATTATCTCTTCTTCTCTTTATCCTTTTCATTCTTTTTTCCTTCTCTTGCATTTAATTCTTTTTTTTATTTATTTTTCTTTCTTTTTTCCTTCTCTTGCATTTAATTCTTTTTTTATTTATTTTTCTTTCTTTTCCTCTTAATTCTCACCAATTTCTTTTTTCCTTCTCTTGCATTTAATTCTTTTTTTATTTTTCTTTCTTTTCCTCTTTAATCTCACCAATTCCTTTTTTCCTTCTTCTGCATTTATTTATTTTATTTATTTATTTTTCTACATTCTATGTATATTCTGTTCTCTTCATTTATCCTCCTCTTTATTAATTCTTTTATGTATTTTTCTTTCTTTTCTTCTTAGAGCTTATCAACTTCTTTCATTCTCTTTCTTCTCTACATATCTCCTTCAGCATTTCTCTTTTTGTCCACTATCTTTCTTTTCACTTTTTCTTGGATATTTTCTTTACAATTTCGTATCCTGATTCTTGTTCATCACGTTTATTTTTTACTTCATTCTAATCAGCATATCTCATAGCAACATGAACTGTCTCTGTCGAAATCCTAAGATTGGTTGTGTATTTTGTGACAGGAATACCAATCGTCATCACTGAGTGACTGGTGGAGAATACACTCTTCAAAAGTTCTCTGCTTTGCATCTAACATCTGTGTTACTTAAATACTCTTTATTTTTTATTCTTTTTATTCATCTACACTTTCTCTTTTTGTATTTTAGTTTTCTCTTGTTTTGTTCTTTAATTTTTCAGACTTTTCATCTCACTTTTTTTTCCTTGTTCTCCAACTCTGTCATAATCTCACTTTGTTTTTGGCTTTTAGTCAACCGGTCAATAAGTCCTTTTATTCTATTTTATTTTTTGGAGCAAAATAGCATTTCTTACAGACTATATATATATATATATATATATAAGCGCATGGTGTAATGGTTAAAGTCATAGGAAATGGACTTGTCACCCCGAGTTCAAATCCTGGATGTGGTAATTGCATTTCACTGAAAGGTATGAATTCTACTCTCCCTCCAGTTATGGATAAATAGTAGGAGAGACTGGGCTCTTTAACCTTGGTTAGGCAACTGGTCTAGGAGAAGGAAAACTCTGAATTCAAACCTGTTAAACTCCGCTTTAAAAAATGACCTTGTGTTACATCCTACTCGTGTGGAGGGGGTTGGTAAATATATATATATATATATATATATATGTAAACAACTTTTAGCTATTTTCAGCCGACAGTATATTTGGGAGAATATGTGCTTTTTTTTTTTTTTTTTTTTTTTTAAATTTTAGTCAGACCTAATTTATTTTTAATATATATATATATATATTTTAATATATATATATATATATATATATATATATAAGTGCTTAATTGGAGTCGTACCTAATTTTGAAAATTAATTAATTAATAATGAATTAGGCGGGAATACCTATTAAATGTATGGCTAAACAAATCGAGAAAAATCAATCTCTGTATGTACATTTCGGCCTATTAGGCCTCATCAGCAGAGCTATAGATCGGAAGACCGCCCGGTGCGTGATTTGAAACCGGACTGCCAAGCTGACAGGCCGATCCCATAACCCCTACACTAAACGGACTTCTTAGATTTTATGATTTGTTTAGAGTAGGTTAATATTCCTCTTCTAGTGACTTTTATTACACGACAATATGATAAGTTGTAAACAAGGTTTGTTTAGAATGGCTTTTTGCCGATAATTTGTTTAGCCATACATTTAATAGGTATTCCCGCCTAATTCAAAAATTATCGGCAAAAAGCCATTCTAAACAAACCTTGTTTACAACTTATCATATCATATATATATATATATATATATATATATATATATATATCCAGACAGTTAAATAACAGTAAAACAAAATAGAACATCCCAGAATAAATATTTCTTGGTTAGGTTTCTTTATTTAATAGCATATCAACCTTCATGATTTATTTAAATTCCAAAGTCATGATTGTAGAAGAACAAGTAGTACTATTTGATGAATAGCTGGGGAGATGATTGGGTTAATATCTTTTTCAAAAGTTAAAATACATGCACGACTGGAGTTTGAATTCACTTACTATGATGTGACAGTTTATGTGTGTGTGTGTGTATATATATATATATATATATATATATATATATATATACACACTGCTGATGAGACCTAATCAGGTAAAAACAGCTGTACAGTGTTCCACATGTCGTACATGGTTCTTGCCGTTTGCTTGTCGTGATTATTTTCAATTATAAAATTAAATTCCCTCTATGTATAAAAAATGCCCTATAAGGTGTGTCAAAAAAGTATTGAGATTTTCGGTACTTTCTGACACACCTTGTATTCTGAAAAATTAACGTTCCATTCATTCTTGATATTGGTAAATACAGTTCTAAAATCTGTACTTTTTAACACACCTAGTATTCTGAAAAAATTAATGTTACATTTATTGTTCATTCCTGTCTTGGTAAATACAGCTTCAATCTCAATGCTTTTTTGACACACCATATAAATATATATATATATATATATATATATATATATATATATATATGAATCCTTGCCTTCTCCCTTAAAATATGGGTGAATAGAAGAGCATTTAACTGTGGGAAAGCAACCAGTCTAGTTGAGGAAAAACTTTATTCAAAACATGAGGTATACTTTTGTTATCTGATTAAAAAAATGTGTCTGGTCTTACACAATAATTCACTGCTATAAATAAATCACCTGTGCAGGCTATCCAATGGTTCACATATTAAATTGAACTGTTGGGTCATCATCATAGATTGTAATTGATCAGAGAGTCTATGAATATATATATATATATATATATATATATATATTCTGAGCTCCTCCTCTTACTTATTCATACTGCTACTGTTTGTTTAAAAAGAAACAATGGAAACATCTCAACAGTACACACCTGATGATGGCACTAAGTAGTGCAGAAAGTATTCGTGTAAGAACCTTTCTACCCTGATATAAAAAAGATGACCAGTCAATTAGAAAAGATATAAATTAAACTCGTTAGACATGAATTGTCCATCAAGTTCGACAATATATAATATATATATATATATATATATATATAATATACCAAGCGTGTTGGTAGATCCTTGCGGAGAGAAAAAACCCAGCAGAAAGTTTGATTGTAAAAAATATACTACCAAACATCAACCAGGAAGAAAAAAATTAAAAAAAAAAAAAAAAAAAAAAGACCAAGATATTCGTACCAACAAAAATAATCTATTGGTACAGTATTTGGCCAAAAGAAAAAACAATTTATATGTATATATATGTATATAAGATATATATATATTCATATAACCGCTAGGAGAAAGCTAATATGTAAAAAGTGCTCGATACCTAAGTAGAGCCAATAATAAAGATAATCTAATGAGTCAGACGAACCTACTACTAGTTTCGCATAAAGCTCTTCAGGGCTAAAAATATATATATATGTATATATATATGACATATCGGCCTATTATGCCCGATGATATATATATATATATATATATATATATATATGGTGGCACATGGTGTAATATTTACTGTCGTTGGAAATGGACACAACTAGGCTGTTTTTATTTCATATAGTGCTAATACACTTTGGAAAGGTATGCATCCAATTATTCTTCCTCCAGCTATGGGTCAATAGTAGCACAGACTAGGCTCTTTGACCATCATTAAACAACTAGTCTAGGAGAAAGAAAACTCTGAATTCAGACCTGTTAAATTCCACTTAAGAAATTGACCTTGTGTCACATCCTACTCATGCAGAAGGGTATGTGTGTCTATATATATATATATATATATATATATATATATATACACTCATATATATATATATATATATATATATATATATATATATATTTTATCTGCAAAGTGCAGATACAATTGAGCACTATAAGACATTTGAATAGAGTATGTTTTTAACTACAAAAAAACAAATGCTTGGGATGATGAGGCAAAATATTATGTAACTGAAATTTCCATGCAAATAAATAGGTGCCATTACTTTTGGAGCCTCCCTTTTGTGTATATGTATGGACACACATATCCTATCATGCATAAATAAGTTTATCCCCAACAAGTTTTTATAAAAACAATTTTCCTATAATTTTTTTTTAGAAAAAAATAATTTCCTTCTAAACTTCTAGAGGAACATATTGTAATAAACACAAATAGTTTTGTGAATTATTTATTAGTAAATTCTAATGTATTGAAATAAAAAGATATGAGTATTATTTGGACATATAGCGTAGGGGATAAAAGAGTTAGGTTAAGACAGTTCTAAGTGACAGTTATCTCTAGACTGCAGGTTTAATCCTGGTCAGGAGCAGCAGTAACATAGAATAATAATTAACTCAGCTTAATACCTCTACCCCCAGCTATACTTAGTGAAATGAGAACAGGATACCCTTGTGGACTGAATAAAGGGTTAGATTCATAGATTATGACAAGAAGGTTCCCGAGTCCAAAAAGAAGGTTCCCGAGTCTGAAAAGAAAGTTCCTGAGTCTGACAAGAAATACCTGAAGAATGCTGGAGGGCACATCAGCTAAAACGTTGTACAGATAACAATGAAGATGAGGACAATAGTCCAAATAATCCAAATGATACTACTTATCAAGCCTCATCTCAAGAATTTAGAGAAACAAAACATATGAATATGTATTATTGAGAAAATAAGTGTTACCCATTTGATTACAGATATGTTACAATTGAATCTTTGCTCAGAGTTTCAATGCAGTAGAGATTGGTAATAAGTAAAATAGGTGGGGTGGCCTAAAGTCGGTACCAGCCAGACAGTAAGGGAGTCTATCCCCTTTTTACTAGTGCTAGACCAAGGAGATAGTTTTGGTGTCTGAGGTGGAACGCCACACCTACCATCATCTCTCCAGTTTACCGCAAAGATCCCTGTACTACTCATAGTCTGAGTTAGCGAGGGCTGGTATTGAACCAGGAGCCTTATGGTTCCTTGTCGGACACTCAACCGACTGAGCTAAACTGACCCTAATCATATCTGTTATGATTCTATAATGTTCCAATAGAAATGATAAAATCCTGGTATCTTTGGTTTAGACACAAATTAACTTTCTCTAAAAAAATGTTAGGAATGTACTTTTATAAGTGATACTATATATATATATATATATTTAAGGATTATATATTATATATATATGTGTGTGTGTGTGTGTGTGTGTGTGTGTGTGTATGTGTCTGTACAGCATCGCCAACAAATAGGTACCCCACAAACAATTTTTTTAAGAAAAATTTTTCTACTGACAAGATTGTTTACATTTTTTTTCTCAGGTAAAACGTGTCTCCCTCCATATCTTTTTACTACCCTCTTATCTTTTAACAAGATTGTGTGCATTTCTCTTTCCTATTTATATCTTTCACTTACCTTTTCAGCACACCTTTTTGAATTCCAGATTCTGAAATCATGTAAAACTAATATCTCTTAACAGGTGGGTAGAGAAACGGATGAGTCTATCACATTATATTTTTAGAGCGTTAGCTCCAAAACTACACTGCCTATGGCTAAACTCAAAACATTTCTATATATATAATTTTTATGAAAATATTAAGTATTTTATTTTTTTTTTACTCCTAAGCTTGTTTTATATATATATATATATATATATATGCATACATTGTATCCGATACAAGTATCTTAATATAATGATTATATATATATAAATATAGATGTATCAAAATTATTTTAATTTTTTACAAACCTGTATTCTTAGGCTTATTTCATGTACATATATGAAGATGTTATATTAATATTTTCATGAATTTTAATCAAGATTTTGTCATCTCTTAATCAAATATCAAGCCTCTGAAACTACTAAAACTAGTTCATATACCCTGGTAGCAATATCTCATCTACTGAAAGCAATGTCAACATACACATAGATTAGGCTTGGACTGCTATTAACATGTTAACCCCCATATAGAAATCTGATCTCCCTGATGAAAAAAAAATCCTTCCAAGCTGAACCAGTACTACTGAATGGTTGCACCCCTGTGACTGTAATAAAATTCCTGGAGAAAAAGCTAGATGGAAACTACACAACTGTGTGCAACTTTAAAAAAATCCTGGAAGTGGCTCTCTACAAAACAGCAGTTTCTCTGAATTTTTGAGATGATGCTTGATAATTAAAAGGCTAGATTAGATTAGAGACCCCCCCCCAAAAAAAAAATACCCCCAAACGAACGCAATATGAGTCAAGGTAAAAAGTCATACATAAGTAAAAAAAAAAGTAGATATTCTAGGTAAAACAAGAGATTAGGTTTATAAGTTCCCAAAATTCATACTGAATTGTCCAATTGGATACATAGCATAGAGGATAAAGGTATTGGGTTAAAACAATTCTAAGTGACAATTATCTCGAGGCTGCAATCAAGGGCAACAGTAACATAGAATAATTATTAACACAGCTTAACACCTGTACCCCAGCTATGGTTAGCAGAATGAGAACAGGATTGAATAAAGGATTGGGTTTAAAGTTCCATGATGGCTCCAGATTATGACAAGAAGGTTCCTGAGTTCAAAAAATAGTTTAAGCATTTTAAGAATTGGTTTCTTTGTTTAAAGGCATATCAATCGTCATGGGTTATTTACTATCAAAGCCATTTTTATGGAAAAACAGTAATGGTGCTCTTTAAGCTGAGGGTGAGCATATTCATACATTTCCAAAAGGGAATGTAATAGCATGACTAGAGTTTGAACTTGCTTACTATGATGTCACATTCCAACATGTTAGCCACAACGCCATGGGGACTCCCTCGCTTAATGATTGCATAGGTGGTCTGAATGATTGATTTGGTTTCTTTGTTCAATGTCATATCAACCTTCATAAGATATTTGATGCTGAAGCCATCCTTGTAGAAGAACAGTAGTGGTACTATTTAACCCATAGCTGGAAGGGTGAGAAGGTTCATACATTTCCCAAGGGTATTAGTCCAAATGTGAATGCAATAGGATGACTGAAGTTTGAACTTGCTTACTATGATGTTGTAGTCTAGCACATTAGCCACTATGCCATGGGGACTCTCCCTGTGGATTTTAAGAGTGTCGACTTGTTGGAATACAATCTAGAAGTGGATCAGCATCAGTTGTTGATTATGATGCTTTAAAACAGGGGTCACCAAACTATGTCCCACGGGCTGGATCTGGCCTGTGATATCATTTTATCAGGCCCGCCGATGGAACTTCAGTTTCACGAATCTCACTAAAACTTTCTGCTAATGTTGCATTCTTTGATAATGTTTTGAAAATAAATATGTTGGTTAAATTTGTTTTTGTGCATCTTACGCCACTCATCCATGATTATAACATGGAAAGATAAATTTTGTATTATATCTTTTTCTCAGAGTTTTTGTTCTGGCTAGCAAGTATTTAACACAATAATAATGTGACTCACACTCATTATTTTTTCAATTATCCGGCACACTGTGAAAAAAGTTTGGTGATCCCTGCTTTAGAACACAAAATAAAAGAGTACCCAACAATCGCCACTAAAAAACCCTCTGGATCATCGAATGATACCATATGTAGGGCATTATATGAGTTTAAAAACATTCATGCAAGTAGCACTTGAGTGGTTCCTCATGAATTCTCAGTGGGATTAAAAAGGGGAATGATTTTGACACACCCTTATATATGAAAAGAAGAGTAATAACTTATAAAGTCTTTGGAGGAGACTCTATTTATTACATATGCAAATATGAAGAGTGGGATTTCTCAAAAATCATTGTTTTTCGAGGACATGTGCTTAACATTAAAGAAATTCTTTTGGTAAGAGTTAAATAGCTTACAAGGTGTGATCATAAAGTATCAAGACTCTTTTATTTTTATTAAAATTTCAACGAAAATGCAATTCATTTAAAAAAAAAAATAAACTGCTGTCTAAATGAGGTATTTGCCTCATACCTCACTTGTATGGGCTGGGCACAAGGCCTCGTTTTAACATGGGCCCACCCACAAGTCGAAGCTCATGGGTGGGAAAGAACAAAAATTGCATTGATCCCCTCGGCATTCCCCCTCAAGGGGGGCGCCTCAGGCACTGGGCAATAAACCCAGCCCTACCCCTTTAAATCAAGGGGGCAGGTATTGCCTGGGGGGATAGCCCCCTGTGATCGACGCTATTAATTCAAGCACACTGGATCCCCTGCTGTCTAGATGAATTCAGTGACAAATTATAAGTGATGATTTTTTGGTGAAATACAGTGTTGTACAAGTGCAACAAATTCCGTACTCATCAGACTTATTTCTCTGAATTTTTGATATGAGACTCGATAATTATTGAATTGAATAAGGGGTTGGGTGCAAAGTTTTGTGATGGCTCCAGATTACAACAAGAAGGTTCCCGAGTTCGAGAATACTCCCAAGTATGACAAGAAATACCTGATGAAGGCCAGAGAGCACATCGGCTGAAACATTGTACAGATAACAATGAAGATGAGGACAATAGTCCGAATAATCCAAATTATACTAATCATCAGACTTAGTATAATTAAAAAGTAATAAGACTGTATTATATTGTAGTGATCCAGAAAAGAATAGACAAATATATATTTATAAGAATGTGTTTTTTTTTTTGTTCCAGTTCTTTTAACTTTTGTTCATATTGTTAAAAAAAAGTAAAGTCAGCAGAGTATCCTATTATCGATATTAGCTGGACAGTGAGGGAGTCTATCCCCTTTTCAAACCAGGGAGATTTTTTTTGCATCGGACATGGAGTGCCACACCTATCTTCTGCTCCTCAATTTATGACACAAATTCAAGTTGTGCTACTCATGAGCTGAGTTAGTGAGCACCAATATGGAACCCAAAACCTTGTGGTTCCCAGGCAGATGCTCTACTGACTGAGGTAAAACTGCTCCAAGTATATATATATATGAATATAAATATATATTAAATATACAATTTAATATTAAAAACGTCCCAATCAAAATACTTAGTCATTTATAGATGATAGACAAACTCTTTGCAAATTAAGTTTATTCACTCAAGATTATCTTTTTTTGTAAATTAAAAAAAAAAAAGAATTTAAATGAATTCATATTTGATTTCAAGAATTTTATTTCTTTCTGGCCATGATTTATTTGTTTTTATGAATATTTTTCCCTTCCTTTTACTCAAATTGAATTTTATTTTGAGTTGAATTTACAATTAAAATAAATGAATAAGTACTTTTCTATCTGTATTTATTAACACACATTATGAAATGAATATCGAATAATTAAAAAGTGTTTTCTTTATTTTAGTTGAAACAGATCATTTTCTTATTTACATAAATTAGTAAATAAAAATAAGTTCATAAAAAACAATTGATGAAAATAAATTAAAATTATATTAACATGTGCTCAATTGAATTTTAAATTTCTCCTTGAATAAAAATATTCAAAATTAAATTCCTTTTAAACATTTGTATTATTTTTGTAATTTTCTCATGTGATAAAAAGCAAAAAAAAATAAGATGAATGAAAAACTAGTAAAAAATAATAGATATTGATAATGCTTCATTCAGTAATTCATATTACTAATGAATGATAATAAATATTCATAGAAAGGAATGTTTTTTTCTTTTACTAAGTGAATCCGTGGAAATTTCACTGTTTAATTAGTATATACATATATTTTACAAAATCGACTGCTATTAATCAATATCTTGATTAATCCAGTGGATTTAACCCTGAAGATTCTTATGGTGACTAGAGTAGGTTATTACTGTGTACCATTATGATTATATATATATATATATATATATATATATATATTGTTACGCACGCACACTCGTTAGGGACGACCAGTGTACCTCCACAACATGAAATAACAAAAAAAAATGCAAAAGGTCCCAGATGTAAAAAAATAAATAATACAAAATGGATGAGATTCAAGATTTTTCTCTTTGCTCGCGTGAAAGGGTAGAAGACCGATGAATGGCAACAATGCTGAATGACGAAGAGCGACCAGGATTTTGGATAAACACACAAACATTTATTAACATTTAATTACAATTTGTTTGTATATAAAAAAAAAAGGGGGTAAGTGCCTGTATACAAATCTACACGGGATCAGCAGAGTAAAATGAATATATGATACACACACACACACACCCACACACACACACACACACACACACACAAGGTGTGTCAAAAAAGTATTAAGATTTTTTGTACTTTTTGATATACCTTGTATTCAAAAAAAAAATGTTACATTCATTCATTTTTTTTCAGAATACAAGGTGTGTCAAAAAAGTACCAGTTAAAAGCTGTATTTACCAAGATAGAAATGAAAAATGAATGGAACGTTATTTTTTTTTCAGAATACAAGGTGTGTCAAAAAGTACAAAAAATCTCGATACTTTTTTGACACAACTTGTATATATATATATATATATATATATATATATATATATCATTTAATACCTGAAGCATAGGTGGTTCCCACATATTTTAAAATCTCACATTTAGAACCATAATCTGGGAGGTTCCTGTAATCCACACTCAAATATATACTAAATATTAATTATTTTTGTTTATAGAATTTACTATGAATTTAGTCCTACTCCGTATATTTCCCACATTTTTTTCACCAAGTCTGGTAGCATTTTATATGCTGCTTAGGGCACCCTCAATTACCAATTAACAATACCTCAGCTCCAAAATCACACTTGACTTCAGGGTAATCGTCTGATGATGACTTTACTCCTCTCAAATTTTATAAGTCTAAGGGAGACACACTCGGTGAGACTAATAAGGTATAATTAGACATCTAACCAAAACCCAATCTTTTTTGCAATTTTTTTCATCCATTATTTTATTTCCACACTTATCATAATTTATCTTCAATAGTCTAAAAATCCAAGGTTGAATGCTAGGGATATAAAATAATCCTTTCAAGATACCCCATAATCTACTCCAAACATTTTTTTAAAGATAGAGTTCAATAACAATTTTTCTATTTATACTGCTCCTAATTTACAGTCATTCTATGTAATTTCATAATTTCAGTGCTTGCAATTTAAAAAAAAAGTTTCCACTTACTTACATGTATATCTCTCTCTCTCACTCGGATTAAAAGTAAGACGGAAAAGGCATGCAGGACACTGCTGGAGAAGCAGGGACGAGCTCATAAGCGACGTTCTCCTGTGGAAGCCAACACATGGACATGCAAGTGTGGGGTGCCTGGCAAGGACCTACATTAACCAGCTATGCGAGGATGCTATTTGCTCAGCAGAGGACCTCCCAGGTGCAATGAATGATAGGGAAGGTTGGCAAGAGATTGTCATGGATATCCGTGCTGCAGGCGAGACATGATGATGACATGTATGTGTGTATGTATATATATATATATATATATATATATATATATATATATGTATGTATGTATGTATGTATGTATTTATTTTTTTTCATTTTCATTTTATGAATATTAAATAGTTCAGACACATAAAATCAAATTTTTTCTTATTAATCTTTAACTGTTGAATCCATTGTTTAATTTAAATTTTTAAACATTGATTTTAGATTTTTTAACGGACAAAATTCATGAAATACTCTCAACAGGAAATTAAAAGGTACATTAGCTACATTTTAAGGCTTCCTTAACTCATTTCATATTCTGAATCTGACAGGGTTGGGTAAGTAATGGCGTTCCTCATGAATTTTAAAACTTTAAAATTTTGTTTTCGAACGTATATTTTTATTCTTTCATGCTGTTCTCTCTCTCTCTCTCTCTCTCTCTCTCTCTCTCTCTCTCTCTCTCTCTCTCATATATATATGTATGTATATAGTCATCCACAGACACAGTGTTTTGAAGTTTATGCCTCATCAGTGTGGCTAGACTTGACTGCTATTTCTAGCTGGGAGCGAAACCCAACTGAATTTTTGTCAGTCTGGCTCCTTACTGTCTTGGCCGTTGATAACTGTCAGTAAGAGGTCAACATTTAACTGATACATACTTCCGTAGATGTATGTTTTTATAATCAGCAGAAAACTCAAGTCAGTAAACAACAGACGAGTAATGACATTATATATATATATATATATATATATATATATATATAATTTAATATACCAAGCGTGTTGGTAAATCCTTGCAAAAAAAAAAAACAGCAAATAGCTTGATTGTAAAAATATACTACCAAACATCACCCGGGGAGAAAAAAATATTTTTGGAAAAAAGAAAAGACCAAGATAGTTGTACCAACAAAAAGTAATCTATTGGTACAGTATTTGGCCAAAAGAAAAAACAATTTATATGTATATATATGTATATAAGATATATATATATATTCATATAACCGTTAGGAGAATAAGCTAATAAGTAAAAAGTGCTCAATACCTAAGTAGAGCAAATAATAAAGATAAATTTAATGAGTCAGACGAACCTACTATTAATTTCACTTAATGCTCTTCAGGGCTAAGATCGTCATCAGACGATTACCCTGAGTCAGATCTTAGCCCTGAAGAGCATTAAGCAAAACTAATAGTAGGTTTGTCTGACTCATTAGATATATATATATATATATAGATAGATAGATAGATAGATAGATAGAGATAGATAGATTTGATAGAATAGACAGATAAACTAAACTACTGAAATTAATGTTTTACTCATAATACTTTATAATCAATAGTACACTGGCTTTCTATAATGTTGGATTGCAGAACTTTCACTATCATTAAAAAATATATTTTTTAGAATTCAAACAGCAGAAAATTTTGAGGAATTTTAATGAATGTTGATATTTATAGATTGCATTCCATCATATTTAACTGCATCAATATGATATCGGATCATAGAAAATTGATATATATATATATATATATATATATTTGTTTAGTTTATATAGTTAAAGTTTATCAAATTAAATGAAGCCATTGTTAGTTACATTTCCAATACTATTTCTATACTAATATACAAATACTATTCATATACTAATTTTTGAGATGAGGCTTGATAATTAGTATTATTTGTATTATTCAGACTATTGTCCTCATCTTCATTGTTATCTGTACAACATTCCAGCCGATGTGTCCTCCAGCCTTCTTCAAGTATTTCTTGTCGGACTCAGGAACCTTCTTGTTGTAATCGGGAGCCATCACAGAACTTTGAACCTAACCCTTTATTCAGTCCACGGGGGTATCCTGTTCTCATTCCGCTAACCATAGCTGGGGTAAAGGTGTTAAGTTGTGTTAATTATTATTCTATGTTACTGCTGCCCTTGATCAGGATTGAACCTGCAGTCTAGAGATAACTGTCTAAACCAAGTCATTTATCCACTAGGCTATGTGAAGAAGGCTGGAGGGCACATCTTCCGAAACGTTGTACAGATAACAATGAAGATGAGAACAATAGTCTGAATAAACCAAATAATACTAATTTCCAATATTGCTGTAATATTTCATTAACATTAGAGAGCATTGTGAAGAGTGGTTAGATGGTATGGATGTTGGTTGCTGTGCAGTTTTTATGGGGAGATCTGGTGTGCTAAGAATTTATTTTTGTGACCAGGTTTGCCTACTGACCTATGTAGTATGAGGGAGAGGTTTCAATTAGATTAGTTTATCTATCCATTTCGCACTTCGTGAGATGCATCTCAAATCCTGAGAACAAATATAGGTAGGTAGTTACAATGGTATTATTATATAGATTTTGGGATCACAGAAATATTCTAGTGCCCAGTGGATATTTTATTACACAATGTCAACTTACAGTCATCTTTATGCTAGCCCCATGGACAAATAACTGGTACATTATTCTTAACGTTCAAAAACTATTTCATCCCTAAAACAGAATTATACACTGTCTCTACTAGGGGATCAACTGTAGGTGAACTCTTTAAAAATATTTGCCAACACTAAATCCTATGGCCTTAAATCTGTCACAGGATCCTACATCAACGATTGGAATACACTCACCAAAAAATTTCCAAGCATTGATTTCACCAAAATGTTTGCTCACCAACTCAAATTATCTATCAAAATAGAAATTTTTAATACGTATAAGTAAACTCATAATCAACTTTCAAACTATGTAAAAAAAAACAAAACAAAAAAAACAAAACAAAACAAAACAACAAAATTTCCCTGAATGTTTGAGATGAGGCTTGATGATTATTATTACCAGCTATGGTTAACAGAATGAGAACAGGATACCCTCGTGGACTGAATAAAGGGTTAGGTTCAAAGTTCCTTGATGGCTCCCAATTATGACAAGAAGGTTCCCGAATCCGAAAAGAAGGTTCCTGAGTCCTAGAAGGTTCCCAAGTCTGACAAGAAATACCTGAAGAAGGCCGGAGGGCACATTGGCCAAAACGTTGTACAGATAACAATGAAGATGAGGACAATAATCCGAATAATGCAGATAATAGTACCCCCCCCTCAAAAAAAAAAACAACAAAAAACAACAACAACAACTGAGGTGGTCACTACTAGAATAAGGCTCAGTCCTAATTAGGGATCACCCTCCACACATTACTACAACCACCAACATTACAGGTTTTTGTTTTGTTTTGCCTTGTTTATCTTGTGTAATGTATGAAAATAAATCATTGTTTTCTTCTTCTTCTTTTTCTAGGGCATACCCTTGTCCTAAAGAGAATGCCTTCCACAATAAAAACTTATAGAAAAAATATATAAGATGAAATGAAATGCAAAGATTCACATTAAAGAATGTCAAAAAAAAGGAATCACCTTATAGCCAGGATCCCGTCTTCAGGTCTGAGAGCAATGACACAAAATTGGAAGCTGGAAATGATAATAAGGAAGGAACTGAAGTTCCTCGAACCTATTCCTATGATAATGCTAAAGCCATCTTGGGTGACTTCAAGCAGATAATTCTCTTTGAACAACCATTTTTCTGAGAGCACCTCACCGAGATGTCCAGTGACAGGAAGAGGGCAAAGTATGTTGAGCTAGTGGAAGAATGCAGAAACAGTGGTTGGCAATCTAGCTAAGAAGTTGGGAGGAAGTGAGTTCAAAGGCCAATCCCTATGCAGGGCTTACAATATTTTGGGCCTCATAGGAGACAGCAGGCAAAAATCCATGAAGTTGGCCACCGAGGCAGCAGAAGTTCAAGGTGGCTTTGGATAAGGAGAGGAAAAATGTGGGTGGGGTATCATGACTGGACACGAGCCAGGATTTGATAAACTCTGCTTGGGTTGCCTGGGTGAGAGTGTCTGACTATTGAAAGACCCTATGACCTGAAGAAACATCACCAATGTTGTGTGGTAAAAGAGCTATCATCATATTTATTTTTGTTTGTTGTTTTTGTACTATTGTAACTTGTTTATTCTTTTGATTTCATTAAGTAAGATTATTCAATATATGTTAGCATGTTATATAATCAGGTCAGTAGCCAAGTTTTCAGAATGAAAATAGCAAAAAATACATTCTAAGATTACTTGACTGACAGGTGATACTGCAAACAGGGATGTTTATATTTATAAAAAATTTATTGTGTTAGTATAACATTCAATTCTAAGGCTAACAACAACAACAAAGGAATCAATATTTCCTTTAATTCAAACAATTTATCGGCCAGAACATGAAACAACAAATAACAATATAAAGTCCTTCCTGTATATAAAGTTGAGTTTAAGGGACTTACCGGCGCATTGGAGAAGATATCTGGTATCTTAGGGTGATTGCTGGGAACCCTTCAAATCACTGCCTCGTGGAATCGCTGGTGGAATCTATCTGCCTGGATTTGGGATATTGCACCTAAACTTCTGGGCTCATCACATGATTGGTATATCCAATCACAGAGAGCCTCTCCATTGCTCACTCTATATACAGGAATCAACATTTTACTGACCCAACAAATTTAAAAACTCAAAATCAGAATTTTCAAGTATAAATATAGTCAAGTTGCATTGATCAGTGCAGCAACTGAATGGTGTTGCAGTACCTTTGTAGGAATATGTTTTTTTGTCTTTGACACCATTCCATGTGCTACCAAATTCATATCTATTCACATATATATATTATAAAAGGAACTGTTCAGCTCCGTCAGTAGAGCACCCATTGCAAGGTTCTGAATTAGATACAGTTCCCCATCAACTCAACATATGAGTAGCACGGTAATCTGATATGTGTGGTAAAGTGGGGAGCTGACGATAGGTACGGTGCTCCACCCCAGCAAAACAATCTCCATGGTTCTAGTGTTAGCAAAAAGAGGATAGACTCCCTCGCTGTCCGGCTTATACTGACAACATATATATATATATATATATATATATATATATATATACATACACACATACACACAACTAGTTATATATATATATATATATATATATATAGTGGTGTATGTGTGTGTGTGTGTATACATATATATGCACACACACCACGTTTTTTATATATATATTGATATGGACTGATTTCCTTATTATTATGATAGTACCAATGTTTTGGCTTTTATAACTTCTGGCTTTCTTCAGGTACCTGTCATAATATATAACCTTCTCGAAATTTGAAAGCTAGTTTCCAGGTGGCAAATTGTTCTCATTTTACTGCCATGTTTAGTGGATATTTTTTTATTCCAATTGGTATATCGCTTATCTGTCTCTTTCAATGTATGTATACCAGACTCTTAGCTCAATGTTTTGGGTTCAATACTGCCTTGCCAACTCAGAACATGAGTAGCACAGATTGGATCTGTATTGTAGAGTGAGGAACTGATGGTAGGTGTGGTCCTCCACCTTAGGTGCATGAATAATCTCCCTGGTTTTGTGCCAGCAAATAGGGAATAGACTTCCTTGCTGTCCATCTGATAGCAACAATAAGCCACTCTACCAACTTTCCTTTTTACTTAACTTATAGAAGAACAATATATGCTTTAACCATGTGTGTTTTTAGGAATACATAAATAATTATCTCCCTTAGATAATTTTCATGTCCTTTAGAGGGTTCCATGCTGCTTAAAAAATCCATTCTTGATCTCTTTTCTGATTTTTCTTTTCTGCAGATCTTTGAACAGTAGAGACATGGTCTTTGACCCCTGCAAGAGAACGATAAACCCATATGGTTATCTTTTTCTATCCTTATCAAGTAAGCTTTTTCTATTTTCTTTTATTTCCACTTACTGCTTGTTCGTGGAACAATAGGAGTATAGTGCTACTTGTTAAATATTAATCCTTAAAATTAAATATCAACAATGGTTAATGTAGATGGTTAATGTAAGGGTTATATTCTTATATAATTTTTTCGACACAACAACAGATATTTCCTCAGCAGAACAAGTACCCATATTTCTTTTTCTATCACATAGACACACCTTTACTCACATATTTCTTTTACTTTTTCTTAATTCATCTTTTACACTTTAATAACATTTTTAGTTGTACTAGTACAAAATAAAAAACACCCTCCGGGCGATGTAAAAATAGATTTTTGAAACATATTGACTGAGGGGTGGGAGTAAAAAATTCAATGTCAGCGAGTTTGTACCCTAAGTAAGTAAAATCATCAAATTCATTAAAGGATTAAGAAATAAAACAATTTGAAATGTAAACTTTAAATATGTATTAAAATAAAACAAACTATATATAGATATATAATACCAGTCATGTATTTATTAAAACTTGTTTAAAAAAAACAATGAGAACTGTCTAATGTTGCATGTTCAAATTTTGAGTGTATTTATTCTATGTTATGACGATTTGGGTAATGTGACATAAGCAGTGACATAATTTTTATTAGAGACAAAAACTGGAAGCGAATCTCCATTATTAATAAGATTATAATAAATAAATCTTTTGGATTTCTTCCGATTTGAAACTTGTTTGTATATGTTTGTATATTCTTTCTTTTTGATACTACTTATAGTTATATTGTGCATAAAGAATATTAAATATTTTTGGTATGTGTAAATAAGTTTATTTTGTCTTAACTTCCATTTTGTTTAGTATTAGTATATCACAAATACACAAATACTGGTCCTTAAAGAGTGTAACTCAAATAAAATATTGTCTCACACTACCATGTAATACTTTTATTCACTATGCCATTGTCCTGTAAAGCAGTGTGAGGGAATACATGGAGCCTTAAATCTAATGTTGCTTGTCTGCCTTTTCGGCTGAGCTAGATTTGTCTTTGCTGCACTACAATAGGGTAATCAGGTGATAGAATTAATAATAATGAAGATGAGGATATTCGTTCAAGTACATTAATGCATAATAATGAATTGTTTATTCCTATTATTTGACTTAAATAATTTTTGTTTATCTTATTTTAGAATTTGATGTATATTTTGGAATAAACAAGTTTTTAACTATATTTACTTAATATATCATGAAGCACTAATTTCACTCTACTGATTTATGCTAATGGTTTTGTTATCACTGTTTATTCTTGTTTATTTAGGCTGTCAAATTAAAGGTGGAATAAAAGTAAATTCAAGTAATTTTATTGCATGAGTTCAAAATGAGACATAAAGTAGAGGAAACTGCTTACAATATCAACCAGACATTCGACCAGGGAACTATTCAGTACAACATTAGCTCCCAAACTTTTATGATGGAGATGGAAGCCTTGAAGTCAAGGAGCAACATACTTCTACAATTGACAGCTCTTGTGGAAGCAGACTCCTGAAAAATATGTTGGGATGTAGGTATTAACCCAACCTGTTTGCCATGGGTAGGATGTGGCACAAGGTCACAAATATGGAGCATCTAGCAAGGATCAAACTCACTATTTAGTAATATGTTAGATTCAGAGGTAGGTATTAACCCAACCTGTTTGCCATGGGTAGGATGTGCCACAAGGTCACAAGTATGGAGCATCTAGCAAGGATCAAACTCACTATTTAGTAATATGTTAGATTCAGAGGTAGGTATTTACCCAACCTATTTGACATGGGTAGGATGTGACACAAGGTCAAAAGTATGGGGCATCCAGCTATGGTTGAACTTGCTCTTTAGTAGTAATGGATGTATGATACTAGCTTGCTAACTATTACACCACAATGGTTTGGTTTATTTGGTTTGTTTTGTTTTATGGCATATCAACCTCTGGGTCATTTAATGCCGATAAAGTTTTGAAACAAATTCATTCTCAATGGATACTCAATTTTGTTTAATAAACACATTTTTTTTATTTAACCCATAGATGGGACCCTAACAGGTTCTACCACTCTAGACCAGTTGACCTGGGAACAATGGTGATGAAAGGGTGCTCCACATTCTCCAAATCTGGAACCTCACCATTTTTTTTATTTAACCCATAGATGGGACCCTAACAGGTTCTACCACTCCAGGGAGCAATGGTGATGAAGGGGTGCTCCAAATTCTCCAAAACTGGAACCTCACCATCAGATATTTAACGTCATTCCCAGGACACTAAGACCCTCAGCCACTGCCTTCTAGCACCCATATAATAAAAAGGGTTGGGGCTTGCCATGAGGCCAATAGGGTTGGGGCAATATACCAAGATGGAATGCTCTTCGAAATTTCAGGATGGAGATGGAAGCCTGAAAATAAAGAGCATGCCAACATACTTCTGCAATTGATGATAACCAATTCAGAGCTTTTATTGAAGTAGATATCAGCTTGGGAGGTAGGTATTTACCTAACACATTCACTATGGCACAAGTTCATAAATAATGGATCTGCGAGACAAGATTGTTAACCATTGCACCCTGACTACGGTTCACCCTTCAAAAATTGCTTGGGAGTTTGTAAAAGAATTAAATGTTAGACATTTAACACTTCTTTGACATTTTTATCAAATTGGAAAGTTTAAAAATAAGTTCAATAAATGAGATCTAATGATTTAAAGTTGATGGCTAAAAAGAGTAATTACTTTTGCATCAACCTAGATATAAATTCTCAGATGAAAAATTTTAAAATATCCAAGAAATAAAACAAAATACATAATCTAATCCTTATTTCTTAATTATTATTTTAAAATTTTGGAAGAGAGATAATTTTTTATTACATTTTAAGATAATACAGATTAAAATGGATATTCATTTTTTTCTTCTTCAGAGCTAAAAAAGCATTTTATTAAAGTGAGTCAAAATTTATAAATTTGTACTAAGATGCTTAATTCAAAATTGGAAGGAATTATTCATTTTTGTTTGTTTTTGCACATATTAAGAAATATGAATGTTGTCTCAAAAAATGTTCAGACCTTCAGGATTTGATTTAAGAATATTCGGTATGAGTGTAAATCCATCAGATTATGGAATTTATGGTAACTGACTGAATTAAAGTAAATCTGACACAGATAATTCATGTTGTCAATTGGTAATCCATAACAAAAGAATGTTAAAACTCAGCATTTTATTAGAGGAGAATAAAACTAATTTTTCTATTTAACCCATAGATGGGATCCTAACAGATACTACCACTCTAGGTCAGAGTGGAACTAGGAGTAATGGTGATGAAGGGGTACTCCACATTCCCCAGAGCTCCATAATTGGAACTTCACCATCAGATAGAGTCTAACGTCATACCCAGGCACATATATGATAAAAAGGGGTTGGGGCTTGCCATAAGGGCAATCATATAGGTGCTAGGGCTTACTTACATATCTTGTGAGTTTAAATGCTGGATAAACACTAAAAGTATTATTTAGATTTTTGGACTGTTGTCTTCATTTTTATTGTTATATACACAAACGTTTTGGCCAATGTGCACTCTGGTTTGGTTGGTTGGGTTTTACGGCATGTCAACCCCTTGGGTTATTTTATGCCGAATACTTCTATTGCTAATTTGGCATTTGAAAATGTTTAATGCCGACAAAGTTTTGAAATAATTTCATATTTAATGGATAATACAATTTTGTTTATAAATTTCTATTTAACCCATAGATGGGACCGTAACAGGTACTACCACTCCAGGTCAGAGTGGACCAGGGAGCAATGGTGATGAAGGGGTGCTCCACATTCCCCAAACCTCCAGAACTGGAACCTCACCATCAGATAGAGTTTAACGTCATTCCCAGGACATATAGACCCTCAGTCATCGCCTTCTAGCACCCATATGATAAGGGGGGGGGGGGGGCTTGTCATAAGGGCAATAGGGTTAGGAAAATCATATAGTTGCTAGGGCTTGACATGACCAGCCGATTGGTCAGAGTGCACTCTGGCCTTCAAGTTTTTCTTGTTGAACTTAGGAGCCTTCATGAAACTTTGAACTGAACCTTTTACTTAATCCATTGAGGCAGATAGTTTTCATTCCGTTAACCATGACCAACTATAAGTGTTAAACTACATTAAGTATTCAATGTTATCTTTGCTTGTAGTCAGGATGGAACATGCAAATGATCGTCACTCAGAACTGAATTAACTCAACCCTCATATCCATTGCACCATGTGTCCAACAAAAATTAAGACAAATAAACACTAAGAGACAATGATTTATGAATCAAACAGAATAAATGTCTGTAAAAGATTGTGGCTTTCTCAGAATATATAGGTATTTCAAAAATCTGATATTATTTCAAGAATAGGTTTCCAATGCTTCAACAATAATCTAAGAAACTGATATTCCATGAGAAGACAACTCTTTGAATTTTAATGTCACTTTGGAATGAATTACTGAAAACACGATTTCTTATTTCTCAGGTCTCCTGAAATCTTGCAGTAGATTTTATCTCCTGAATCAGAATTATTGCTATGATGCCAAACAATGATATCCTCCTCACCCAAAACAATAGAATGGTACCAGAAAATAATATGGCTGGGTTATGTGGTTACACCAATGAGGTCAGACAATGACCTTTTCCACTCCTGGATGAATATGATGGTCTTTCCAGATAATGACTTGCTCAAGGCTTGATGGTCAGCCAAGAAAACAAAATATTACAGTTCAAAAGTCTAATAGCCCCTACGGGTGTCCTTAGCTGCCATGATGATACATGAAAACAACAGTCAAAGCAAATGAAACTAAACAGGCTTAATGTGCCATGTCCAAAACTGCATTGCAATTGGTGCATTTTGAGTGAATTATCTCATAAATTCACATTGTACAGTCTTGTTTGACTTTATTCAAACACTCTTAAACACACTCTTTTCTTTTCCAGTGAATAGAATTTCTATTGTGGAAGATAGACAATTGACTGTGCCTAGCAAAAACAACAGAGGGAAAACAACTCCTGAATCAACTGATGAATCTAATTCTACACATCAACATCCAATATGATTGTTAAGAAGATAGTTCTATTAACAAACAAAAATAAATTGAAAAGACCACAATGAGCACAACAACACTTTTGGACTTTATAAATTTTGAAAAAGGTACTATGAACTGATGAATTCAAATTTTAACTTTTTGGAAGTAGAGAGTATCATATGAATTCCTTCCAAATAAATAACTGAAAATCGCATGCTCCACATTCACCAGACCTCACCATCAGATATAGTTTAACATCATTCCCAGAACATGAATTCCCTCAGCAACCGCCTACTAGCCCCCATATGATAAAAATGGTTGGGGCTTGTCATAAGGGCAAAAGGGTTGGGGCAATCATATAGGTGCTAGGGCTTGACGTGACCAGCCAATTGATTGGAGTTGGGCCTCTCCGACCGCCCGTCTAGCCCAAGTAAGTGCCAAAGTGGAGTGTTGCAAGTTATGGACTGCTCAGTCACCTGGGCTCTATCCTCAAGCATCACGGGTCGCCACCCACGGCCAACAGGTGGCCTCATTGGGAGAGTCTTACCCCTCTGCAGAGGTGCATTCTAACGCCGCAGCCGAGAGGGCGGAGAATTGTTTGGGGAAGTTTGGGAGGTGAGACTGTTGGAGACTTTGTTCAAATTAAAGGAATTGTGCAAAAGGAAGACTATCATTCAATACTGCAAGGCATTAAAATCTGAGATCATTTCAATTAGAATTAGTCAAGTTATTAGATAACAAAATAATATCAATTTTTCTGAAACATATATCAGGAGCAACTTGGGTACATCACATGGTGTAATGGCTAGAGAGCTAGATTTGCAGACCATTATTCCCGATTAGTATTATTTGAATTATTCAAACTATTGTCTTCATCTTTATTGTTATCTGTACAATGTTTCGGCCAATGTGCCCTCCAGCCTTCTTCAGGTATTTCTTTTTGAAATCAGGAACCTTCTTTTCAGACCTGCAGAAGACTGGAGGGTACATCAGCCGAAACATTGTACAGATAACAATGAAGATGAGGACAATTGTCCGAATACTCCAAATAATACTAATTATCAAGCCTCATCTCAAAAATTCAGAGAAATAGCATTATTAGTGAGTTTGATTCTCATTGGGTGCCTCATACTTATGGCCTTGTGTCACATCTAAGCTAAGCTTAGTAAATAACTATATCAGGAGCAACTTTAAAGATCTATTATTCTCTGTGTCTCAATTCTGCTGTTAAAACCACAAGAATCAACAGATAAAAGAACATTTTCTTTGCACTCTTTTCACTACTGCCAACATGTGTCATTCTTAATTGTACTACATCTAATACAAACTCAACATGGTACATTGGACAAGAAACTTGTGAGTAAACATCAACTTCTTAAAGAATATCATACTTAAATGTAATACTTCCTTCACACAAAACATTATATCAAACTTTTCTATTCCATGTATTCATTTAAACAACATTTCCTTCCTGTTTGTAAATGATGTCATTTAAAGTATTTCATTTTTTTTTGTACATACAGTTTTAGTTAACACATTTTCATTCACATTGTGTTGAACAAATATCTTTACTTTTTCTTATATATCAATGAAAAATGTTTGTGAGTAGAATTATAATGTATTTAAAATGGTCGAATTACATCAGCTAATTCAACCATGACATATATATTTACCAACCCCTCGACATGAGTAGGATGGGACACAAGGTAATTTTCTTAACTCTTAACATCCTTTACCACCTCATTCCAGCTGGCCAGAAGTCGCATTAATTTTTCTAATCTACCCCAAATGATAGCCTTTGTTTAAGTTTAATATTAAACATATTTAGAAGTCTTTGACTTAAAGGAAATAACAGGTAACTTTAGATGCAAAGGTAATTTTTAGCCATTTTTGATAAATCCTTATAGGAATGGGGCTCTGGACTTTGAAAATTCTCAACAGGATGTTATGAGTTAAGCGGAGTTCAACCAGTTTGAATTCAGAGTTTTCCTTCTCCTAGACCAGTTGCCTGACCAAGGTTAAAGAGCCCAGTCTCTCCTACTATTTATCCATAGCTGGAGGGAGAATAGGATTCATACCTTTCCCAAGGGTATTAGCGCTAAGTAAAATGCAGTTATCACATCCAGGATTTGAACTCGGGGCGATGAGTCCATTTCCCATGACTTTAACCATTACACCACGCGCTTCCGTAATTTATTTAACCATAACATATAGTGCTCATGCTATGGGGTTGCATGGTGCAATGGTCATTGTCATAGCAAATGGACATGGAAACCCAAATTGAAACCCTGAATGAGGCTGTTTGCATTTCACATAACACTAATACTCTTGGGTAAGGTATGAATCCAACGCTTCTTCCTCCAAAAGAAAACTAATCAGATATCTTTCACAAGTCCCAAGAATATCTAGGGATAGTTTGTATTTACCCAACCCCTCTGCAGGATGTGACACAAGGTCAATTTTTAAGAGGAGTATGTATTCACCTAAACCCTCCAGCATGAGCAGAATGTGGTATTATGTCAATTTTTATGTGTCGTGTGTATTTACCATACGCCTTTATCATGGGTAGCATTTTGGTTGGTTGGTTGTTTTATGATATATAAACCCTTTTCAAGTCATTTGATGCTGAATCAAGTAATTTTGATAAAAAAAGGGCCCATATTGCTTACAGTACCTGTTATTGCTTAAGTGGTGGGCAATATGTGACAAAAGGTCAATTTTTACATGTATTTAGCTAGCCTCCCACCATGAGTAGGATGTGACACAAGGTCAATTTTTAAGCATGGTGTGTATTTACGTAACCCTTCTGCCATGAGCAGGATGTGACACAAGGTCAATTTTTAAGTGTGGTGTGTATTTACTTAAACCTTCAGCCATGAGAAGGATTTGACACAAGGTCAATTCTTATGCATAGTGTGTATTTAGAAGGTCACACTAGGCTCTTTTAAACTTACAATAGCATCTGGGTTAGGAGAAGGAAAACTGAATTCAAACCTGTTAAAATTTAAAAATTGACCTTGCGTCACACTCTGTTCATGTGGATGGGGATACACATTCAGAAGGTTTTTACTTAATCTAGCATGTGGTTAAATAGGAGGAAAATCAGCAAAGAAAATCAGCTTTCTAAATCCTGGCTCTTATCCAGGCTTGAACACTGACTGCTGGGTAAAGAGGAAATACACAATGACAATAAGCCTAGTTTATTTAGTCTGGAAGAAAATTAACTTTTCATAAAAAAAATTCTTAGGGGTTTATTTATTCAAGGGAAGGGGTGCTGTATTTATTTGAATTAGTATATTGTAAAAATTGAAATTTTTGTTCACGAAAAGAAAATTGTGATTTCACCATAGTGCTTGGCACCATAATATCCAAAGGCTATATTTTTTTCTCTAAAATACACATTGCCAAAATATCTGGTGCCAAAATGTCTGGTGCCAACATTTCTGTATATGTTTTATTATCATCAATAAATGGCAATAAATAGGAATTAAAACAATTCAAAATTTACAGATTATACATATGGCTGTTTCGTAAGAGCAATAAAAAAAACACATAATCAATAAAATCTAGTTATTTTTCAAATTCATGTTATAAAACATAAATATTTTTGTTTGATATAAAGATTGGAACAAATTTATTTCATTGAGACGAGATACCATTGTTAACAAGGTATGTTGTTTGTCTCTTTTTAAAAAAATGATTATTTCTTTACTTCACATTTATCTGTTTATCTCAACACAAATTCCCACAAATTCCTCTTCTCGTTTCTATCAGAGGATGCATCTCAGGCATATCTAGAAAATTATTGGTAACATCTTGGAGACATTTATTGATCCTTATTATCTCCCTTTGTTTTCTGTCCTTCCATTTTGTCTTGGAATTTTTTTTTTCTTTTAATTTCTAAAATAAAGTTCCCTTTCTTGAAAATATTTCTTTATAATCCATTAGAAATTGCATTATTTGCCTACAGTTCCTTGAGGTGACATTTCAGCTGTGGAAAACAAAGTACAAAAGGAGGAGATGTGGGAGGAGTTAAGAGAAGAGTAGAGAGAGGTGGGAAAAAACTATTTTAAGTTTAATAAATAAATGAATGAACAAATAATTATTGTGAAAAGGGTTTTGACTGAAAAATAATTTAAATGAGAAAAGGGGAGCTGGGGGAAGTTAGAAATTAAAAAAATATATAAAGAAATGGTGAATGTTAATGAAAACTTTGGGACTTAAAAAAAAAAAGGAAATAAAAGGAGATTACCTTGAGGAAGTGTTGCCTTTTCAAAATTGCTTCTTTATCTTTGTAATAAATATCTTATCATCTGCTAGAATTTTCCTTGGGAGCATACAATTTCAGCTTTGATAGCAAAAGGAGGGTTGTTCACACTTGAATTTTATTAGTCATTCATACTGTGAGGTACTCATTAACCTTCTTCTCATCCAGGAGAGTTCTTTCTTAATAAATGATCTTATTGTTTAAGTCTGCTAAGAAAACTAATGTGTACACATGGATTGTGCATAGAGTTGTGTATTTATGAATGTGGTTATCAGAAAAATGTTAGAGTTGTGAACACAAGAATAATGAAGAGAAATCCAAAGGTGCTTTGAAGCTATGAAGAAAACATGAAAATATTTCTGTGAGAAATTTTCCTCTAGGGTTTATCTTGAACTTTCATTGAAATTATCTTCTGCTAAACTTATTTTTACCTCCGAGCAATGGAGAGGTTTGTTTTCTAATAATGAATATGTTTTACTTGCCAAGTTCGACAGCGTGCATAATGTTTTTCAAACAGAGAATTGGGGATGAGTCAATAATGGAAGTTAACTTTGACATAAATTTTTAGTCAGTGTTATATGTTTGCAGTATTATTTTGGAAAAAAAAAACAGAATCATACTCATTGAAGTACTTATGTAAGAGATGAATACTTGGAGTGCAGACGCAGTAAGACTGATAGACAAATATTTAAAAAATGTTCTACATAGTTCATTTTAAAAAATGTATATTTTACAATGTCTGTTATTTGAAAGTCTACAATGAATGATTACAAATGGTCATTGCTTTTATTTATAAATTAAAACATGTGTTTCTAAATCTTCCATCCATTATCATCTTGCAACAACCTCTTGTTAAAAATGAGACCGTCCAAATTGTAAAAGATGCACTGCAGAAATGTAAATCAAGATTATGTGGTGTTGTTTAATCACAGATTTCTTATTTGTTCCATTTTATTTCACCCAATTTTAAAAATGAAACATTCCAAATGGTCTTGCATCGCTTAAATGGCTGATGTAAAATTAAAATGAATAAAAACTTATGTTTATTTTACTGCAGACACAGTAAGACTAATAGACAAATATTTAAAAAATCTTCTACATAGTGCATTTTAAAAATTTTACAATGTGTTATTTGAAGGTCTACAATGAATGATTACAAATGGTCATTGCTTTTATCGATATTTTAATAGGCGTGTTCCTAAATGTTCCATCCATTATCATCCTGTAACAACCTCTTGCTAAAAATAAGACCGTTGTTAAAAATAAGTTTCTGTAGAATTAGATATTTACAAATTATATGTGTATTAAGTATTATATCAATTGTTATTGCATATTTTTGTATTATTTATTATAAAGACAAAAACAGTAGGATTTATATGTCATGAAATTGCAAATCCTCATTTTGGGATTAAATAGTTCCTCTTGATTTTGGTTTTGTTTCATGGAAATTCCATGGGTCCTGCTAGTAAAAGATAAATCCATATAACAGAAAAGAGATTTACTAATTCATTTTTTATATCAAATAATGAAATGAAAATTATTTTACGAAGTTTTGTGGAGAAATGAAAATTATTTTATGAATTTTTGTTGAGAAGTGAAAATTATTTTATGAAGTTTTGTTGAGAAACGAAAATTATTTAATGAAGTTTTGTTGAGAAATGAAAATTATTTAATGAAGTTTTGTTGAGATAAAAATTTTTTATGAAATTTATTTAAGAAATGAAATTTTTTTAATGAATTTTTGTAGAGAAATGAAAATTATTTTATGAATTTTTGTTAAGAAATGAAAATTTTTTTATGAAATTTATTTGAGAAATGAAAATTGTTTTATGAAGTTTTGTCGAGAAATAATGTAAATTTAAGTAAATAAGAGATTTATTAATTTTAAATAAAAAGAGGTTTTTTTGTCCTGATATTTAGTGCTAACTAAGCAATGTGTTATGTAATTATTTAATATTTCCTGTTTGAAAAATACCTATCATTTAATATTGTAATCCTTGTCACTGGCTTTCTATCACACAAATCATCATTGTAAGACAAACCAGATATGCTGGACACTGCTGGAGAAGCAGAAACAAACTCATAAATGGCATTCCCAATGGACACCAACACATGGACACACCAGTTATTTGTTTGGTTTGTGGCATATCAACCTCAGTGGGTCATTTAATGCTGATAAAGTTTTGAAATAAATCAATTCTTAATGGATAATACAATTTTTTTATAAAAACATTTTTCCATTTGACTCATAGATGGGACCCTAACAGGTACTACCAATCCGGGCCAGAGTGGACCAGGGAGCAATGGTGATGAAGGGGTGCTCCACATTCCCCAAACCTCCAAAACTGGAACCTCACCATCAGATAGAGTTTAACGTCATTCCCAGGACATGTAGACCCGCAGCCACCGCCTTCTAGCACCCATATGATAAAAAGGGGTTGGGGGGACACACCAGTGTAGGCTGACCAGCAAAAACTGACATCAATCAACTCTGTGGATTCTGAAGGCCATGTGAAAGACCTTCCAAGGGAAATGACTGATAGAAATGGCATTTTCCTATGGACACACCTGTATAGGCTGACCAACAAAAACCTGCATCAATCAGTGTATGGATTCTGGATGCCATGCAGAAGACCTTCCTGGGGTGATGACTGATAGAAATGGTTGGTGAGAGAGAGAGAGAGAGAGAGAGAGAGAGAGGGGGGGGAGTCATGGGTATCCATGCATGCACAACCTGATGATGATGAGGATATGTTAATAATTATTCAATTCAATATTTTTTTAAATTTAAATTTTGTATCATTAGTTATAGCAATATGGCTTCCTGTTGATTTTTGTTTATTGATTAGAATGTTTATGTTTTGTTTTTTAATAATGATCAAAGAAAGGCTGATAACAATTAAACTGAAAATTAATTCAGTATTGAATATTAATCATATAAAAGTAAAGAGGGAAAAATATCTTTTTAAAATTCAGCATTTAAACTCCATGTCAGGCTATGAACTTATTGATCTACCTTCCTGTAACATTTCATTATTAATTGATTTTAATGGCATATCAACACATCTAGGCTTATTTTATGCCTTGAGGTTAGGAAATTGCATCCTTTGTATGTTGATATTTAAATCTTTTTTGCACTTTTTTTCTTAAGAGATTTTTTTTTTGTTCACACTCGTATCAAATATGAATAATTCTTCAACAGATCTATTTAACCAATAAAATGGCCCCTAACAGGTACTAAATTCTGGGTCAGTATGGACTTGAAAGGGGTACTCCAAATTAGAACCACACATTTAGATGCAGTTTGTATCATAATCAGAACACTCCTTTTTTGTGGGGAGGGGCTTACCACTCTGCAGAGGACACTGCATACTCTGAACCTCAATGATAAGATGTATTGCCTAGAAATCACAAGGTTATGGGCTTGATACCGGTTCTCACCAACTCTGCACAGGAGTAGCACAGCTTGAGTAATCTGATCTGAGCAGTAAAGCAGTATCTTGGAACTGATGGTATGTGTGGCACTCATCTCAGCAAAAACAATCTCCCTAGTCTAGCACTAGTAAAAAAGGGGATAAACTCCATCGCTCTTTGGCTGATACCGACTTTACTAGAATTAACTTTTGAGGGCTGGGTTAGCTCAGTTGGTAGAGCATTTGGCTAGAAACCACAAGGTTTCTAGTTCAATACCGGCCCCCGCCAACTCAGTGGATGAATAGCACAGGGATCTGTGCGGTACAGTAAGGAGCTGATGGCAGGTGTGGTGCTCCACCTCTGATGCAAAAACAATCTCCTTAATTTAGCACTAGTGAAAAGGGGATAGACACCCTCGTTGATTGGCTGATACTGACTTTAGGCCACCCCGATGACTTTACTTTTACTTACTTAGAAGTTTTTGCATGCAAACATTCAAGCAGAATTGATCACACTCTAGACCTCGAGGCTTACTGTCTGTTAATCTGCCACAGAGCACTTGTGGGTGTCATTGTTTATCCATACTTTTACATTAAAGCATAAAAGTCTCAATCATGATTCTCTCTACTGGTATTCAGTTTGCTGTCCATGGCGATAAAG
>CM042160.1:31007471-31116271 GCA_023376005.1 Doryteuthis pealeii | reverse complement strand
ACAAATTGTGTTGAATTAGATGCTTAACTTATAAATTTTCATATTCTTATTCAGTACCAGTTACATATCATACTAAAAACTTTCTCTTCCATATGAGGACATACTTATCATTCTTTCGTTGTATTCTATTCTGTTAAGTTTGCTCAGGAAATAAAACAATCTTGTCATGAATTTATCATAAATTGTTCTCAAATCTATTCTGTACAAGGAAACAATATTCATCCAACTATTCTTCTTCAACACATCCATGAAATCACTATTAAAACGAATGATTATTGAATACATACCTATACCATATATGGAGTAGCATGGCATAATGTTTAGAGTCGGAGGAAATGGATTCGTTGACCTGAGTTCAAATCCTAGACAAGGCTGTTTGCATTTCACATTTGGGAAAGGTATGAATCCATATATTCTACCTCCAGCTATGGGTAAAATAGCAGGGCAGACTGAACCTTGGATAGGTAACCAATCTAGGAAAAGGAAAACTCTGAATTTGAAAATTCTGAGGGCATTCGATGATTGGGTTTGTGGCATTCCTTGTGCACCAATTCTTTCCTATCGACTGTGCCAAAAAGTGCAGAATGGTCCAACACAAGCCTTCATCACTATATACAAACCACAGTGTGAGTTGTTCATTGGATGAACCCTCATGCATTGAAATCGGTGAGAGAGTCCATTTCCATACTATATAAAAGGATTTAAGTAAATGTACGTATTTACCCAACACCTCCACCATGGGCAGGATGTGACACAGGGTAAAGTTCAAGTTTGTAATAAGCAATAGATTGAAAGAAAGCTTTTTTTAAGACAATTTTTATAAACAAATTTTCTATTTAATCCATAGATTGGACCCTAACAGGTACTACCACTCCGGGTCAGAGTGGACCTGAGAGCAATGGTGATGAAGGGATGCTCCACATTCCTCAGACCTCTAGAACTATAACCTCACCATCAGATTGAGTTTAACATTATACCCTGGACAGGAAGACCCTCAGTCACCACCATCTAGCACCCATATAATCAGAGGTGGCAAGAATGAAGTAGGTCATTAACAAAATATTTTAAACCCTCAATGGAAAGCATTTAAATGTTCAAGTAAAACCAATGCTTTATTTTTTGAATTGTTGAAGTTGAAGTAACAAAAATTAATGATAGTTCTCTGTTAAAAGTTTAACCCTTTAACCATGAGCTACTGAATTTCTGAGGATTAAATGTACCATTAGATGTCTCTAACTTTGAGAATAAAGCAATTTCCAGTTCAATTAGTAGCTTACTAAAATTAGTGTGGGCCTGTGTTTACACTAACCATGATTATGATTAAATTTCTGAACAAGGTAGCTATTGAAATATTATGTAGCATTACTTTGAAACTTTTAGATTATAAACTTTTGAAATTTTTAAAGACTTTGTTTTCCTTGAATACTTTAAAAATAATCTGCTGAAACCATAATTTCAATTTTAAACCAATTTATACCTGAAGGTACTTTTTCGTACAATCAAACATAGAGAAATCAGATCATTATAAATTATATTTATTTATAGTACACTTAACAGCTATGGTAAGTGACAGTTCATCCCAGTGTCAAGTCACTACTTATTTATAGAATTTATATTGAACTGATTTATAAAAGTGATGGAACATTTAACTTTAAAAAGAAGTTGCTGACATACCATTGGCCTAAAAGAATAATTCTTAAAAACTTTTGGAAGATTTTTCTTAAATTTGGAATTTTACTATTTTGAAGGTAAATGTATTTTGAGGGTTTAACAATATATTTTCTATTATAATATATTGTTTTGTCATTTCAGTTCTAAGCAGAAAAAAGGCATGACAGAAAATGGAAATAAAAATAAAATAATGATATTGTTAGAATAAAAGTATCACTATTTTTTTAAGCAATTAGTATTGTTTTGTTTCATTTCCTCTTTCATTGTGGATATAATTTTCTTTTCAGATATTAATTACAAGGTTAATCATATTATTTAGCATATTATAAACTTTGAAACCTTTAAGCTATTAGGTTGTAAAATATTAGACAACTTTGTCAAAGAATTTTAAAACATATAGCAGCTGAAATTGAAATTTCAAATTGTAAAAAATCTACACATGGAGTTATTGTTACATAATTTATAAGTCGCTTATAAATTATGTACACACCTATAGTTAGAATATTTGAATAAAGTTTGTTAGAGTCAGAAGAACGGGATTTCAGTGGAAAGTTACTAGGCCATGACTGACAACCATTGAACTTCCGGTAGATGCAATTAGGTGTGAGATAATTTTAGCTTCTGAGTGAGTGGTCCTATAAGTTACTTGCTTTGCTGTCAGTCTCCCCATGGTGGAATCAACATGGGCTTGGTTGTGAAATAAAGCTTTATCAGAAAACAACAAGTCTTGTTAATTGATTAATTCAAACAAAAAATGACCAGACCAACAAGGAAAAGAAGAAGAACCAATCCTTAACAGAAAGCCTTGAAGAGAAGTTAGCCTGATGGCAGCTAAGTTAGAAGCAGTAAGCATAAGTTAACAAGTAAGAATCATCATCTCCTCCTGTCTATACTCTATCTGTCTGTCTGTCCCTCTCTCCCCGTTTATATATCTGATGTCTTATAAAGGGTATATAACATTATTTGCCATAAGTAAGTAAAGTCGTCGGTATCAGCCAATCAGCGAGGGAGTCTATCCCCTTTTCACGACCAAGGAGATTGTTTTTGCATCTGAGGTGGAGCGCCACACCTACCATCAGTTCCTTACTTTACCGCACAGATCCCTGTGCTACTCATAACGCTGAGTTGGCGAGGACCAGTATCGAACTAGGAACCTTGTGATTTCTAGCCTAACACTCTATCAACTGAGCTAACCTGGCCCTTATTTGCCATAATCAAACATTAAAACACAGTTTGTATTCATTTTAACTTCATCACTTTAGGGAATGCATGAATCCAATAGTCCTCAGCTAGGCGGTAGAAGCACATTAGCCTAGCAAATGCAATCCATCATAAGTATTTGATAATAGGTCAGAGATTGTTCTTGATACTAATACCATTTAACTCAGTACAATATGTCATATGTTATCTTGAGAGGAGATGGGCATTGCTAAATACCTTTCATTGTCTTAAGAGATATGATGAGAAGGAATTATAAGCAGGTTATCTGTGAAATAAACTGAGGAACATCATACTAGTTGGAGTCAAAACTCTTGTAATATTCTATTAACATGAAGCACAAATTAGTAGCTCCAGATGTTAGTAAAACCTCAGTGAACTTTGAGAGGCTGACCTAGCCTGATACTCTCTGAGAACTACTCACCAAATTTGCATCTATTGTGAATAAGTTATTAATAAACAACATTGAATCCAGAAAAGGTTATTAAGTAGGTTTATTACCTTTTGGTATAAGGGGATATAATAAATAGAATGAAATGTGTAGTTATTCAAACAACAGTGATAAATACTTTGTTAGCAAGACTAGCTACTACCAACCTCGTCTAGTCTGTATCTTATATGTCTTTCATTGGATGAGTCCAACTTTCCTGTAGGAGAGATATCCTTTCCCTGGTTTGGAGCACAGCCTCAGAATGTACAGTTTTGACTTTCAACTCAGGCATGGGGTGAAGCATGGCACAACCGCACCATCAGATAGAGTTTAATGTCATACCCAGGACATGAAGACCCTCAACCACCACCTTCTAGCACATATATGATAATAAGGGCAATAGGGTTGGGACAATCATATAGATGCTAGGAATTGATGTGACCAGCCGATTGATCAGAGAGGGAGTTTTCGACTGTCTAGCTTAAGTAAGAGCTAAAATAGAGTGTTACATGTCATGTACTGCTAAGTCACTAGGATTCCGTCCTTAAGTATCATGATCACCACCCACAGCCAACAGAGGACCCAATTGGGAGGGTCTTACCCCTCTGCAGAGGTGCAGTTGGTGTATTGTAAATTCCCAGCCAACAGGGCTCGGAGGGGTTGGTAAATATAGACATGGCCAAGAACCCAGGCAGATGGTTTTCATATGAAAATGATCTTGACTAAAGAAGAGCTCTTATCAAAAAATAAAAATGTTTAGATTAACAAATCTCTTAAATGTCTCTCAAATTAAAAATAAATAAGTTGGCAGAGTAGCCTATTCTCAGTATCAACCAGACAGTGAGGAAGTCTATCTCCTTTTTGCTAGTGATAGACCAGGGAGATTGTTTTTTGTTGAGGTGGAGCACCTGCTCCCAGATGCTTTGCCACAAAGATCAGATTATCCAAGGTGTGGTAGTGATGCACTGAGTTGGTGGCAACAAGATTTGAACACAGAACTTTGCGATTCCTTGGATGCTCTTCTGACCAAGCAAAATAATTCTTTATAAAACAATGGAATTTTTCAGAGAATAAAATATCAACTTCATGATAAGGTAAATATAATTGGTAAACCTTTTTTTCTATCATGTGGATTTATCTTTTATTGTAACAAATACTAAGCATATAGGAAATGGACCCAGCAACCAGAGTTCAATTCCAGGACGAGGCTGATTGCATTTCCCATAATGCTATTAATCTTGGGAACGTATGTTTACAACTATCATCCCTCCAGCTCTAGGTAAATAACAGGACAGACTGGACTCTTTGTTGGAGTAGCTCAGTCGGTAGAGCGTTCGGCTAGAAATCACAAGGTTCCTAGTTCGATACCAGTCCCCGCCAACTCAGTGTATGAGTAGCACAGGGATCTGTGCAGTAAAGTAAGGAGCTGATGGTAGGTGTGGTGCTCCACCTCAGATGCTAAAACAATCTCCTTGGTCTAGCGCTATTGAAAAGGGGATAGACTCCCTCGCTGACTGGCTGATACCGACTTTAGGCCGCCCCATCGACTTTACTTTTATTTTTATACCTCTTTACTTACTTCTTACTTCTTCTGTTCATCTTCTAACGTCTTTTCTATCTTACGTCTCTTCTGGCTTCTCTTTTATCGTCTTGGTTTTCGTCTTGTTGGTCAGTCGCACTTAACTCATTTCTTCTATATCAGTCTTGTTACCAAGACATACATTAATCACAAGACTGTGTTATTTTTCTTAAACTTTTATTTCCTTAACTAAACATTTCATGTAACTAACATCTGACTAACATAGCGTGCGTGAGTTCCAGTTAAGGCAGGACATCCTCTCTGCCTGATGTCTAACTGAAAACTGAGGAGCCAACCAGGTCCCATGTGATTTCACGTATTTTGCGGACTTTCTGTACTATTCCATGGAAAGTCCCGCCTGTGGTATGAAAAGGGCCATCCCTTTAGAAATACAGGGGATTGACAATAATCTTATGCAACTGCATAGATTATGTAACATAAGGTGTGCTGAGGTCTACCACTTAAACTTATAGACTCTGCATGTGCACATGGATTAAAGCCAGCCAATTAACAGCTCAAATAGATGGTTAATTAACTATTTAATCCCTGATCTTGAAAGCTGTTCATTTGGACATATTCGCCCTGGACAAACGGATCTAAACAAAGGACCCTGCTCAACGAAAGGATTCTACCCAACACTAAGGGACACTGAAGAGGAACCAAAGGATTATTCACTAAGTATTAGCCTCTGCTTAACACAAGGGAACTCCACTGTAAAGTGCTCTCACTTGAAACCTAAAAATGGCCACAAAAATTATAACACGCTTTAAACTTGGTTATGCAACCAGTCTAGGGAGGAGGAAATTTTTGAATTCAAATCTGTCAAACTCTGCTTAAGAAATTGACCTTGTGTCACATCCTACTCATATGGAGAGGTTGGTAAATATATAAAGTAATAATTACTGTCTGAAACTAATGTAAATTTTTAATTCATATTAAAAGATTGTAAAATAGACAATTTCTACTGCAATCCAAGTCTTGATTGACAGAGTCTTGAATAAATAACAAAGAAAAGTGAAGCATGACTTAACAGTGATTGTTCCCCATATTAACCTTTATATTATAAACAAGGGCAGGTAACACTTGCAAGAAAGGAATGAAGGAGTCATATGACATAAACACAAAGAAAAACATGGAACTATAGACAAGGGAAAACAGTCAGAATACACTGAGACCAAAAGCAGAAAATATATACACATACATATATATATATATATAGAGAGAGAGAGAGAGAGAAGAAAGAGAGAGAGGGGATGCATACACAGTGATACACATGTGTGGATTAGACTGATAAGGCTCATCTGTACTTGGTGGCAGTGGGTTCAAAACTCTCTGGAGCATAGGAATTGGTGATGATACTCTGGTGTTAGTGCTCAGAGAAATTTTAGTGATAAGAACCCTACAGATCTTATAGGGTTTTTTTTTCTTCTTTTTTTTTTTTGTCACACCCTCATCCTACCACACTGCTTATCTCATTCCTTTCTCAGCTTATTAACTCATGAACATCCTAACATTTTTGGTTCTTTTTCTTTCCTCATTTAATTCATGCCATATTTCTTTTGTCTGTTTTTCTTGATTTTTCTTCCTTTCTTCCTTCTATCAAGTTATCTTTTAGTTTTTCTTTCTTCTTTTTTAAGCATCTTCCTCTTTTCTAGATTTGGATTTTCTTTCTTTTGAAAATTTTCTTTTTATATTTCACTCTCTTCTCCTCCATATATTTCTTTTTTATTTCTTATTCCTTCATTTTCCATTTTTCGTTTATCTTTTTTTAATAATATACTCTTTCTTTCTTTTCTACCATATATATGTATGTATGTATGTATATACAAGGTGTGTCATAATAGTGTCAAGATTGAAGCTGTATTTACCAAGATAGAAATGAACAATGAATGGAAAGTTAATTTTTTTTCAGAATACAAGGTGTGTCAAAAAGTACAAAAAATCTTGAACTTTTTTTTACACACCTTATATATATATATATATATATATATAGTCATCCACAGACACGTGTTTCAACTTATCAAGTCTCTTCAGTGTGGCTAGACATTTGTAAGCTACCTGCAGCCGGGATTGAAATCCGATCGGTTCAGTGTCAGTCAATCACCATAACCACCAGGCTGTCATCACCTACAGAATGCAAAGGGGATTTTAACTGTTTTAATGCACACATTGCTTTGTATGTAAAGGCCCTCATAGAGTGCTCCGTCCCTTATACAGGGGAGCATTGCATTTACGCTTTAAGTATATATATATATATATATATATATAATATATATATATATATATGTATATATATATACCTTTCCTTCTTTTCTATTCTACAATTCTGTTTCTCTTTTTTAACCTTTTCAATTTTTCTTTTCTTTCCTTTTCTGAATTCATTTATCTTTCTCCTTTTTTTCAATTTCACTTTCTACCAATTTTCATTTTCTTATAATTTCTTTTTAATTTTTTACCCTTTTTAGTATTATTCTTTTCATCTTAGTATATTTTTTCTTTCTTTATAACTTTATTTTTCCCTTACATTTTTGCTATTTTCATTCTTTCTTTTTCTTCCCTTTTCATACAGTTTCTTTCTTTTTGTTTTCCCTTGTATATACCTTCTATTTTCTAGTTTTCTTTTTCTAGTTTGATACATTAATTTTCTTCTTTTAAATCTTTTTCCTTTTGATTTTCATTCTCTTTCAAATCATTTTTTCCTTCATTTATCTGTCATTCTATTTTTTCATTTTCAATCATTCTTCTTCTTCATTTTCTTTCATTTTTCTAATTCCTTCTTTGGTTTATTTATATCTTCTTCTCTTTTGGATCTTTCATTTCTTTTCTTACTTTATTTTCTTCTACAATTCTCTTTATCTTTCGCTTTATTATTGGTTAATTTTTTCTGTGCCTTTAAAATATCTTCTCTAATTTATCTTTCAGCTTTGTTTCAATATCATTTTTTATATTTCACTATCTTTTCATTCTTTTTCCATCAATTCTTGTATATTTGTCTTCCTTGGCATTTTTTTTTTCTTTTCTGTTTTTCATTTATTCTTCATATTTTATCATTTTTCTCCTTTTCATCCTTTGGTTTTCCCTTCTTCTTTCAAGGATTTTTCTTCTTTTTTAACCTTCATATTTCTTGTTCATTTTTATTTGATTTTTTTTCCTTTAATTTTTCATCTATTAACATTCTATTATTTTTTAATAGCAATATTTTCTTTCTTTCTTTCTTTTTATCACATTTCTTCCCTTTTCTCTCTACCTATTTCATTCCTTTTCTCTGTTATTTCATTTCTTTGCAAATTATCATATTTGTCTTTCTATTTTGTAGTATTTTCTATATTCTCTCATTATCTCCTTCTCTTCATCCTTTTCATTCTTTTTTCCTTCTCTTGCATTTAATTCTTTTTTTTATTTATTTTTCTTTCTTTTCCTCAAAAATCTCACCAATTTCTTTTTTCCTTCTTCTGCATTTAATTTTTTTTTCATTTATTTTTCTTTCTTTTCCTCTTTAATCTCACCAATTTCTTTTTTCCTTCTTCTGCATTTAATTCTTTTTTTATTTATTTTTCTTTCTTTTCCTCTTAATTCTCAGCAATTCTTTTTTTCCTTCTGCATTTAATTCTTTTTTTATTTATTTTTCTACATTCTATGTATATTCTGTTCTCTTCATCTATCCTCTTCTTTATTAATTCTTTTATGTATTTTTCTTTCTTTTCTTCTTAGAGCTTATCAACTTCTTTCATTCTCTTTCTTCTCTACATATCTCCTTCAGCATTTCTCTTTTTGTCCACTATCTTTCTTTTCACTTTTTCTTGGATATTTTCTTCTTTACAATTTCGTATCCTGATTCTTGTTCATCACGTTTATTTTTTACTTCATTCTAATCAGCATATCTCATAGCAACATGAACTGTCTCTGTCGAAATCCTAAGATTGGTTGTGTATTTTGTGACAGGAATACCAATCGTCATCACTGAGTGACTGGTGGAGAATACACTCTTCAAAAGTTCTCTGCTTTGCATCTAACATCTGTGTTACTTAAATACTCTTTATTTTTATTCTTTTTATTCATCTACACTTTCTCTTTTTGTATTTTAGTTTTCTCTTGTTTTGTTCTTTAATTTTTCAGACTTTTCATCTCACTTTTTTTTCTTGTTCTCCAACTCTGTCATAATCTCACTTTGTTTTTGGCTTTTAGTCAACCGGTCAATAAGTCCTTTTATTCTATTTTATTTTTTGGAGCAAAATAGCATTTCTTACAGACTATATATATATATAAGAGCATGGTGTAATGGTTAAAGTCATGCAAAATGGAATTGTCACCTAGAGTTCAAATCCTGGATGTGGTAATTGCATTTCACTTAGCACTAATACCGGTGGGAAAGGTATGAATCCTACTCTCCCTCCAGCTATGGATAAATTGTAGGAGAGACTGGGCTCTTTAACCTTGGTTAGGCAACTGGTCTAGGAGAAGGAAAACTCTGAATTCAAACCTGTTAAACTCCGCTTTAAAAAATGACCTTGTGTTACATCCTACTCGTGTGGAGGGGTTGGTAAATATATACATATATGTATATATATCCAGACAGTTAAATAACAGTAAAACAAAATAGAACATCCGAGAATAAATATTTCTTGGTTAGGTTTCTTTATTTAATAGCATATCAACCTTCATGAGTTATTTAAATTCCAAAGTCATGATTGTAGAAGAACAAGTAGTACTACTTGATGCATAGCTGGGAGATGATTGAGAATATCTTTTTCAAAAGTTAAAATACATGCACAACTGGAGTTTTAATTAACTATGATGTGACAATTTATGTGTGTGTATATATATATATATATATATATATTTATTTATTTATATATATGTATACACCGCTGATGAGACCTAATTAGGTCGAAACAGCTGTACAGTGTTCCACATGTCGCACATGGTACTTGCTGAATTTGCTTGTCGTGATTATTTTCAATTACAAAATTAAATTCTCTCTATGTATAAAAAATGTCCTATAAACATATATATATATATATATATATACAAGGTGTGTCAAAAAAGTATTGAGATTTTCGGTACTTTTTGACACACCTTGTATTCTGAAAAATTAATGTTCCATTCCTTCTTCATTTCTATGTTGGTAAATACAGTTCTAAAATCTGTACTTTTTGACACACCTTGTGTTCTGAAAAAAATGAATGTTACATTTATTGTTCATTCCTATCTTGGTAAATACAGCTTCAATCTTGATACTTTTTGACACGCCATATATATATTATATATATATATATATATATATATATATATATATATGAATCCTTGTCTTCTCCCTTAAAAATATGGGTGAATAGAATAGCATTTAACTTTGGGAAAGCAACCAGTCTAGTTGAGGAAAAACTGTATTCAAAACCTGAGGTATACTTTCATTATCTGCTGATTAAAAAGGTGTGTCTGGTCTTACACAATAATTCACTGCAATAAATAAATCAACTGAGCGGGTTATCCAATGGTTCACATATCAAATTGAACTGTTGGGCCATCATCACAGATTGTAATTGATATATATATATATATATATATATATATATATATGGAGGCGCATGGTGTAATATTTACCATTGTTGGAAATGGACACAATAAGAGGAGTTAAAATTCTGGACTAGGCTGTTTGTATTTCCCATAGTGCTAATACACTTTGGAAAGGTATGCATCCAATATTCTTCCTCCAGCTATGGGTCAATAGTAGCACAGACTGGGCTCTTTGACCATCATTAGGCAACTAGTCTAGGAGAAAGAAAACTCTGAATTGTGTGTGTGTGTATATATATATATATATATATATATATATATATATATATCTTTTATCTGCAAAATGCAGATACAATTGAGCACTATAAGACATTTGAATAGAGTATGTTTTTAACTCCAAAAAACAAATGCTTGGGATGATGAGGCAAAATATTATGTAATTGAAATTTCCATGCGAATAAATAGGTGCCATTACCTTGTGTGTATATGAATGGACACACATATCCTATCATGCATGAATAAGTTTATCCCCAACAAGTTTTTATAAAAAAAATTTTCCTATCATTTTTTTTAGAAAAAAATAATTTCCTTCTAAACTTCTAGAGGAACATATTGTAATAGACACAAATAGTTTTGTGTATTATTTATTAGTAAATTTTAATGTATTGAAATAAAAAGATATGAGTATTATTTGGACATATAGCATAGGGGATAAAAGAGTTAGGTTAAGACAGTTCTAAGTGACAGTTATCTCTAGACTGCAGGTTTAATCCTGGTCAGGAGCAGCAGTAACATAGAATAATAATTAACTCAGCTTAACACCTGTACCCCAGCTATACTTAGTGAAATGAGAACAGGATACCCTTGTGGACTGAATAAAGGGTTAGATTCAAAGATTATGACAAGAAGGTTCTTGAGTCCAAAAAGAAGGTTCCCGACTCCGAAAAGAAGGTTCCTGAGTCTGAAAAGAAGGTTTCCGAGTCTGAAAAGAAGGTTTCCGAGTCGGAAAAGAAGGTTCCCGAGTCGGAAAAGAAGGTTCCCCGAGTCGGAAAAGAAGGTTCCCCGAGTCGGAAAAGAAGGTTCCTGAGTCTGAAAAGAAATACCTAAAGAAACTGGAGGGCACATCAGCCAAAACGTTGTACAGATAACAATGAAGATGAGGACAATAGTCTGAATAATCCAAATAATACTACTTATCAAGCCTCATTTCAAGAATTTAGAGAAGCAAAAAATATGAATATGTATTATCAAGAAAATAAGTGCTACCCATTTGATTACAGATATGTTACAATTGAATCTTTGCTCAGAGTTTCAATGCAGTAGAGATTGGTAATAAGTAAAATAGGTGGGGTGGCCTAAAGTCGGTACAAGCCAGACAGTAAGGGAGTCTATTCCCTTTTTACTAGTGCTAGACCAAGGAGATAGTTTTGGTGTCTGAGGTGGAACGCCACACCTACCATCAGCTCTCCAGTTTACCGCAAATATCCCTGTACTACTCATGGGCTGAGTTAGCGAGGGCTGGTATTGAACCAGGAGCTTTATGGTTCCTTGTTGGACGCTCAACCGACTGAGCTAAAATGGCCCTTATGATTCTATTATGTTCCAATAGAAATGATAAAATCCTGGTATCTTTGGTTTAGACAAAAATTAACTTTCTCTAAAAAAATGTTAGGAATGTACTTTATAGGTGATACTATTATATATATTATATATATATATATATATATATATATATATATATATAATCCTTAAATATATGTGTGTGTGTGTGTGTGTGTGTGTGTCTGCACAGCATCGCAACAAATAGGTACCCCACAAACAATTTTTTAAGAAAAATTTTTTACTGACAAGATGTTTTACATTTTTTTTCTCAGGTAAAACGTGTCTCCCTCCATATCTTTTTACTACCCTCTTATCTCTTAACAAGATTGTGTGCATTTCTCTTTCCTATTTATATCTTTCACTTACCTTTTCAGCACACCTTTTTGAATTCCAGATTCTGAAATCATGTAAAACTAATATCTCTTAACAGGTGGGTAGAGAAACGGATGAGTCTATCACATTATATTTTTAGAGCGTTAGCTCCAAAACTACACTGCCTATGGCTAAACTCAAAACATTTCTATATATATTATTTATGAAAATATAAGTATTTTATTTTTTTTTTACTCCTAAGCTTGTTATATATATATATATATATATATATATATATGCATACATTGTATCCGATACAAGTATCTTAATATAATGATTATATGTATAAATATAGATGTATCAAAATTATTTTAATTTTTTACAGACCTGTATTCTTAGACTTTTCATGTACATATCTGAAGATGTTATATTAATATTTTCATGAATTTCAATCCAGATTTTGTCATCTCTTAATCAAATATCAAGCCTCTGAAACTACTAAAACTAGTTCATATACCCTGGTAGCAATATCTCATCTACTGAAAGCAATGTCAACATACACATAGATTAGGCTTGGACTGCTATTAACATGTTAACCCCCATATAGAAATCTGATCTCCCTGATGAAAAAAAAATCCTTCCAAGCTGAACCAGTACTACTGAATGGTTGCACCACTGTGACTTTAATAAAATTCCTGGAGAAAAAGCTAGATGGAAACTACACAACTGTGTGCAACTTTAAAACAATTCTGGAAGTGGCTCTCTACAAAACAGCAGTTTCTCTGAATTTTTGAGATGATGCTTGATAATTAAAGGCTAGATTAGATTAGAGACCCCCCCCCCCCAAAAAAATACCCCCAAACGAACGCAATATGAGTCAAGGTAAAAAAGTCATACATAAGTAAAAAAAGTAGATATTCTAGGTAAAACAAGAGTTTAGGTTTATAAGTTCCCAAAATTCATACTGAATTGTCCAATTGGATATATAGCATAGAGGATAAAGGTATTGGGTTAAAACAATTCTAAGTGACAATTATCTCGAGGCTGCAGTCAAGGGTAACAGTAACATAGAATAATAATTAACACAGCTTAACACCTGTATCCCAGCTATGGTTAGCAGAATGAGAACAGGATTGAATAAAGGATTGGGTTCAAAGTTCCATGATGGCTACAGATTATCACATGAAGATTCCTGAGTTCAAAAACTAGTTTAAGCATTTTAAGGATTGGTTTCTGAAGAATAATTAAAATTCCAATTACCGTTTAACTGGGAAGACAAGGCAACAAACGATTGTAACTCAAATACAAACTCGAATGCTACAAAGTCCACTGCAAAATGACAAAGTATATATAAGACTCCACAATGTCATTCAAATCAAGCAGTGAAGCAGCCAATCAGAACTCAAGGAGTGGAATCACCCAAATCACCCAGATTCATGGATGGATCATTCTTGATTCCTATTTATACCAGCTGTCTTGGACACTGCTTGAGTTCTACTTACTTAGCAACAGTAGACTAACTGACCTCAATAGTTTTTTTGTTTAAAGGCATATCAATCATCATGGGTTATTTACTGTCAAAGCCATTTTAATGGAAAAACAGTAATGGTGATCTTTAACCTGAGGGTGAGCATATTCATACATTTCCAAAAGTGAATGTAATAGCATGACTATAGTTTGAACTTGCTTACTATGATGTTACATTCCAACATGTTAGCCACAACACCATGGGGACTCCCTCGCTTAATGATTGCATAGGTGGTCTGAATGATTGGTTTGGTTTCTTTGTTTAATGTCATATCAACCTTCATAAGATATTTGATGCTGAAGCCATCCTTGTAGAAGAACAGTAGTGGTACTATTTAACCCATAGCTGGAAGGGTGAGGAGCTTCATACATTTCCCAAGGGTATTAGTTCAAATGTGAATGCAATAACATGACTGAAGTTTGAACTTGCTTACTATGATGCTGTAGTCTAGCACATTAGCCACTATGCCATGGGGACTCTCCCTGTGGATTTTAAGAGTGTTGACTTGTCGGAATACAATCAAGAAGTGGATCAGCATCAGTTGTTGATTATGATGCTTTAGAACAGGGGGGGGTCACCAAACTATGGCCCACGGGCTGGATCTGGCCTGTGAAATCATTTTATCAGACCTACCGATGGAACTTCAGTTTCAAAAATCTCACTAAAACTTTCTGCTAATGTTGCATTCTTTGATAATGTTTTGAAAATAAATATGTTGGTTCAATTCGTTTTTGTGCATCTTACGCCACTCATCCATGATTATAATATGGAAAGATAAATTTTGTATTATATCTTTTTCTCAGAGTTTTGGTTCTGGCTAGCAAGCATTGAACACAATAATAATGTGACTCGCACTCATTATTTTTTCAATTATCCGGCACACTGTGAAAAAAAGTTTGGTGATCCCTGCTTTAGAACACAAAATAAAAGAGTACTCAACAATCGCCACTAAAAACCCCCAGGATCATCGAATGATACCATATGTAGGGCATTATATGAGTTTAAAAACATTCATGCAAGTAGCACTTGAGTGGTTCCTCATGAATTCTCAGTGGGATTAAAAAGGGGAATGATTTTGACACACCCTTATAAATGAAAAGAAGAGTAATAACTTATAAAGTCTTTGGAGGAGACTCTATTTATTACATATGCAAATATGAAGCAGTTGGTCAGAGTGGGATTTCTCAAAAATCATTGTTTTTCGAGGACATGTGCTTAACATTAAAGAAATTCTTTTGGTAAGAGTTAAATAGCTTGCAAGGTGTGATCATAAAGTATCAAGACTCTTTTATTTCTATTAAAATTTCAATAAAAATGCAATTCATGTAAAAAAAATGGATGGTGTCTAAACTGCTGTCTAGATGAGGTATTTGCCTCATACCCCACTTGTATGGGCTGGGCACAAGGCCTCGTTTTAACATGGGCCCACCCACAAGCCAAAGCTCATGGGTGGGAAAGAACAAAAATTGCGTTGATCCCCTCGGCATTCCCCCTCAAGGGGGGCGTCTCAGGCACTGGGCAATAAACCCAGCCCTGTCCCTTTAAATCAAGGGGGCAGGTATTGCCTGGGGGGATAGCCCCCTGGGATCGACGCTATTAATTCAAACACACTGGATCCCCTGCTGTCTAGATGAATTCAGTGACAAATTATAAGTGATGATTTTTGAATAGCAGTTTTTTGGTGAAATACAGTGTTGTGCAAGTGCAGTAAATTCTGTACTCATCAGACTTATTTCTCTGAATTTTTTATATGAGGCTCGATAATTATTGAATTGAATAAGGGGTTGGGTTCAAAGTTTTGTGATGGCTCCAGATTACAACAAGAAGGTTCCCGAGTTCAAGAATACTCCCAAGTATGACAAGAAATACCTGATGAAGGCCAGAGGGCACATCGGCTGAAACATTGTACAGATAACAATGAAGATGAGGACAATAGTCCAAATAATCCAAATTATACTAATCATCAGATTTAATATAATTAAAAAGTAATAAGACTGTATTATATTGTAGTGATCCAGAAAAGAATAGACAAATATATATTTATAAGAATGTGTTTTTTTTATTCCAGTTCTTTTATCTTTTGTTCATATTGTTAAAAAAAGTAAAGTCAGCAGAGTATCCTATTATCGATATCAGCTGGACAGTGAGGGAGTCTATCCCCTTTTCAAACCAGGGAGATTATTTTTGCATCTGACATGGAGTACCACACCTTGCTTCTGCTCCTCAGTTTATGACACAAATTCAAGTTGTGCTACTCATGAGCTGAGTTAGTGAGCACCGGTATGGAACCCAAAACCTTGTGGTTCCCAGGCGGATGCTCTACTGACTGAGGTAAAACAACTCCAACTATATATATATATATATGAATATAAATATATATTACACATACAATTTAATATTAAAACCGTCCCAATCAAAATACTTAGTCATTTACAGATGATAGACAAACTCTTTGCAAATTAAGTTTATTCACTCAAGATTATCTTTTTTTGTAAATTAAAAAAAAAAAAGAATTTAAATGAATTCATATTTGATTTCAAGAATTTTATTTCTTTCTAGCCATGATTTATTTGTTTTTATGAATATTTTTCCCTTCCTTTTACTCAAATTGAATTTTTGAGTTGAATTTACAATTAAAATAAATGAATAAGTACTTTTCTATCTGTATTTATTAACACAAATTATGAAATGAATATCGAATAATTAAAAAGTGTTTTCTTTATTTTAGTTGAAACAGATCATTTTCTTACTTACATAAATTAGTAAATAAAAATAAGTTCATAAAAAACAATTGATGAAAATAAATTAAAATTATATTAACATGTGCTCAATTGAATTTTAAATTTCTCCTTGAATAAAAATATTCAAAATTAAATTCCTTTTAAACATTTGTATTATTTTTGTAATTTTCTCATGTGATAAAAAGCAAAAAAAAAATAAGATGAATGAAAAACTAGTAAAGAATAATAGATATTGATAATGCTTCATTCAGTAATTCATATTACTAATGAATGATAATAAATATTCATAGAAAGGAATGTTTTTTTCTTTTACTAAATGAATCCGTGGAAATTTCACTGTTTAATTAGTATATACATATATTTTACAAAATCGACTGCTATTAATCAATATCTTGATTAATCCAGTGGATTTAACCCTGAAGATTCTTATGGTGACTAGAGTAGGTTATTACTGTGTACCATTATGATAATATATTTTACTAATATAATATATAATATATATATATATATATATAATATATTGTTACGCACGCACACTCGTTAGGGACGACCAGTGTACCTCCACAACATGAAATAACAAAAAAAAATGCAAAAGGTCCCAGATGTAAAAAAATAAATAATACAAAATGGATGAGATTCAAGATTTTTCTCTTGCTCGCGTGAAAGGGTAGAAGACCGATGAATGGCAACAATGCTGAATGACGAAGAGCGACCAGGATTTTGGATAAACACACAAACATTTATTAACATTTAATTACAATTTGTTTGTATATAAAAAAAAGGGGGTAAGTGCCTGTATACAAATCTACACGGGATCAGCTGAGTAAAATGAATATATGATACACACACACACACCCACACACACACCACACACACAAGGTGTGTCAAAAAGTATTAAGATTTTTTACTTTTTGATTACCTTGTATTCAAAAAAAAATGTTACATTCATTCATTTTTTTTCAGAATACAAGGTGTGTCAAAAAAGTACCAGTTAAAAGCTCTATTTACCAAGATAGAAATGAAAAATGAATGGAACGTTATTTTTTTTCAGAATACAAGGTGTGTCAAAAAGTACAAAAATCTCGATACTCGATATATATATATATATATATATATATATATATATCATTTAATACCTGAAGCATAGGTGGTTCCCACATATTTTAAAATCTCACATTTAGAACCATAATCTGGGAGGTTCCTGTAATCCACACTCAAATATATACTAAATATTAATTATTTTTGTTTATAGAATTTACTATGAATTTAGTCCTACTCCGTATATTTCCCACATTTTTTTCACCAAGTCTGGTAGCATTTTATATGCTGCTTAGGGCACCCTCAATTACCAATTAACAATACCTCAGCTCCAAAATCACACTTGACTTCAGGGTAATCGTCTGATGATGACTTTACTCCTCTCAAATTTTATAAGTCTAAGGGAGACACAGTGAGACTAATAAGGTATAATTAGACATCTAACCAAACCCCAATCTTTTTTGCAATTTTTTTCATCCATTATTTTATTTCCACACTTATCATAAATTATCTTCAATAGTCTAAAAATCCAAGGTTGAATGCTAGGGATATAAAATAATCCTTTCAAGATACCCCATCATCTACTCCAAACATTTTTTTAAAGATAGAGTTCAATAACAATTTTTCTATTTATACTGCCCCTAATCTACAGTCAGTCTGTGTAATTTCATAATTTCAGTGCTTGCAATTTAAAAAAAAAAAAGTTTCCACTTACTTACATGTATATCTCTCTCTCTCACTCGGATTAAAAGTGAGACAGAAAAGGCATGCAGGACACTGCTGGAGAAGCAGGGACGAGCTCATAAGCAACGTTCTCCTGTGGAAGCCAACACATGGACATGCAAGTGTAGGGGTGCCTGGCAAGGACCTACATTCACCAGCTATGCGAGATGCTATTGCTCAGCAGAGGACTCCCAGGTGTGAATGAAGGAAGGTTGTCATGGATATCCCGCTGCAGGCGCGACATGATGATGAATGTATGTGTGTGTGTGTGTGTGTGTGTGTGTATATATATATATATATATATATATATGTATATGATATGTATGTACAATATCATTTTATGTATGTATGTATTTATTTATTTTTTCATTTTTTCATTTATTTTAAATAGTTCAGACACATAAAATCAAATTTTTTTCTTATTAATTTTAACTGTTTATCCATTGTTTAATTTAAATTTAAACATTGATTTTTTTTAACGCTCATACTCTCTCAGGAAATATATTAGTTATAAGGCTTTTAAGCTCATTCAATTCTGAAATCTGACTTGGTAATATTGGCGTTCTCGAATTTTTTTCAATTTTCTTTCAAATTATCTTTCTCTCTCTCTCTCTCTCTCTCTCTTTCTTTATATATGTATTAATCATCCACAGTGTTTTGAAGTTTATGCTCAATCAGTGTGGCTAGATATTACTGCTATTTCTACTGGGAGCGAACCCCAACTGAATTTTTTCAGTCTGGCTCCTTACTGTCTTGGCCGTTGATAACTGTCAGTAAGAGGTCAACATTTAACTGATACATACTTCCGTAGATGTATGTTTTTATAATCAGCAGAAAACTCAAGTCAGTAAACAACAGACGAGTAATGACATTATATATATATATATATATATATATATATATATATATATATATTATAATATCAAGCGTGTTGGAATAATCCTGGTGAGAAAAACCAGCTTTGATTGTAAAATCTACCAAACATCACCGGGAGAAAAAAAATTTTTTGGAAAAAAAGAAAAGACCAAGATAGTCGTACCAACGTAATCTATTGGTACAGGGCCAAAAAGAAAAAACAATTTATATGTATATATATATATATATATATATATACATACCTTAGGAGAATAAGCTAATAAGTAAAAAGTGCTCAATACCTAAGTAGAGCAAATAATAAAGATAAATTTAATGAGTCAGACGAACCTACTATTAGTTTCACTTAATGCTCTTCAGGGCTAAGATCATCATCAGACGATTACCCTGAGTCAAATCTTAGCCCTGAAGAGCATTAAGCGAAACTAATAGTAGGTTTGTCTGACTCATTAGATATATTGATATATATATATATATATATATATAATATATATAGATAGATAGATAGATTTCATAGAAAAAACAAATAAACTAAACTACTCAAATTAATATTTTATTCATAAATACTGATTATACAATAGTATACTGGCTTTCTATAATGTTGGATTGCAGAACTTTCACTATCATTAAAAATATATTTTTTAGAATTCAAACAACAGAAAATCTTGACGAATTTTAATGAATGTTGATATTTATAGATTGCATTCCATCATATTTAACTGCATCAATATGATATCAGGTCATAGAAATTGATATATTTATATATATATATATATATATATATATATATATATATATATGTAAACACGGTTTGTTTTTGAATGGCTTTTTGCCGATAAATTTTTGGGAGAATAAGTGCTTAATTGGAGTCGTACCTAATTTTGAAAATTAATTAATTAATAATGATTAAGTATTCCCGCCTAATTCATTATTAATTAATTAATTTTCAGAATTAGGTACGACTCCAATTAAGCACTTATATATATTATATATATATATATATATATATATATATATATATATATATATATATATATTTGTTTTGTTTATATAGTTAAAGTTTATCAAATTAAATGAAGCCGTTGTTAGTTACATTTCCAATACTATTTCTATACTAATATACAAATACTATTCATATACTAATTTTTGAGATGAGGCTTGATGATTACTATTACCAGCTATGGTTAGCGGAATGAGAACAGGATACCTCCGTGCACTGAATAAGGGGTTAGGTTCAAAGTTCCGTGATGGCTCCCGATTACGACAAGAAGTTTCCTGAGTCCGAGAAGGTTCCCGAGTCTGAGAAGAAATACCTGAAGAAGGCTGGAGGGCACATCAGCGAAAATGTTGTACAGATAACAATGAAGATGAGGACAATAGTCCGAATAACGCAGATAATATTTTAAAAAAACAACAAAAAGACGAAAAAAAACAACAACTGAGGTGGTCACTACTAGAATAAGGCTCAGTCCTAATTAGTGATCATCCTCCACACATTACTACAACCACCAACATTACAGGTTTTTTGTTTTGTTTTGCCTTGTTTATCTTATGTAATGTGTGAAAATAAACCATTGTTTTCTTCTTCTTCTTTTTCTAGGGCATACCCTTGTCCTAAAGAGAATGCCATCCACAATAAAAACTTATAGAAAAAATATATAAGATGAAATGAAATGCAAAGATTCACATTAAAGAATGTCAAAAAAAAGGAATCACCTTATAGCCAGGATCCCGTCTTCAGGTCTGAGAGCAATGACACAAAATTGGAAGCTGGAAATGATAATAAGGAAGGAACTGAAGTTCCTCGAACCTATTCCCATGATAATGCTAAAGCCATCTTGGGTGACTTCAAGCAGATAATTCTCTTTGAACAACCATTTTTCTGAGAGCACCTCACCGAGATGTCCAGTGACAGGAAGAGGGCAAAGTATGTTGAGCTAGTGGAAGAATGCAGAAACAGTGGTTGGCAATCTAGCTAAGAAGTTGGGAGGAAGTGAGTTCAAAGGCCAATCCCTATGCAGGGCTTACAATATTTTGGGCCTCATAGGAGACAGCAGGCAAAAATCCATGAAGTTGGCCACCGAGGCAGCAGAAGTTCAAGGTGGCTTTGGATAAGGAGAGGAAAAATGTGGGTGGGGTAGCATGACTGGACATGAGCCAGGATTTGATAAACTCTGCTTGGGTTGCCTGGGTGAGAGTGTCTGACTATTGAAAGACCCTATGACCTGAAGAAACATCACCAATGTTGTGTGGTAAAAGAGCTATCATCATATTTATTTTTGTTTGTTGTTTTTTTCCCTATTGTAACTTGTTTATTCTTTTGATTTCTTTAAGTAAGATTATTCAATATATGTTAGCATGTTATATAATGAGGCCAGTAGCCAAATTTTCAAAACGAAAATAGCAAAAAATACATTCTAAGATTACCTGACTGACAGGTGATACTGCAAACAGGGATGTTTATATTTATAAAGAATTTATTGTGTTAGTATAACATTCAATTCTAAGGCTAACAACAACAACAAAGGAATCAATATTTCCTTTAATTCAAACAATTTATCGGCCAGAACATGAAACAACAAATAACAATATAAAGTCCTTCCTGTATATAAAGTTGAGTTTAAGGGACTTACAGGCGTGTTAGAGAAGATATCTGGTATCTTAGGGTGATTTCTGGGAACCCTTCAAATCACTGCCTCATGGAATCGCTGGTGGAATCTATCTGCCTGTATTTGGGATATTGCACCTAAACTTCTGGGCTCATCACATGATTGGTATATCCAATCACAGAGAGCCTCTCCATTGCTTACTCTATATACAGGAATCAACATTTTACTGACCCAACAAATTTAAAAACTCAAAATCAGAATTTTCAAGTATAAATATAGTCAAGTTGATCAGTGCAGCAACTGAATGGTGTTGCAGTACCTTTGTAGGAATATGTTTTTTCGTCTTTGACACCATTCCATGTGCTACCAAATTCATATCTATTCACATATATATATTATAAAAGGAACTGTTCAGCTCCGTCAGTAGAGCACCCATTGCAAGGTTCTGAATTAGATACAGTTCCCCATCAACTCAACATATGAGTAGCACGGTAATCTGATATGTGTGGTAAAGTGGGGAGCTGACGATAGGTACGGTGCTCCACCCCAGCAAAACAATCTCCATGGTTAGCAAAAAGAGGATAGACTCCCTCGCTGTCCGGCTTATACTGACAATATATATATATATATATATATATATACACACAACTAGTTATATATATATATATATATATAGTGGTGTATGTGTGTGTGTATACATATATATGCACACACACCACGTTTTTTATATATATATATTGATATGGACTGATTTCCTTATTATTATGATAGTCCCAATGTTTTGGCTTTTATAACTTCTGGCTTTCTTCAGGTACCTGTCATAATATATAACCTTCTCGAAATTTGAAAGCCAGTTTCCAGGTGGCAAATTGTTCTCATTTTACTGCCATGTTTAGTGGATATTTTTTTTATTCCAATTGGTATATCGCTTATCTGTCTCTTTCAATGTATGTATACCAGACTCTTAGCTCAATGTTTTGGGTTCAATACTGCCTTGCCAACTCAGAACATGAGTAGCACAGATTGGATCTGTATTGTAGAGTGAGGAACTGATGGTAGGTGTGGTCCTCCACCTTAGGTGCATAAATAATCTCCCTGGTTTTGTGCCAGCAAATAGGGGATAGACTTCCTTGCTGTCCATCTGATAGCAACAATAAGCCACTCTACCAACTTTCCTTTTTACTTAACTTATAGAAGAACAATATATGCTTTAACCATATGTGTTTTTAGGAATACATAAATAATTATCTCCCTTAGATAATTTTCATGTCCTTTAGAGGGTTCCATGCTGCTTAAAAAATCCATTCTTGACCTCTTTTCTGATTTTTCTTTTCTGCAGATCTTTGAACAGTAGAGACATGGTCTTTGAACCCTGCAAGAGAACGATAAACCCATATGGTTATCTTTTTCTATCCTTATCAAGTAAGATTTTTCTATTTTATTTTCTTTCCACTTACTGCTTGTTCATGGAACGATAGGAGTATAGTGCTACTTGTTAAATATTAATCCTTAAAATTAAATATCAACAATGGTTAATGTAGATGGTTAATGTAAGAGTTATATTCTTATATAATTTATATTATATTATAATTATATAACAGTATATTATATTCTTATATAATTTTTTGGACATAACAAATTTAATGTAACTTTTTAAATTTTATCTTTTTCTATCCTTATCAAGTAAGCTTTTTCTATTTTCTTTTATTTCCACTTACTGCTTGTTCGTGGAACAATAGGAGTATAGTGCTACTTGTTAAATATTAATCCTTAAAATTAAATATCAACAATGGTTAATGTAGATGGTTAATGTAAGCGTTATATTCTTATATAATTTTTTCGACACAACACCAGATATTTCCTCAGCAGAACAAGTACCCATATTTCTTTTTTCTATCACATAGACACACCTTTACTCACATATTTCTTTACTTTTTCTTAATTCATCTTTTACACTTTAATAACATTTTTAGTTGTACTAGTACAAAATAAAAAACACCCTCCGGGCGATGTAAAAATAGATTTTTGAAACATATTGACTGAGGGGTGGGAATAAAAAATTCAATGTCAGCGAGTTTGTACCCTAAGTAAGTAAAATCATCAAATTCATTAAAGGATTAAGAAATAAAACAATTTGAAATGTAAACTTTAAATATGTATTAAAATAAAACAAACTATATATAGATATATAATACCAGTCATGTATTTATTAAAACTTGTTTAAAAAAAACAATGAGAACTGTCTAATGTTGCATGTTCAAATTTTCAGTGTATTTATTCTATGTTAAGACAATTTGGGGTAATGTGACGTAAGCAGTGATGTAATTTTTGTTACAGACAAAAACCCGGAAGCGAATCTCCATTATTAATAAGATTATAATAAATAAATATATCTTTTGGATTTCTTCCAATTTAAAACTTGTTGGGATATGTTTGTATATTCTTCCTTTTTGATACTACTTATAGTTATATTGTGCAACTTATTTACGCATACCAAAAATATTTAATATTCTATATATTAAATGTTTTTGGTATGCGTAAATAAGTTTATTTTGTCTTAACTTCCATTGTGTTTAGTATTAGTATATCACAAACATACAAATACTGGTCCTTAAAGAGTGTAACTCAAATAAAATATCGTCTCACACTATCATGTAATACTTTTATTCACTATGCCATTGTCCTGTAAAGCAGTGTGTGGGAATACATGGAGCCTTAAATCTAATTTTGCTTGACTGCCTTTTCAGCTGAGCTAGATATATGTTTGCTGCACTACAATAGGGTAATCAAGTAATAGAATTAATAAAAATGAAGATGAGGATATTAGTTCAAGTACATTAATGCATAATAATGAATTGTTTATTCCTATTATTTGACTTAAATAATTTTTGTTTATCTTATTTTAGAATTTGATGTATATTTTGGAATAAACAAGTTTTTAACTATATTTACTTAATATATCATAAAGCACTAATTTCACTCTACTGATTTATGCTAATGGTTTTGTTATCACTGTTTATTCTTGTTTATTTAGGCTGTCAAATTAAAGGTGGAATAAAAGCAAATTTAAGTAATTTTATTGCATGAGTTCAAAATGAGACATAAAGTAGAGGAAACTGCTTACAATATCAACCAGACATTCGACCAGGGAACTATCAAAAAATATTCAGTACAACATTAGCTCCCAAACATTTATGATGGAGATGGAAGCCTTGAATTCAAGGAGCATGCCAACATACTTCTACAATTGACAGCTCTTGTGGAAGCAGACTCCTGAAAAATATGTTGGGAGGTAGGTATTTACCCAACCTGTTTGCCATGGGTAGGATGTGTCACAAGTATGGAGCATCTAGCAAGGATCAAACTTACTATTTATTAGTATGTTAGATTCAGAGGTAGGTATTTACCCAACCTATTTGACATGGGTAGGATGTGACACAAGGTCAAAAGTATGGGGCATCCAGCAATGGTTGAACTTGCTCTTTAGTAGTAATGGATCTATGATACTAGCTTGCTAACTATTACACCACAATGGTTTGGTTTATTTGGTTTGTTTTGTTTTATGGCACATCAACCTCTGGGTCATTTAATGCCGATAAAGTTTTGAAACAAATTCATTCTGAATGGATACTCAATTTTGTTTAATAAACACATTTTTTTTATTTAACCCATAGATGGGACCCTAACAGGTTCTACCACTCCAGACCAGTTGACCTGGGAGCAATGGTGATGAAAGGGTGCTCCACATTCTCCAAATCTGGAACCTCACCATTTTTTTTATTTAACCCATAGATGGGACCCTAATAGGTTCTACCACTCCAGGGAGCAATGGTGATGAAGGGGTGCTCCACATTCTCCAAAACTGGAACCTCACCATCAGATATTTAACGTCATTCCCAGGACACTAAGACCCTAAGCCACTGCCTTCTAGCACCCATATAATAAAAAGGGTTGGGGCTTGCCATAAGGGCAATAGGGTTGGGGCAATACACCAAGATGGAATGCTCTTCCAAATTTCAGGATGGAGATGGACGCCTGAAAATAAAGAGCATGCCAACATACTTCTGCAATTAATGATAACCAATTCAGAGCTTTTATTGAAGTAGATATCTACAAAATAGCTTGGGAGGGAGGTGTTTACCTAACACATTCACTATGGCACAAGTTCATAAATAATAGATCTGCGAGACAAGATTGCTAACCATTGCACCCTGACTATGGTTCACCCTTCAAAATTGCTTGGGAGTTCGTAAAAGAATTAAATGTTAGACATTTAACACTTCTTTGACATTTTTATCAAATTGGAAAGTTTAAAAATAAGTTCAATAAATGAGATCTAATGATTTAAAGTTGATGGCTAAAAAGGGTAATTACTTTTGCATCAACCTAGATATAAATTCTCAGATGAAAAATTTTAAAATATTCAAGAAATAAAACAAAATACATAATCTAATCCTTATTTCTTAATTATTATTTTAAAATTTTGGAAGAGAGATAATTTTTTATTACATTTTAAGATAATACAGATTAAAATGGATATTCATTTTTTCTTCTTCAGAGCTAAAAAAGCATTTTATTAAAGTGAGTCAAAATTTATAAATTTGTACTAAGATGCTTAATTCAAAATTGGAAGGAATTATTCATTTTTTTTGTGGTTTTTGCACATATTAAGAAATATGAATATTATCTCAAAAAATGTTCAGACCTTCAGGATTTGATTTAAGAATATTCTGTATGAGTGTAAATCCATCAGATTATGGAATTTATGGTAACTGACTGAATTAAAGTAAATCTGACACAGATAATTCATGTTGTCAATTGGTAATCCGTAACAAAAGAATGTTAAAACTCAGCATTTTATTAGAGGAGAATAAAAATAATTTTTCTATTTAACCCATAGATGGAACCCTAACAGATACTACCACACTAGGTCATAGTGGGACTGGGAGTAATGGTGATGAAGGTGTACTCCACATTCCCCAGAGCTCCATAATTGGAACTTCACCATCAGATAGAGTCTAACGTCATACCCAGGCACATATATGATAAAAAGGGGTTGGGGCTTGCCATAAGGGCAATAGAGTTGGGACAATCATATAGGTGCTAGGGCTTACTTACATATCTTGTGAGTTTAAATGCTGGATAAACACTAAAAGTATTATTTAGATTTTCGGACTGTTGTCTTCATTTTTATTGTTATATACACAAACGTTTTGGCCAATGTGCACTCTGATTTGGTTGGTTTGGTTGGTTGGGTTTTACGGCATGTCAACCCCTTGGGTTACTTTATGCCGAATACTTCTATTGGTAATTTGGTATTCAAAAATGTTTGATGCCGACAAAGTTTTGAAATAATTTCATTTTTAATGGATAATACAATTTTGTTTATAAACTCATGTTTTCTATTTAACCCATAGATGGGACCCTAACAGGTACTACCACTCTGGGTCAGAGTGGACCAGGGAGCAATGGTAATGAAGGGGTACTCCACATTCCCCAAACCTCCAAAACTGGAACCTCACCATCAGAGAGTTTAACATCATTCCCAGGACATGTAGACCCTCAGCCACCGCCGTCTAGCACCCATATGATAAAAGGGGGGGGGGCTTGCCATAAGGGCAATAGGGTTGTGAAAATCATATAGGTGCTAGGGCTTGACGGGACCAGCTGATTGATCAGAATGCACTCTGGCCTTCTTCAAGTTTTTCTTGTTGAATTTAGGAGCCTTCATGAAACTTTGAACTGAACCCTTTACTTAATCCATTGAGGCAGATAGTTTTCATTCTGTTAACCCTGACCAACTCTAGGTGTTAAACTACATTAAGTATTCAATGTTATCTTTGCCTGTAGTCAGGATTGAACATGCAAAGGATCATCACTCAGAACTGAATTAACTCAACCCTCATATCCATTGCACCATGTGTCCAACAAAAATTAAGACAAATAAACACTAAGAGACAATGATTTATGAATCAAACAGAATAAATGTCTGTAAAAGATTGTGGCTTTCTCAGAATATATAGGTATTTCAAGAATAGGTTTCCAATGCTTCAACAATAATCTAAGAAACTGATATTCCATGAGAAGACAACTCTTTGAATTTTAATGTCACTTTGGAATGAATTACTGAAAACACGATTTCTTATTTCTCAGGTCTCCTGAAATCTTGCAGTGGATTTTATCTCCTGAATCAGAATTATTGCTATGATGCCAAACAATGATATCCTCCTCACCCAAAACAACAGAATGGTACCAGAAAATAATATGGCTGGGTTATGTGGTTACACCAATGAGGTCAGACAATGACCTTTTCCACTCCTGGATGAATATGATGGTCTTTCCAGATAATGACTTGCTCAAGGCTTGATGGTCAGCCAAGAAAACAAAATATTACAGTTCAAAAGTCTAATAGCCCCTATGGGTGTCCTTAGCTGCCATGATGATACATTAAAACAACAGTCAAAGCAAATGAAACTAAACAGGCTTAATGTCCCATGTCCAAAACTGCATTGCAATTGGTGCATTTTGAGTGAATTATCGCATAAATTCACATTGTACAGTCTTGTTTGACTTTATTCAAACACTCTTTTCTTTTCCAGTGAATGGCATTTCTATTGTGGAGGATAGACAATTGACTGTGTCTAGCAAAAAGAACAGAGGGAAAACAGCTCCTGAATCAACTGATGAATCTAGTTCTACACATCAACATCCAATATCTGTTATGACTGTTAAGAATAAAGTTCTATTAATAAACAAAAATAAATTGAAAAGACCACAATGAGCACAACAACACTTTTAGACTTTAAAATTTTTGAAAAAGGTACTATGGACTGATGGATTTAAATTTGAACTTTTTGGAAGTAGAGAATATCAGATGAATTCCTTCCAAATAAATAACTGAAAATTGCATGCTACACATTCCCTAGACCTCACCATCAGATATAGTTTAACGTCATTCCCAGAACATGAAGTCCTCCAGCAACCACCTTCTAGCACCCATATGATAAAAAGGGTTGGGGCTTGCCATAAGGGCAAAAGGGTTGGGGCAATCATATAGGTGCTAGGGCTTGACATGACCAGCCGATTGATTAGAGTTGGGCCTCTCCGACCGCCCGTCTAGCCCAAGTACGTGCCAAAGTGGAGTGTTGCAAGTTATGGACTGCTCAGTCACCTGGGCTCTATCCTCAAGCATCACGGGTCGCCACCCACGGCCAACAGGTGGCCTCATTGGGAGAGTCTTACCCCTCTGCAGAGGTGCATTCTAACGCCACAGCCGAGAGGGCGGAGAATTGTTTGGGGAAGTTTGGGAGGTGAGACTGTTGGAGACTTTGTTAAAATTAAAGGAATTGTGCAAAAGGAAGATTATCATTCAATACTGCAAGGCATTAAAATCTGAGATCATTTCAATTAGAATTAGTCAAGTTATTAGATAACAAAATAATATCAATTTTTCTGAAACATATATCAGGAGCAACTTGGGTATATCACGTGGTGTAATGGTTAGAGAGCTAGATTTGCAGACCATTATTCCTGATTAGTATTATTTGAATTATTCAAACTATTGTCCTCATCTTCATTGTTATCTGTACAACGTTTCAGCCAATGTGCTCTCCAGCCTTCTTCAGGTATTTCTTTTTGAGCTCGGGAACCTTCTTTTCGGACCTGAAGAAGGCGGGAGGGTACATCAGCCGAAACGTTGTACAGATAACAATGAAGATGAGGACAATAGTCCGAATACTCCAAATAATACTAATTATCAAGCCTCATCTCAGAAATTCAGAGAAATAGGATTATTATAGTGAGTTTGATTCTCACTGGGTGCCTCATACTTATGGCCTTGTGTCACATCTAAGCTAAGCTTAGTAAATAACTATATCAGGAGCAACTTTAAAGATCTATTATTCTCTGTGTCTCAATTCTGCTGTTAAAACCACAAGAATCAACAGATAAAAGAACATTTTCTTTGCACTCTTTTCACTACTGCCAACATGTGTCATTCTTAATTGTACTACATCTAATACAAACTCAACATGGTACATTGGCCAAGAAACTTCAACTTCTTAAAGAATATTATACTTAAATGTAATACTTCCTTCACACAAAACATTATATCAAATTTTTCTATTTCATGTATTCATTTAAACAACATTTCCTTCCTGTTTGTAAATGATGTCATTTAAAGTATTTCATTTTTTTTGTACATACAGTTTTAGTTAACACATTTTCATTCACATTATGTTGAACAAATATCTTTACTTTTTCTTATATATCAATGAAAAATGTTTGTGAGTAGAATTATAATTTATTTAAAATGGTCGAATTACATTAGCTAATTTAACCATGACATATATATTTACCAACCCTTCCACATGAGTAGGATGGGACATAAGGTCATTTTCTTAACTCTTAACATCCTATACCACCTCATTCCACCTGGCCAGAAGTCACATTAATTTTTCTAATCTACCCCAAATGATAGCCTTTGTTTAAGTGTAATATTAAACATATTTAGAAGTCTTTGATTTAAAGGAAATAACAGGTAACTTTAGATGCAAAGGCCATTTTTAGCCATTTTTGATAAATCCTTATAGGAATGGGGCTCTGGACTTTGAAAATTCTCAACAGGATGTTAAGAGTTAAGCGGAGTTCAACCAGTTTGAATTCAGAGTTTTCCTTCTCTTAGACCGATTGCCTAACCAAGGTTAAAGAGTCCAGTCTGCCCTACTATTTATCCATAGCTGGAGGGAGAGTAGGATTCATACCTTTCCCAAGGGTATTGGCGCTAAGTGAAATGCAGTTACCACATCCAGGATTTGAACTTGGGGTGATGAGTCCATCTCTCATGACTTTAACCTTTACACCACGCGCTTCCGTAATTTATTTAACCATGACATATAGTGCTCATGTCATTGTCATAGCAAATTGACATGGAAACCCACATTGAAACCCTGAATGAGGCTGTTTGCATTTCACATAACACTAATACTCTTGGGTAAGGTATGAATCCAACGCTTCTTCCTCCAAAAGAAAACTAATCAGATATCTTTCACAAGTCACAAGAATATCTTGGGATAGTTTGTATTTACCCAACCCCTCTGCAGGATGTGACACAAGGTCAATTTTTAAGAGGAGTATGTATTCACCTAAACCCTCCAACATGAGCAGAATGTGGTATTATGTCAATTTTTATGTGTCGTGTGTATTTACCATACACCTTTATCATGGGTAGCATTTTGGTTGATTTTTTTACAGTATATAAACCCTTTTCAAGTCATTTCAATTAATTTTGATAAACAAGTATCTCATATTGCTTACAGTACCTGTTATTGCTTAAGTGGTGGGCAATATGTGACAAAAGGTCAATTTTTACGTGTATTTAGCTAGCCTCCCACCATGAGTAGGATGTGACACAAGGTCAATTTTTAAGCATGGTGTGTATTTACGTAACCCTTCTGCCATGAGCAGGATGTGACACAAAGTCAATTTTTAAGTGTGGTGTGTATTTACTTAAACCTTCAGCCATGAGAAGGATTTGACACAAGGTCAATTCTTATGCATAGTGTGTATTTAGAAGGTCACACTAGGCTCTTTTAAACTTACAATAGCATCTGGGTTAGGAGATGGAAAACTGAATTCAAACCTGTTAAACTGTAAAAATTGACCTTGTGTCACACTCTGTTCATGTGGATGGGGATACACATTCAGAAGGTTTTTACTTAATCTAGCATGTGGTTAAATTGGAGGAAAATCGGCAAAGAAAATCAGCTTTCTAAATCCTGGCTCTTATCCAGGCTTGAACACTGACTGCTGGGTAAAGAGGAAATACACAATGACAATAAGCCTAGTTTATTTAGTCTGGAAGAAAATTAACTTTTTATAAAAAATGTTCTTAGGGGTTTACTTATTCAAGGGAAGGGTTGCTGTATTTATTTGAATTAGTATATTGTAAAAATTGAAATTTTTGTTCACGAAAAGAAAATTGTGATTTCACCATAGTGCTTGGCACCATAATATCCAAAGGCTATATTTTTTTCTCTAAAATACACATTGCCAAAATATCTGGTGCCAAAATGTCTGGTGCCAACATTTCTGTATATGTTTTATTATCATCAATAAATGGCAATAAATAGGAATTAAAACAATTCAAAATTTACAGATTATACATATGGCTGTTTCGTAAGAGCAATAAAAAAAAACACATAATCAATAAAATCTAGTTATTTTTCAAATTCATGTTATAAAACATAAATATTTTTGTTTGATATAAAGATTGGAACAAATTTATTTTATTGAGACGAGATACCATTGTTAACAAGGTATGTTGTTTGTCTCTTTTTAAAAAAATGATTATTTCTTTACTTCACATTTATCTGTTTATCTCAACACAAATTCCCACAAATTCCTCTTCTCGTTTCTATCAGAGGATGCATCTCAGGCATATCTAGAAAATTATTGGTAACATCTTGGAGACATTTATTGATCCTTATTATCTCCCTTTGTTTTCTGTCCTTCCATTTTGTCTTGGAATTTTTTTTTTCTTTTAATTTCTAAAATAAAGTTCCCTTTCTTGAAAATATTTCTTTATAATCCATTAGAAATTGCATATTTTGCCTACAGTTCCTTGAGGTGACATTTCAGCTGTGGAAAACAAAGTACAAAAGGAGGAGATGTGGGAGGAGTTAAGAGAAGAGTAGAGAGAGGTGGGAAAAAAAACTATTTTAAGTTTAATAAATAAATGAATGAACAAATAATTATTGTGAAAAGGGTTTTGACTGAAAAATAATTTAAATGAGAAAAGGGGAGCTGGGGAAGTTAGAAATTAAAAAAATATATAAGAAATGGTGAATGTTAATGAAAACTTTGGGACTTAAAAAAAAAAAGGAAATAAAAGGAGATTACCTTGAGGAAGTGTTGCCTTTTCAAAATTGCTTCTTTATCTTTGTAATAAATATCTTATCATCTGCTAGAATTTTCCTTGGGAGCATACAATTTCAGCTTTGATAGCAAAAGGAGGGTTGTTCACACTTGAATTTTATTAGTCATTCATACTGTGAGGTACTCATTAACCTTCTTCTCATCCAGGAGAGTTCTTTCTTAATAAATGATCTTATTGTTTAAGTCTGCTAAGAAAACTAATGTGTACACATGGATTGTGCATAGAGTTGTGTATTTATGAATGTGGTTATCAGAAAAATGTTAGAGTTGTGAACACAAGAATAATGAAGAGAAATCCAAAGGTGCTTTGAAGCTATGAAGAAAACATGAAAATATTTCTGTGAGAAATTTTCCTCTAGGGTTTATCTTGAACTTTCATTGAAATTATCTTCTGCTAAACTTATTTTTACCTCCAAGCAATGGAGAGGTTTGTTTTCTAATAATGAATATGTTTTACTTGCCAAGTTCGACAGCGTGCATAATGTTTTTCAAACAGAGAATTGGGGATGAGTCAAAAATGGAAGTTAACTTTGACATAAATTTTTAGTCAGTGTTATATGTTTGCAGTATTATTTTGCAAAAAAAAAACAGAATCATACTCATTGAAGTACTTATGTAAGAGATGAATACTTGGAGTGCAGACACAGTAAGACTAATAGACAAATATTAAAAAAATCTACATAGTGCATTTTAAAAATGTATATTTTACAATGTCTGTTATTTGAAGGTCTACAATGAATGATTACAAATGGTCATTGCTTTTATCGATGTTTTAATAGGCGTGTTCCAAAATTTTCCATCCATTATCATCCTGCAACAACATCTTGTTAAAAATAAGACCGTTGTTAAAAATAAGTTTCTTTAGAATTAGATATTTACAAATTATATGTTTATTAAGTATTATATCAATTGTTATTGCATATTTTTGTATCATTTATTTTAAAGACAAAAACAGTAGGATTTATATGTAATGAAATTGCAAATCCTCATTTCTGGATGAAATAGTTCCTCTTAATTTTGGTTTTGTTTTGTGGAAATTCCATGGGTCCTGCTAGTAAAATATAAATCCATATAACAGAAAAGGGATTTACTAATTCATTTTTTATATTAACTACTGAAATGAAAATTATTTTATGAAGTTTTGTTGAGAAATTGTTTCATGAATTTTTGTTGAGAAATGAAAATTATTTTATGAAGTTTTGTTGAGAAATGAAAATTATTTTATGAATTTTTGTTGAGAAATGAAAATTATTTTATGAATTTTTGTTAAGAAATGAACATTTTTTTATGAAATTTATTTGAGAAATGAAAATTGTTTTATGAAGTTTTGTCGAGAAATAATGTAAATTTAAGTAAATAAGAGATTTATTGATTTTAAATAAAAATAAGTTTTTTTGTCCTGATATTTAGTGCTAACTAAGCAATGTGTTATGTAATTATTTAATATTTCCTGCTTGAAAATACCTATCATTTAATATTGTAATCCTTGTCACTGGCTTTCTATCACACAAATCATCATTGTAAGACAAACCAGATATGCTGGACACTGCTGGAGAAGCAGGAACAAACTCATAAATGGCATTCCCAATGGACACCAACACATGGACACACCAGTTATTTGTTATTTATTTGTTTGGTTTGTGGCATATCAACCTCAGTGGGTCATTTAATGCCAATAAAGTTTTGAAATAAATCAATTCTTAATGGATAATACAATTTTTTTATAAATACATTTTTCTATTTGACCCATAGATGGGACCCTAACAGGTACTACCACTCCGGGCCAGAGTGGACCAGGGAGCAATGGTGATGAAGGGGTGCTCCACATTCCCCAAACCTCCAAAACTGGAACCTCACCATCAGATAGAGTTTAACGTCATTCCCAGGACATGTAGACCCGCAGCCACCGCCTTCTAGCACCCATATGATAAAAAGGTGTTGGGGGGACACACCAGTGTAGGCTGACCAGCAAAAACTGACATCAATCAACTCTGTGGATTCTGAAGGCCATGTGGAAGACCTTCCAAGGGAAATGACTGATAGAAATGGCATTTTCCTATGGACACACCTGTATAGGCTGACCAACAAAAACCTGCATCAATCAGTGTATGGATTCTGGATGCCATGCAGAAGACCTTTCTGGGGTGATGACTGATAGAAATGGTTGGTGAGAGAGAGAGAGAGAGAGGGGGAGTCATGGGTATCCATACATTCAGCACAACCTGATGATGATGAGGATATGTTAATAATTATTCAATTCAATATTTTTTTAAATTTAAATTTTGTATCATTAGTTATAGCAATATGGCTTCCTGTTGATTTTTGTTTATTGATTAGAATGTTTATGTTTTGTTTTTTAATAATGATCAAAGAAAGGCTGAAAACAATTAAACTGAAAATTAATTCAGTATTGATTATTAATCATATAAAAGTAAAGAGGGAACACATCTTTTTAAAATTCAGCATTTACACTCCATGTCAGGCTATGAACTTATTGATCTACCTTCCTGTAACTTACTGATATTTCATTATTGATTGATTTTAATGGCATATCAACACATCTAGGCTTATTTTATGCCTCGAGGTTAGGACATTGCATCCTTTGTATGTTGATATTTAAATCTTTTTTACAGTTTTTTTCTTAAGAGATTTTTTTTTGTTCACACTCGTATCAAATATGAATAATTCTTCAACAGATCTATTTAACCAATAGAATGGGCCCTAACAGATACTAAATTCTGGGTCAGTATGGACCTGAAAGGGGTACTCCAAATTAGAACCTCACATTCAGATGCAGTTTGTGTCATAATCAGAACATACCTTTTTTTGTGGGGAGGGGATAACCACTCTGCAGAGGACACTACATACTCTGAACCTCAATGATAATATGTATTGCCTAGAAATCACAAGGTTATGGGCTTGATACCGGTTCTCACCAACTCTGCACATGAGTAGCACAGCTTGAGTAATCTGATCTGTGCAGTAAAGCAGTATCTGGGAGCTGATGGTATGTGTGGTGCTCATCTCAGCCAAAACAATCTCCCTGGTCTAGCATTAGCAAAAAGGGGATAGACTCCATCGCTGTTTGGCTGATACTAACAATAGGCCACTCTATGGACTTTACCAGAATTAACTTTTGAGGGCCGGGTTATCTCAGTCGGTAGAGCGTTCGGCTAGAAACCACAAGGTTTCTAGTTCAATACCAGCCCCCACCAACTCAGTGGATGAATAGCACAGGGATCTGTACAGTACAGTAAGGAGCTGATGGTAGGTGTGGTGCTCCATCTCAGATGCAAAAACAATCTCCTTAGTCTAGCTCTAGTGAAAAGGAGATAGGCTCCCTCGTTGATTGGTTGATACTGACTTTAGGCCACCCCGACGACTTTACTTTTACTTACTTATAAGTTTTTGTATGCAAACATTCAAGCAGAATTGATCACACTCTAGACCTCGAGGCTTACTGTCTGTTAATCTGCCACAGAGCACTTGGGGTGTCATTGTTTATCCATACTTTTACATTAAAGCATAAAAGTCTCAATCATGATTCTCTCTACTGGTATTCAGTTTGCTGTCCATGGCGATAAAGGTGGACAGCTATTTTTCCATTCTTTTATTGCCTTCGAAGTCAGATTTAGAATTTCAGACTTGAATAGCCTTGCTCAATAATGGTGATAATTTTGCCAACATTTTGAAGATGAAGTTGCAATAAAAGGACCATGATTGGCTCATTTCACAGAAGTTTAAAGGTTTGATTTATGATTGGCTGTTCTCTGACATGTACAACTTGGAACATGTCAATGATTGTATTTATGCTTGTGTAAGTGTTGGCAAACTCGTGTACCTGCTTTTTATGAAGGATTAATCTTTATGCATATAATCTCATCTATATTTTATGTGTTTGATAGCATCTGGAAGTATATGTGTCTAGGTTTTCTTTATATATATATAACTGATATAAGACCAGACACATTTAATCTTTATATATATATAATATATATATATATATATATATATATATATATATATATATGAGGAAGAATAAATAAAGAAAAGAAAGTACAGAATGGATAATAAAAGATGAATTTAATCAATATCACTTACACATTTGTTTTGGTCAGTTTATCTATGTGTACACGATTCAAACTATTATTATTATTAAATAAACAAATGAAATGAAATAATAATAATAGAAAAATGTAAAAATATTCCATACACAGAGAAAATTCGACCTTCATCAGAGTGAAATTTTATTTTGAAAGAAAAAATTTGTTGGAGAAAAACGGAGAATTTTTAAAAACGTTCAAAGAGAATTTTTAAAAAAATTCACTTTCAGGACGCTGAACGATATAGAGCCGTTAGCGAATCTCAAGAATTTGAATATTTAATTTTTCTAGGAATTATGGTGGATACAGTTATGTATTGCAAAAATAAAATGTTATTATTTATCCCTAACTTGTTGATAAGTCCTGGAACCGAGGAAAAGGAAAGAAAAAGTGAAATAAGTGTATCTATCATGTTTGTTTATGTTTTGCTAATAAATCGTGTACACATAGATAAACTGACCGAAACACATGTGTAAGTGATATTGATTAAATTCATCTTTTATTATTCATTCTGTACTTTCTTTTCTTTATTCATTCTTCCTCATATCGTCGGATTCAATTCCATTTTTACATATATATATATATATATATATATATATATAATGATCTGGTGTAAAAACCAATGCATTTAATTTTTTCTTCTACATGTGTGTGTATATATATATATATATATATATATAAAAGGTGTGTCAATAAAGTATTGAGATTGAAGCTGTATTTACCAAGATAGAAATGAACAATGAATGGAATGTTCATTTTTTTCAGAATTACAAGGTGTGTCAAAAAAGTGCCAAGTTTAAAGCTGTATTTACCAAGATAGAAATGAAGAATAAATGGAACATTATTTTTTTTCAGAATACAAGTTAAAAGTAAAGTTGTCGGGGTGGCCTAAAGTCGGTAGCCAATCAGTGAGGGAATCTATACCCTTTTCACAAGCGCAAGACCAAGGAGATTGTTTTTGCATCTGAGGTGGAGTGCCACATCCACCATCAGCTCCTTACTTTACCACTTAGATCCCCGTGCTACTCATACGCTGAGTTGGCAAGGGCCGGTATCGAACTAGCGACCTTGTGGCTTCTAGCCAAATGCTCTACCGACTGAGCTAATCCGGTTACTTCAGAATACAAGGTGTGTTAAAAAGTATAAAAAATCTCAATGCTTTTTTGACACACCTTGTATAATTATAGATATCTATCATACAAGACCTATGAGTGCCAAACAGTTCAGATTTGAACCATTAGACTGCTTACACTGTTGATTTTGTTTTGGAGAAGCAGTTAGACTTTTTTTTAGATGTAATGATAATGTTACATAATCTATGCGGTTGCATAAGATTATTGTCAATCCCCTGTATTTCTAAAGGGATGGCCCTTTTCATATCACGGCCGGACTTTCTATGGAATAGTACAGAAAGCCTGCGAAATACGTGAAGTCACGTAGGACCTGGTTGGGCCCTCTGTTTTCAGTTTGACGTCGGGCAGAGAAGATGTCCTGCCTTAACTGGAACTCACTGCATACACGCGCTATGTTAGTCAGATATTTAGTTACATGAAATGTATAGTTAAGGAAATAACCCAGTTTTGTGGTTGGTGAATGTCTTGGTAACAAGACTGATATAGAAGAAGAAATGAGTTAAGTGCGACCGACCACCAAGACGAAGACGAAGACGCTAGAAGTCAAGATGTTAGAAGAAGACGCTAGAAGAGAAGATATCAAAGACGTTAGAAGAAGAATAGAAGTAAGTAAAGTAAAATAACAGACAAATAGTGCAAACGTATGCCAAAGATTCTCTGGTTGGGTTACCAAGGTAAAAAAAAAAGCCTAATCTGGTTCATCATTTACAATAGCTATGAGAAGAATAGATTTATTCATTCCTTTCCAAAGGGAAATGCATACAGTTTCATCCAGGATTTGAAATGGGATGTCCAAGTCTATTTCCTATGATAACCATTACCTACATATATTCTCACCAAAAAACACAGTTTATTTTTCTTATACACACACCCAACACATATATATATATATACAATTATATTTCTCCAAAATAAAACAAATTTAGTTTTTTTTCTTATATATATATATATATATATATATATATATATATACACACATATATATATAGCCACATGAAGCTTCATTAACACACCAAGGTGAAGTATCAATTGAATGAAGTTGTTTGTGTTTTATTCGTTATTCCTCAATTTTTAATCAGACACAAATACATTTTAACTGAAGTAAGACTGGACACATTGTGTGTGTATATATAAGTGTGTGGTGTGTGTGTCTGTGAAGGAGAATTAGTTTGTTTCCCTGTGATGTATCTGAATAAATACCTGATGTTAATATTTGTATACAAATCACATTTAAATATTTATGTCTGTTCCCATTGCGTAAAGTTATTTAGTAAACATATCTTCATTTGGAATAGAGCCACATTAGTGCAGCTCCCTTGATAATCAAAATTCCCTTCACTAACAAATTGGTCTGCTAACCACACTAAGCATCAAAATATATTTACTAATATTAGTTTAGTATATTACAATGTCACAAGGGAGAAAAACTGTTTCACTTGAACTTGGCCAGCAAGAAAGATTTGCTTACTGTGAAACGATAAGCACCGAAAAATATTTAATCTTCTTAGTGTGTATTCACCAACCCCTCCATATGAGTAGGATGCAACACAAGGTCTATTTTTTTAAGTGGAGTTTAATAGGTTTGAATTAAGAGTTTTCCTTCTCTCAGACCATACCAAAGCTAAAGAGCCCAGTCTGTCCAACTATTCAACTATATCTGGGGGGAGAATAACTGGATTCATACCTTTCCCAAATATATTAGCGCTATGCAAAATGTGAACAGCCTTGTCAGGATTTGAACACATGTTGCCATGTTCATTTTCTATGGAGTACATAATTCGTGGGATGCCTACAAATTATGTACTGTTGTGTAGTAAAATTCAAATGACAGTACTATGATATCCATTATAAGAAGTTATTGACAAGAGTTAACCTTTCACTGAAGAGTAATTGTTACATAATTCGTGGGTTGCCTACAAATTATGTACTGTAGTGTAGTAGAATTTAAATGACGGTACTATGATATCCATTATAAGAAGTTATTGACAAGAGTTAACCTTTCACTGACCTAGCTGCTTATTTCTCATTGGCTAAAGGCAAAGCGTGTGAAGTAACAGAGTTAGTTAGATTTTGGCAGTTAGTTGAATGGAGCAGATGTAAGAGTTTGTTCCCAAGTATGCCATCTTCTCACCGCACGGTTGGACCCTTTTGGGCTTTGGTTTTTATAAAGACATATTTGAAAAATAAACAAAGTCTGGCTTCATTATTAAAAACAAAAGAAATGAACACAGACAACCAAGCCCAGCACAACATCAACCAGAGCTGGAAAGCAACCAATAAGAAGATGACCAGTCGACAAAATAGAACACACTTAAGAACTCTATTCTTCTCGCCTTTATATACCCAAGAGATGACGGGTATATAACATAATCATTGCACAATGCCACCTCTTTTTGCTTCTATATACAGTTGTAACTTTGGGTACTTAGCAAAATAACCCGGGAAGATTACCCGGTTACATTTCCTTTTGATGAAGAGAAATTCACATCTATCTCAGGAAGGACCTCTTCATTCAACTGTTGTGACATGATGGGCTGTGTAGAAGGAAAATCAATGAATCTCTTTAGAAATTTGGAAAGTTTTTATTGCTCTCTTCTCTCTAGAGTTTCCGTGGATGATTTTAGTCTTTGTCATTTTTATTTAAATATATTAGATTTGCATCTCTTTCCTCCAAGTACAAGCTGACTTTAACCTCCCATCTGACTTACTGACTGACTGACTGACTCTCTCTTTCTCTCTCTCTCTCTCTATATATATATATACATAAAATTTCAATTATTAGAAACAATAGTTATAAAAAAGTAGTTGATTGTTTGGTTTAATGGCATATAAACAATGGTAGGTTATTTAATGCCAAATCTTATTTTTTTCATATATATGATTTGTTTAAGAAATAATTTTCATGTGTTTTGATAAATTAATATAAATAATTTTCCTTAAATTCATTGATAAATTATTTATTTATTTATTTATTTATTGATCTACTAGGAAAAAAGAAGACAGGGTTAGGGTTTAGGGTTGGTTTAATGGGAAAATAAATAATTTATCAGTCAAGAGTGGTTCCCCTTTGATCATGTTCATAGGAAATAACCCACAAAAAATTATAACACTTGAAAGAGAAAAAGAAAAATTAAAAACAAGTTTTTAAATATTTTCATTTTCTCTTTCAAGTGTTATAATTTTTTGTGGGTTATTTCCTATGAACATGATCAAAGGGGAACCACTCTTGACTGATAAATTATTTATTTTCCCATTAAACTAACCCTAAACCCTAACCCTAACCCCATCTTCTTTTCTCCTAGTAGATCGATAAATAAATAATTTATCAATGAATTTAAGGAAAATTATTTATATCAATTTATTAAAACACATGAAAATTATTTCTTAAACAAACCATATATATGAAAAAAAAAAATTTGGCATTAGATAACCTACCATTGTTTATATGCCATTAAACCAAACATTCCATTATTTTTAACCAAATGGAGGAGTTAAAATCTGACAAATATTGGTTACAAACTCGTTGAGTAATTATACAAATCAAATAAACTTTACATAAGATGTGTATATGTAAAAAAAAAAAAAAAACTCGTAAAAAACTCTCGTCGATTTTCAATGCACGAGTGTTCATCCAATGAACAACCAACACAGTGTTTTGTTTATAGTAGTGAAGGCTTGTGTCGGACCATTCCACACTTTTTGGCACATTCGATAGAAAGAATTGGTGCACAAGGAATGCCATAAACCCAATCAACTACTGACCTCAAGATTTTTGAATTCAGAGTTTTCTTTCTCCTAGAATTGGTTACCTATCCAAGGTTAAAGAGCCCAGTCCACCCTATTATTTTACCCATAGCTGGAGGGAGAATATAGGGATTCATACCTTTCCCAAGGGTATTAGCCTTATGTGAAATGCAAACAGCCTTGTCTAGGATTTGAACTCGGGTTGACAAGACTCTAACCATTATACCACGCACCTCCATGTGTGTGTGTGTATATATATATATATTATATATATATTATAATAATGGAGATTGTGGGTTTTTCTGTCTGTAACCGAAACTATATCACTATACAAGTCACAATTCCCTTTGTTATTTACATCACATTTTCCATGATTTTATTTTTATTTAAACCTCAGTTATTAATAAAATTGTTTTACATTATTAATACTGTTGACTATGTCTACATATTAATAACATGCAATTGTTTTTATATATACAACAAAATAGCGGTTTACAGTGTGAATGGGAAGGCTAATTTGCATATTGATCTTACAAATTTGATTTTAATAAATATATACTTAATATTATTGATTTCTAATTGTTTGGTTTTATCTTAATGAATATAAGCAAAAATCTCGGGATAAATCTTAAAAGAAATCCCTGAACAAGAAGAAATAACTGTAATATTATTCTTTACTTCCTATTTTAACTAAATAGTTAAATTAGGAAAAGTTACCAATGAAAGACGGGAGTAACGGAAATTGATGGAAGAGTTAGTTTCAAAGTTGTTCTATTTTTTAATCATACCCCATCTGTTTCAAATCTTTTTATCTGTATTCTTATTCAGTTTCATTAGCCTTTCTAATTTAATATGATATTTTATTATATTAAAACTTAAATACTTGCACCCGGAGTGTGCATATATTTGCTAGTATATATAATGACCTTTCTTGATTTGCCCCTAATCATCAGAAATATGTTTATGTTATTAACTTCCTAATATCAACAAATCTGCACTAAGCAACTTGACAAATAACTAACATAATGATGAACGTAATGTCCTTAACATTACACATGGAGAGCAAACCAGTACTAGTGAGTTTTATTATCTCAACAGGCCCCACACTTCTGACCTCATACCAAATTAAGTTAAGCTTAGTAATCTTGGATGGTATAATAGTAATTTACTTGGGTTTTGCTGAGTTTAGCATAAAACTAGAAATAGTTGCACTCAGTATGAGTCCAAGTCACTAGAAGAGAGGATTAGGAAAGAAAGGATGAAAGAGGAAGAAAAGGAGTAAGGAAGAAAAAGAAAGGAAGGAGGGGGTAAGAAAGAAAAAGAAATGAAAGAGTAAGAGAAAAAAAGAAAGAAAGGAAGGAGTAAGGAAAAAAGTAGAAAGAAAGAAAGAAAGGAATGAATGATGGAGAAAAGGAGTAAGGAAGAAAAAGAAAGAAGAGGAAGAAAAAGAAAAGAGGAAGAAAAAGAAAAGAAGAAAGAGGAAGAAAGGAAGAAGGGGGTAAGAAAGAAAAGGAAATGAAAGAGTAAGAGAAAAAAAGAAAGAAAGGAAGGAGTAAGGAAAAAGGAGAAAGAAAGAAAGAAAAAGAATGAAGAGGGAAGAAAAGGAGTAAGGAGAAAGAGGAAGAAAGGAAGAGGTAAGAAAGAAAAAAATGAAAGAGTAGAGAAAAAAGGAAGGGATAAGGAAAAAGAGAAAGAAAGAAAGAAAAAGAATGAAGGAAGAAAAAGAAAAAGAAAGAGGAAGAAAGGAAGAAAAGAAATGAAAGAGTAAGAGAAAAAAAAAGGAAGGAGTAAGGAAAAGAGAAAGAAAGAAAAGAATGAAAGAGGAAGAAAAGGAGTAAGGAAGAAAAGAAAGGAAGAAAGAGGAAGAAAGGAAAGAGTAAGAGAAAAAAAGAAAGAAGGAGTAAGGAAAAAGGAGAAAGAAAGAAAGAAGAAAAGAATGAAAGAGGAAGAAAAGGAGTAAGGAAGAAAAGTAAGGAGAAAGGAAGGAGGGGTAAGAAAGAAAAGAAATGAAAGAGTAAACAAAGAAAAAAGAAAGGAAGGAGTAAGGAAAAAGGAGAAAGAAAGAAAGAAAGAATAAAGAGGAAGAAAAGGAGTAAGGAAGAAAAGAAAGGAAGAAAGAGGAAGAAAGGAAGGGGGGTAAGAAAGAAAAAGAAATGAAAGAGTAATAGAAAGAAAAAAGATAGGAAGGAGTAAAGAAAAAGGAAAAGACAGAAAGAAAAGAATGAAGAGGAGAGAGAGAAGAAAGGAAGGAGGAGGTAAGAAAGAAAGAAATGAAAGAGTAAGAGAAAAAAAGAAGGAAGAAGTAAGGAAAAGGAGAAAGAAAAAAGAAAACGAATGAAAAGGAAGAAAGGAAAGGAAAGGAAAGGAGTAAGGAAGAAAGGAAGAAAAGGAAAGGAGAGGAAGAAAGGAAGGAGGGGGTAAGAAATAAAAAGAAATGAAAGAGTAAGAGAAAGAAAAAGAAAGGAAAGGGTAAGGAAAAAAGGAGAAAGAAAGAAAAAGAATGAAAGAGGAAGAGAGAGGAAGAAAGGAAGGAGGGGTAAGAAAAAGAAATGAAAGAGTAAGAGAAAAAAGAAAGGAAGAAGTAAGGAAAAAGGAGAAAGAAAAAAGAAAGAATGAAAAAGGAAGAAAAGGAGTAAGGAAGAAAAAGAAAGAGGAAGAAAGGAGGGGTAAGAAGAAAAAGAAAGAAAGAGTAAGAGAAAGAAAAAAAAAGAAGTAAGGAAAAAAGGAGAAAGAAAGAAAGAAAAAGAGTAAGGAAGAGGAAGAAGGAAGAAAGGAAGAAAGGAAGGAGGGGGTAAGAAAGAAAAAGAAATGAAAGAGTAAGAGAAAAAAAAGAAAGAAAGGAAGGAGTAAGGAAAGAAAGAAAGAAAGAAAAAGGATGAAAAAGACAAAGTATAATAGAAAGGGAAAGTAGACAAAATATTTTGGAGAAGGAAATGAAAAGTGATATTTCTTTTTTATAATAAAAGAATCAATATGTGTGCATGTGTGTATGTGTGAGTTTGCACAACCATTACACCCTATAAAGTATCTTTTAGGATTGCACAGTGAGCAACAAAAAATACTTATTAATATTGGCTTAGTATTGCACAACTTATAAAATTTAAAATTATCACACAACATTGTTTTGTTTTTGTTTAATTGCATATCAACCTTCATGAATTATTTGATGCTAAAGCCATCTATGTCGAGTAACTGTGGTGGTACTATTTAACCCATAGCTAGGGGAAGGAAGGGGTTCATACCTTTCCCAAGAGTTATAATCTGAAAGTAAATGTAGTAGTGCAACTAGTGTTTTAATTTGCTTACTCCAATGTTGCAGTCCAGTATGTTAGCCATTGTGCTACAAGAATTCTCTCTTTCACACAACCTTGATAACTATGAGGGTGAGTCAAAAAGTAGTGCCATTTTGTTTAGGACAAGTATAGTTGGTTGGTTTGTTTATTGATTTTAACGGCATATCAACCCATCCAGGGTTATATCATGCCTAGCGGTTGGGGTGTTTATATATTGTGTATTCATATATATACTTTTAGTAATTGGTTTTAACAATGTGTTAGCATTATTGGGAATTATATTGTATGGCATTGATTTGTTTCATGTCTATATTCTATGGTATAATTTTATTTCCCTTAAAAAGGAGAAAATATCCCCAATGTTAACATTTTCAAATAGATCCTTCATATTGTTTGCTTTAAAATAATGGTTTCTGATGGGAGCAAAAAATCTGCATTCCATCAATAAGTGTTTAACTGTCAGGGGTGTTTGACATGTTTCACATTGTGGTTGTTGTTCTTGTTTGAGTATATAAGAGTGTGTTAGTTTTGTTTGAGTATATAGGAGTGTGTTAGTTTTGTATGACCAATGCATAATCGGGACATAATGACTTGTTCCTTTCTAGACTTCCTTAAAGTTGGTCTGCAGCCTCCCAAAGTCGGTTGGACAAGTATAATTACCAACACCGGAACATGTATCATACATTAAAATGAAACTGATCCTCTATGGATCCACCCCTCCTTCCCCACATAGTCACCATTTCTCTCAATAGCAATGTTCCACCTTTGAATGAACACATGTATCCTTGCCCTGTAAAATTCTATTAACTGTTCTTTGAGCCACTTCTTCACTACAGATTTCACTTCCTCATCACTGGAATAATGTTTGCCTCTCTTGAAAGAGGGTTTGAATGGCAAACATTATTCCATTGATGAGGAAGTGAAATCTGTAGTGAAAAAGTGGCTCAATTTAAACAGAATTTTACATAATTTTGATGTATGATACATGTTCCTGTTTTGGCAATTATACCTGCCTAAACAAAATGGCATTACTTTTCGACTCACCCTTGTATTAAGCTTTTAAATTGTTGTCCATAATTAATCTTTTAACATGAAGAGAATTCAAGAAGAAATTTATGTTGGTTAGATTTAATGGCATGTCAACACTTGTTAGGTTATTTTATGCCGAAGACATTTTGTTTTATTCATTCTTGTTGAGTATTCATTTTTTTTCAAACTCAGTTTTTTCAACACATTTTATAATACTCATTTTTTTTATCTATTTAACCCATAGATTGGACCCTGACAGGTACTGCCACTCTGGGACAGGGTGGACCTGGGAGTAATGGCGACAAAGGTGTACTCCACATTCCCCAGAGTTACAGAATTGGAACCTCACTAATAAATGCAGTTTAACATCATACCCAGAACACTAAGACCCTCATTCCACGCCTTCTAGCGCATATGTGATAAAAAGGATTGGGGTTTTCCATGAGAGCAATAGGTTTGTGACAATCATGTAGGTGCTAAGGATTGGCCTGATCAGCCAATTGATCAGAGTTTAGTATAAGTAATGTTGCATATCATGTGTTGCATACCTTTTTTACTTACTTCTATTTTTCTTCTGTTCATCTTTTCTATCTTACGTTCTTCTTCTAGCGTCTGGTCTTCGTCTTGGGGACTTCGTGTCTGGTCTTCCATTGGGGATTTCTCTTTATCAGAAGCCCTGTGTCATTGGTAGTTTTTCAATAACACAAGACTTCGATTTACTTAGATCATATTTTATTTTGAAATCCCCACCAGACTACCTGCACAGATTGAGTCGGCAGCGTGCATAACACAACTGACCACCGTCATGGTTTTGACCGATCTAACTAAAATCTCTTTCTAATCTAAACTGGAAGAGGGTCTTCTCCACCGATTCTCACGGTATCCACCGGAAGGAGGATCAGGACTGAGGTCAAGCCTTGTCATTCAATCCTTCAAGGCCGCCGGCTGAACTTATAACAGCCATTTTGGTTTCTACACTACTGTACATAAGTATTAGGAAACTAATAATTATATAACACATGGACTGCTCAGTCACCAGGATTCCATTCTTAAGTATCATTTGTCACCACCCACGTCGAACAGGTAGCCCCATTGGGGGCATTTTACCCTTCTGCAGAGGTGCAGTCAGCGTATTCTACAGCTCCAGACAACAGGGCGGAGAAATTTATCTAATGAATTCTGGATGGTATATTTTAGGGATCTTCGATTACATTTTTGCTGGTAGTAAAAGTATTATATTTATGTATTGATATTCACTACAGAATTAAGTGCAGTGACAAAGGAGATTATGTTAAGAAATAAATGTTAGTTGTGTAAAATAAATGCTTTTTACCATTATTTAGTTACTTGGTGTACCCTACAGGAAATGCATCAATAACTCAAATAATGAGTATGTGCATCTATACATGTTTTTCTTTCTGCACACACACACACACACACACACACACACATATATATATATATATGTGTGTGTGTGTGTGTGTGTGTGTGTGTGTGTATGGAAACTGACTATCATATAAAGGATCTGCTAAGAAGTGGGTATGTTTGGGTGTTTTTGTATACAAATATACAGCTTGATGTTTTGAAGGAAGTTTTCGCAAAAGTAAATATTTATATGGTTAAGTACATAATAAGATTTATGGTGTGGTTAAAAATGACAGATATAAAATCATTTATATATTCTAAGACTATGAATAATATGTATATGTGTGTGTGTGTAAATATATATATATATATATATATATAGATAGATAGATAGAAAAGAGAAATTAAGATTACTTCTTTTCTGAATATTTTTATGTATATATGTATAAACTTTGTTCTTGTGAACGTTGTTTTTTTTGTATTTTGAAGCATTGGAAAACAGAACAAAAACAAGAAAAACAGAACAAAAATCATAATTTTAATATTCAATTTTTGTTCTGTTCCAGGTTTGATCAATTCCGATATTTCGAGTGAACCTTCACCCTTTTTCAAGGTATATGAGACGGTCTGGAGAAAAAAAATGAAATGCTGTATATGAGGGTAAAAAATAATTAAAATTATATATGAAGAGTGATACATGTTATACACACACACATATATATATATATATATATATATATATATATATATATATATATATATATATATATACATTTACTAACCCCTTCACACAAGCAGGATGTGACACATGGTCAATTTCTTAAGTGTAGTAACAGATTTGAATTCAGAGTTTTTCCTTCTCACAGACTGGTTACCTAGCCAAGGTCAAAGAACCCAGTCTGACCTACTATTTACCCATAGATAGAGGGAGAATAATTGAATGCATACCTTTCCCAGTGGTATTAGCATTGGGTTGACAAGTCCATTTCCTATGACTCTAAACATTACACCATGTGCCTTTCAATTAAAACATTTTTTCTTTCTCATTTTCACCTTTCTGTTTGTTTGTTTGTTTTTTTACCTTTAATTCTTTCATATGATTTAAATATAAACCTATATATATGTATGCGGTATAAAACTTTATTCTGTACTATAAACAATGATTTATCAATGGGTATATATATATATATATATATATATATATATATATGTTATTTCCTAGTTAAGTAACATGAATGACCCAGAAAAAAACAGAACCCAAATTATCTATTTATTTTCCCATTAAACTAACCCTAAACCCTTGTTGGACTTAAACTTAAAAAAAAATTAAAATTAACAGTTTTACTTACAAAATTTGTAGGTTCTGTTTTTTCTGGGTCACCCTGTAATATCATGTTACTCAACGAGGAAATAACTTGTGAGTTTCATTGTTAAGGTAAGCCATATACTTCTGGCCTTGTGCCATATCTAAGGAAAGCATAGTATAGTATATAACTAAATATATATATTATATAGTATTTGTATATCAACTGTCAAGCAATGCTACCTGAATGGCATAAAGGTTAGCAAGATGATTGTTAGAAATTTTGATGTCTCAGTGGGTGTCCTGTACTTTGGGCATTGTGCAAGGCTAAGCTTAGTAAACACTGATATTCTACCCCAGTGATTTCCATGTGTAATAAAACACAACTTTAAAAACACATACAAATCCATACATTCTTATATATATATATATATATATATATATATATATATATATATATATATATAGAGTTGTAAATAATTGTTAAATAAACACTTAAATTTAGGCGACGTGTCGACTATCACCATCTCAAACAGATTGTTTGTCTACTTCATATATATATATATGTGTGTGTGTGTGTGTATGCATAATTAATGTATTAATTTACCAGTGTATTAAAGATATGCATATATACTCACTCATATTAGGATAGAATGCCTTAAAGACATTAAATTGACATTGACATGAAATGCTCTCTTATTCATATATATAATATATGTGTACATACACATACACATAAATAAACACACACACACACACATAAACACACACACACACACACACACACAAATAAAACACACACACACAAATAAACATAAACATACATAAATAAACACACACACACATAAATAAATACACACATACACATAAATAAACACACACACACATATTATAATGCCCAATATGCAACACACTTATTAGCCATGACTCATGCACTGTCACACATAGCTTCATACTAAAATTTATGAACTAAACACTTATGTTTTATATATATATATATAGACTTCATAGTAATGCATACAATGCCACACATGCACATATATGTACACACACTCACAAATAGACACACACACACACATATATATATATATATATATATGCACAGACATATACACATATATATTTAACTCATGACTCATACACACCAGGTATAAATAACCTCATCACAGCCTAACAAATGCAATATGTACTTATATGATCTGCATATATGTTATAGTATTATATATATATATATATATATATATATATATATATACATTCACAGCACCACTCACATACACTCATATGTTTGTATGAATATAAATAAATGCTATAATTTATGTACCACTCTCTTAAGTTTATTCTTGTATTTGTTTTCAAATTCTGCTATTAGCAAGTAACTGTAAGGAAACTTAAGACTATCGTCGCCCAAATTTGAGTGTTTATTTAACAATTATTTATGACTTAGCTGATTCCAGCAATTACCTATTTACTGATGATCTACAGAGGAAAACTTTCATACATTGAATTTGTCATAAATCTGTGATAAAACCAGTGGAGATTAGCAATTTCATGTTCATCTCAAATGGATTCTGGTTTCTTAAAGACTTTGTTTCGGTAAAAATTACCAGTGATACACCTGCTAGAACTCTAAGCTGTTTCTTTATTGCTTCTTGTCAGAATTGAACTACTAAGATAATGATAACCAATTTCCGAAGATGAGATTTTTCCTTAGCTGACCCAAATTCCTTACTTATCCACTTTGTCCGATTAAAGAAACACAAGCAGAATGAGAATAGGAAAAAACCCCCCACCAAAAAAAAAACCCAGCAATGTTCAAATTCTGAGTAAGTTTTATCTTAAGGCTGGTCATCTGGCTAACATCTACCTATCCTCATTTCAGCTCTCCTAGTTGACCACAGGATTAAAATGGAACAGTGTCTATGTTTATACTCAATCTATCTGATTAAGTTTGGGTTCGATATTTCACTGGTTCATTTTATTGGAACTAATTTGCCCTTTTGAATGATTCCTTCTTCTTAATTTGTCTCTCTCTCTTCTCTGGCCTTATGATGGAAAAAAAAGCATCCATTTTATGTTACACAGGATTAGGTCCATTGTCAAGACTCTCTCGGGATAAAAATCATCAAAGCGAGACTGAGACCTAATCAGAAAAGACACAAAACTACTTCTGCTAACACTGGACAAAATAAAATTGGTCTTTTTTTTTTATCTCCCCTTAGCACTTAACAATATTAAGAATCCCTGAAAGCACACAAGCTGAAATATAAGGATCAAAACAACATAGATAAGGAGACTATTTTTAATAGTTTATAGAATAACAATAATACCATGTTAAACTTATTATACAATAGGTCTTTAGATCATATAGACCTATTGCGTAATAGGTTCAACATGGTAGTAAGTTCTGTGAATTAAGCACCATAAAACACTGGAATCATCGGTTGATCCTGAAAAGATTGCAAGATCAAAGCTGTAAACTTTCGCACATGCCAAAAACATAAGCAAACTATTTTAGTGAAGATCGACATAAAATCGACTTCATTGATATAAGAAAAGTCTTCAAAGTATTACTCTCGTGTATCCCATCCATTTTGGCTTTTGATTCGCTGATAAAAGTTCTTACATTCTTACATCAATGAATATGACAAGAACATTAGAATTGATTACCTGATAATTAGTTGTAATTGCTGTCTATAAAAGAAAGGACATTTTCTTGGGTTTATACAATCCATTCTCAGATTTTAAAAAAATGGTGAATCAGGAACTAAACCTTCAAAGCTTCTGTGAAGTAACAAAATACGAGAATACCGACTTTTCTCTTAGAAGTATAAAATTGAATATCTCCTTTTTAATGTGTTTAATTCTTTCGCATAGATATTGCTTCTTCAGATCAAAAATGGTAAAAGTGCCCAATCCTCACTAAGTACCATAAGTAAACATAAATTAGTGCATATTGATTTGCTGAGGTTTTGGCGATCTCTGAAATTCTATTATTCTTCAACAATGTGCTGTTAACAACTGAAAAAGAAAAAAGAGCTATAAAGATTCCTTGATTCCAGCAATAGTGTTATCCAGAAACTAATACGTGCATTGAGTATTATATAGAAGATTGTTAGTATTATCTGCATTATTTGGACTATTGTCCCCATCTTCATTGTTATTTGTACAACGTTTCGGCCAATATACCCTCCGGCCTTCTTCAGGTATTTCTTCTCGGACTCGGGAACCTTCTTTTCGAACTCGGGAACTTTCTTGTCATAATCGGGAGCCATCACGGAACTTTGAACCTAACCCTTTATTTAGTCCACAGGGGTATCCTGTTCTCATTCCGCTAACCATAGCTGGGGTAGGAGTTGTGTTAATCATTTTTCTAACTGCTTCTTCTAACCGGGTCCGACAAGAAATACCTGAAGAAGGACGGAGGTTTGGTTTGTTTTGTTTTACGGCATATCAACCTCAGTGGGTCATTTAATGCCGATAAAGTTTTGAAATAAATCAATTCTTAATGGATAATACAATTTTTTTATGAATACATTTTTCTATTTAACCCATAGATGGGACCCTAGCAGGTACTACCACTCCGCGTCAGAGTGGACCAGGGAGCAATGGTGATGAAGGGGTGCTCCACATTCCCCAAACATCCAGAACTGGAACCTCACGATCAGATAGAGTTTAACGTCATTCCCAGGACATGTAGACCCGCAGCCACCGTCTTCTAGCACCCATATGATAAAAAGGGGTTGGGGCTTGCCATAAGGGCAAGAGGGTTGGGAAAATCATATAGGTGCTAGGGCTTGACGTGACCAGCCGATTGATCGGAGGGGTCCTCTCCGACCGCCCGTCTAGCCCAAGATAGGGCCAAAGTGGAGTATTGCATGTTATGAACTGCTCATCCACCTGGGCTCTATCCTTAAGCATCACGGGTTGCCACCCACGGCCAACAGGTGGCCCCATTGGGGGAGTCTTACCCCTCTGCAGAGGTGCAGTCGTTGCATTCTAACGCCCCAGTCGACAGGGCGGGAAGGCCGGAGGGTATATCAGCTGAAACGTTGTACAAATAACAATGAAGATGGGGACAATAGTCCGAATAATGCAGATAATACTAATCTTCAAACCTCATCTCAAACATTCAGAGAAATAGAAGATTGTTATTATATATTTTTGTTTGATGAAGTCTCGTTGAACAAGTTTGCCGAAAAGTATCACACAATTCAGATTTACTTTTTGGCGGGCTTCTTAGCGGCTTTCTTGGCGTTTTTTTTTAGCCATGGCCTTCTTGGTTGGTTTTTAGCGACAACCTTCTTGGGCTTTGGCTTAGCAACCTTTTAGGGTGATTTTTTAGCTGCTTTGGGCTTCTTGGCGGCTGGTTTCTTTGCCTTGGGTTTCTTGGGAGATTTAGCAGCCTTGGGTTTGACTACTTTCTTAGCATTTTTTGTATTTATTACTGTTAAGGGTCAATAAATAATAACTCAACACGGAGATAAAATGTAGAGAACAGATGTATTCAGCAATATATCAATGTACAAATGAATAGGGTTTCCTTGTTACAGCATACACGAAGAACATGTGTCTGCTACTTCTCACTTGAGTAGCTTTGCTCTGTTTAATATACCTTTGGGTAAGTCTATGTTCGTGTCCTAGGTGAGTCACCTACAACAATTACAATGACAACAAAAGGATTTATATGTAATAAAATTGTAAATCATGTTTCCTTGCTTAAATAACTCCTCTTGATTTTTTCATTCTATGGAATTTCCACACATTCTAATTGTTATTATTATAAGTGGAGTGTTTCTTGTCAGGCACAAGTGTAGGGCACTCAGTAAGAATCAAATCCATTGCATAGTTCTAATAGTCTTATTGATTAGCTGCTTACCATTACCCAATGGTGGGGTACCTCAAAGGGTATATTAAACAGAGCAAAGCTACTCAAGTGAGAAGTAGCAGACACATGTTCTTCGTGTATGCTGTAACAAGGAAACACTCTTCATTTGTACATTGATATATTGCTGAATACATCTGTTCTCTACATTTTATCTCCGTGTTGAGTTATTATTTATTGACCCTTAACAGCAAACCATTGCTAGGGAGTTTTATACATCTAGCCTTGTGCCAAACTAAGTTGAGCTTAGTAAATGGTAACCTTTACCCAATGAAAAAAAATCCAAATAGTTATTATCTAATATTCATCTAGTCTGGCACAAGATCAGAGATATAGGGCTCTCAGTGAGAATAATATCCACTATGCTGTAGTAATGGTCTGTTGAACTAATTCTCACTATTACCCAGTTGTGGAGCATCAAAATACATATTTACTCATCTAGTCTAGCATAAAGATACACATATGAGTCACATAGTGAGAATCAAACTCACTTCAGTAGTACAGACCTTTGAAACTGTCTGTATAACAACAGAGTGCACATACTTTCAACAAAAAAAAGAACAAAGTTCACAAAAAGAACTCAATGGAGGAGGTTAAAAAACATTTTACCCCTCATTTTCCATAAGAAAAGCTAAATTAAAATATAAGGATAAAAATAAATCAAATATTGAAAAATTGATTAAGAAATAAAACAAATTAATAAAGGATAAACCATAATAAAATTAAAGAAAAGAAAAATACAAACAAGATGAATAATGAAAATAAACCACTTAAAAACAAGAATATGTAAAGAATAAAATATAGAAAAATATCATTTGAGGAAGAAGCTATTTCGGCATTTGTTTCATTATTTTCCATTATGACGGACAAGGCCTTCGACATTAGACTAATCCCAGAGTTCAGCGGAGCTGCGACCGATATGCCAAAATAGCATCTAGCAAACAAAATGTAATTCTGATTCTACCAAGGACACTGTAACACTTGAGAAGAATTTTGACAAACTAAGTCCATCGTGTTTTCCACCTCGCCACTTTCCAACTGTCTCTTTTTATACTCGGTCTGGCTGAGACACATCACAACTCTTGTCTCGCCAGCTATGAGACTTTCCACTACAAATTGCGGCCTCAAGGACACTCACGATTTTACAACTAGTCGGACTGGTCACATTTCTGCTTCTGCCCACACGTACAACATGCCACTCACTGTCTCTTCAACCGACGGACCGTTGTTGGCTCATCACAGGTTTGTGAATTTTGCCATTCAATCTTGCTACAAGAATCTTTCTTAATTTATATATAAATATAAATAAGAGATGCATTATTTTAACTTTTTAAATCCCAGGTAATGCCGGGTAGCTCTGCTAGTGTCTTTTATATATATATATATATATATATATATATATAAAAGTGAACAAATGTGAAAATAAGAATCAATTTTTAAATTTTTTTAATTTGATTCATACAGATTGCTTTGAATTACATTTGTTTTTGCATAATGATGAAAGTTTCAAATTGTTGTAAATAAGAAAAGAATTAAATACATTTTCTGAATTCAAATATTGAATACTTACAAATATGTTGGTCAGAATTACATTAAGAAACTAGTTGTAATAATTCATATACTAATAGAAAATTCTTGATTGAAGGATTGAAAACACAACTAAGAAGGTTCAAAAGAATGCCAATTGAAATCTAATGATAAACTAACAAAAATAAGAATAGTAGTTTGAATAATTCATGGAAAAATGACAAAAATTTACCCCAGAATTTAGTGAGGAATTCGAGAGAACATAGCACCTAAAATGTTGTAATATAAAAATTGAAAAAGAGTTAAAAAAACAAAAAACAAAATATGAGGATTTTATTGTGAGCGACTTGTAAAACAATGTGTATTTTTTTGCAGTTGTCTAAAACATTCAGCTGCAAATAAAAAAAAAAGAAATCCAAAATTTACCTACATTCTACTGATCTTGTCAAAGCAAACGTATATATTTAGCTGGTGACAAAATTCATCTGATCATAATTCTGTTAAGTAGAAGTTTGTAGAAAATGCAGGTGATTGCTTAAGTTTTGGGAAGTTTTTAGATAGCAAACAATGATTTTACAAAATCTTATTTTGTTTAGAACAAGGTTGGATTTCAGGAAAACTTCTAGTGGCAAATCATTTTAAAAGTGTCAGTAGTCCATTAAGTTAGTGTTACTTTTAAAATTTAAAAAAATCTATAAGACATAGTTCAGGTTGGATTTTAGGAAGGATTCTATGGGAAAAATCAATTAAAAATAGTAATAGTCCATTAATTTGGTATTACTTGTAAAATAAAAGTTTTATTATGAGACACACTTCAAATAGAATTTAATGAAGCATTCCATGGGAAATCAATTAAAAATAGTAATAGTCAATTAATTTGGTATTACTTGTAAAATAAAAGAGTTTTATTATAAGACAGACTTCAAATAGAATTTAATGAAGCATTCTATGGGAAATCAATTAAAAATTGTAATAGTCAATTAATTTGGTATTACTTGTAAAATAAAAGAGTTTTATTATGAGACACACTTCAAATTGAATTTAATGAAGTATTCCATGGGAAAAATCAATTAAAAATAGTAATAGTCCAATAATTTGGTATTACTTGTAAAACAAAAGAGTTTTATTATGAGACACACTTCAAATTGAATTTAATGAAGCATTCCATGGGAAATCAATTAAAAATAGTAATAGTCCATTAATTTGGTATTACTTGTAAAATAAAAGATTTTTATTACAAGACACACTTCAAATTGAATTTAATGAAGCATTCCATGGTAAATCAATTAAAAATAGTAATAGTCCATTAATTTGGTATTACTTGTAAAATAAAAGAGTTTTATTATAAAAATCACTTCAGATTAAATTTCAAGAAGCCTTACATGAGAAATCAATTAAACATATTGAAAGTACATTAGTTATATACTCTTATTATCAAATTCTCATGTCTCTACTTTTGGGTTCTGCTCCTCTCATCACCATCTTTCATTGGGTCATATTAGGCTAAACATGATCTCATCAGGGTTATCTCTCCCTGGTTCTGGGTTCCTTTATTATTCTTGTTTAATCAGGAACATGGAGACATATTTCTGTGTACACGTTTTTTGTTCATTTCCCTGATTCCTGAACATTCTTAACCATGCATGCACACAAAAATCAGTCACAGAGATAGGATACATCTGTACACAATCAGCATTAGCTTAACTCTAAATCTATATAATTCAAGGCTGCTGCTAATCAAAACTCAAGGAACTTACTTCCTCTATCTTTTTCCAGTGTTATCATTGATTTTAAAATCTAACTACACTGCCTTGTAAAAATGATAGGCTGTGTCTATCATTATGTAACACATTAATTTAGTGTTGCTTTTTAATCAAAATAATTTTCTCACTCAGGATGTGTGGATATACCACAGAATAATTTAATTGTTACAATGTTTGATATGTTTACTTAAGAGTTATTGCTAAATAGTTCAATATGTAAAAAGGAAATTGTGTTCATTGTACATTTATATTTACATTTCTTGTGTAGTTGTTTCATAAGAGTTTTTTTTGCACACATTTGTATAGTTTCAAGTATTCCTATCTAATACTAATAATTATATGTTTTCAAGTAATTATTTCTATTCAGTAATAATCCTTTGTTTGCACACAGTTATATGCTTTCAAGTAACTAATGATAATTCTTAGTAAACCATTATAGCTTCAAGTAAATATTCTTAATTCAAATAATTTGCAGTTATATGGCATATCTAGGTAGTAATATCTCATCCACAGAAAGCGATGTTAATACACAAATAGAAAAGGCATGGTCGACCACAAACAAATTATCAGTCATATAGAAATCCAATCTCACCGACAAGTTAAAGTGACAATTCTTCCAGGCTGTGGTTATATCAGTACTGCTGTATGGCTGCACCACTTGGACCCTAACGAAGCACCTTGAGAATAAGCTAGATGGGAGCTGCACAAGAATGCTGTGTGCGGTCTTGAACAAGTCATGTAAACAGCACCCCACAAGGAAGTAGCTGTATGGCCACCTGCCCCCCATCTCACAAACCATCTGGGTGAGATGGACAAGGCATGCTTGCCTCTGCTGGAGAAGCAAGGATGGGCTCATAAGTAATGTTCTCTTGTGGAAGCCAACATATGGACATGCTAGTGTGGGCTGGCCACCAAGGACCTACATTGACCAACTAAGCGAGGATGCTGGATGCTGCACAGAGGACCTCTCTGGCACAATGATTGATAGGGAGGGTTGGCGAGAGATTGTCATGGATATCCATGCTAATTGCGCGACATGATGATGATTCCTGAATATAAATAACTTTTAAACAAATTTATTTGACCCATAGAGGGGACTATAACAGATACTAACACTGCAGGTCAGAGTGTACTTGGGAGTAATGACAATGAAGGGAGTACCCTCACTCTTCAGCACTACAGTCTCACTATCAGATGCAGCTAAGTGTTATAGCCAAGACACCCCTTTAGGGAAGGGTCTTACCCCTCTACAAGGGATACAGTCAGCATATTCTAAGCCCCACTGACACAGCTTTGAAAAAATGAAAAGAGTGTTGGAATAAATTCATGAGGTCCCAAGGGAACTACCTTGAACCATCCTATGGTGCCATTGGTTTAGTAATTTATCAATTTATTTTTGTTACATGGCTGGATACTTTTCGGACACACCTTTTATTTTCACTTGATTTTGCTGGCAAAAATAAAAAATAATAATAAAAAGATTTAACTAAATAATAAAGTAGATATGTTACTTACCACTAGAGTATCTAATTCCTTCATTTGAGCAGCAATTTGAGCCGTGAAACTCCCATTTGATCTTTTGCAAACGTTTGTCCCTCTCTACTTAAATTATTGATATACTTCAGCACATAATTGACTGATGTGTTGAAATTATGCAATCCGCTTATCAGTACTCGATACCAATCAATATTTTAAGCTGGTCAGTGTATGTGAGAAAGCTTTTAGGCTACAGGCATGAAAACTTGATCCTCTTCGGATCTGTCTTGATCAAGCAATCAAATACTAAGTAACTATTATTTTCTATTGAACTGTAATGTGGCCAGTCCATATCCCATTTTACGGTTCTATACATTCCACGAATCAGTATTGTTGTTATGATCTGTGCAGTATAGCATAATATTTCATTGTATTCCAATTACAATGATCTTCAGGGTTTGTATTTGATGCTAACTAAACTTGCAAATGAAAACTGACTGTAGAAATCAAGATGTGTGCAGTGTGTCCGGTTTTCCACTGAAACCATTGGTGATCGCATTACGGTTGAAATTAAGATGCTCAGAATCTTTGCAGATGAATAGATCCCAAGGAAACGTTTTGAGTAGTGAGTAGAAGTGGGAGGAGAGGAAGAAAGGAGGGTAGGATAGGAATAGGAGGACAGAAGGAGGTTCAGAGAGAGAGAGAGAGAGAAGGGGAAAAAAAGGAGGAAGAAGAAGAAATAAAGGTTGTAAACAAGATGACCAGTGTCTATGGAGTTGAATGGATTTGGAAGGAAGTGTTTTGAGGAAAGAGTAGGAAAGGCAGCAGGAGAAACAAGTTGAAAAAAGAGAAAAAAAGATAAGAAATAGAGGAAGAAAAAATTAAGAAGAATGTAGAAGAAGACTGTAAATAAAATAAAAAAGATACAGCAATTATTTGTGTATAATACACATTTTTCTCCCAGATTTTTTAAGAGTCTCATGAAAATAAATGCGTGGGTCATTCAAGAAATAAAGTGAATATTGCTTAAGGCGTTGGCAATAAAAAGCAGTGGTTACAACTACATCTTTTTCAAGGAAATCAATAGTGACCTTGTCCTTTCATGTCCCAGAAGACTGTTAGCATAATTTTCTTTACTGGAGAGTGTCATATAGTACCAAAATAATGGGTATGGGATCATCTGTTTTTCCTATAAATAATGTGTGACAAAACCTCAGAGAAACAATGAATTGTTAATTACTCTGTTCACCTTGTATATTTGCTCAGTAAACCTTTTTCTTTATATTTTATACTCTTTGTGTTATTTCTCTGTTATCTGACACTCGAGTTACGGAGAGTTAATGGGTTTCCACTTCATGAACTGGCTTTTTGACTCAGGCTCATAGTGGCAAACTTGTTTCTTATATACTTCACATTTCTGTATACATTTTACATGGTTTGCACTTCTCAGCCACTAAAAATTTGATGACAGACCTCTGTTCAAGCCTGGAGCACTCTGATTTGCTATCATTTTACATAGCCTCAAAATAAATATTTTTGCAAGATTAAAATGATTTTTGCTATAAACCAATTCCAAACAATACTATTTTTACATTTATGGGAACAAATTTTGAAAAAATTTTTTTTAAATATTTTGTTTTTTCCAAAAAATCACATTTATTGAATGATCTTTCTATTATCTTTTTTCTGACCAGATGTGTTGCCATATTAGGGATTGAAAGTTATGGTTCAAACCAGCAGCTGTTAAACATGTTAAATCATGAGGCAAATATTGAGAAAAAAATATTCGGACCATATAACCTTTAAGCACCCCATCTGCGATCTCAATTCAGGACATGTTTTTCATTTACACCGTCAGAATCCGGTTGTTTGTTAACAGACGATTTTTAAATTATTATAAAATTAACCCTTAACCCTAACCCTCTAACCTCAGCAAAATATTTTTTAAATAAATACTTTTTAATAAAACTATAAGCGAAAGACACATTTTATATTAAAATAGTTTTTATTTAATCAGAATAGAAATGCCTGCAGATATGTTTATTTCAATAGTTGTTTTTTTTTTAATAAAATATTTTTTGTTTTGTTTACAAAACTTTATTTTCACACTGTGTGTGTATTAGCCAAAGTTATTTTTCAACGATATTCCCAGATGAAACATTTAAGTTTATTTCACTGCTGTCTGTATTAAAAAATTAACATAACAATAATATCCACCACTATTTTAGATCACTAGATGCTGGAATGTGAAAATTAAAAATTAGTGAAATAGATCACTAATTAGGACTGAACCTATTCTAGTAGTGACCACCCGAAGTGGAGTTTAACAAGTTTGAATTCAGAGTTTTCTTTCTGTTAGACTGGTTGCCTAACCAAGGTTAAAGAGCCCAGTCTGTCCTACTATTTATCCATAGCTGGAGGGAGAGTAGTTGGATTCATACCTTTCTCATGGGTATTAGTGCTATGTGAACTGTAGCTTCATCCAGGATTTGAACTCGTGTTGACAAGTCCATTTCCTATGACTCTAACCATTATACCACACACCTCCAACAATGTGCGTTTATAATTTTGTTTCTTCTAATGTGAGTTCATTCTTGTTTGGATTTTTGTGTATTTATTTATTTATTCTAACTACTGTGTTGCCACATGAAGTAGCAACTAACAGTTGGAAAGTGTGTTTGTTTATAATTTTGTTTCTCCTTGTGTGAGTTGTTGCTTTTTGTTTTTTTGCTGCAAGCTTGTTGGATTTCTGTGTGAACATGTACATTCATTCTAAATACTGTGTTACCACAGAAAATAGCCACAAGCTGCTGTAATGTGTGTTTATAATTTTGTTTCTCTTTTGATAGAAGATATTAGATGAATAGTATTATTAACATATCAGTTTAGACATCTTCACTGGTGTGTGCTTCTCTGTGTTCCATCTTTCTTCTTTAATCATAGAAACACGGAGACATATTTTTCCTGACACTATCTTAACACACACACATGGTGAATCAGTATAAATGCAGAATACATGTGCTCAGCAGACTAATTCTAATCTTAATTTCCCAGACTCATCTGATCACATGACTCTCTAAGCCAATGAGAGGCCTGCTTTACATGGCTCTGTGGTTAAACTTTGTTAATCAAACTTTTGGTGATTTTCCATAAGTTATAATTAATTTTAAAATGTTAACTACACTTCCTTACAAAAATAATAGGCTATGACTATCCATTATGCAACAGGTTCATTTATTAATATTCGGTCTATTGTCCACATTTTCATTGTTATCTGTACAATGTTCCAGCTGATGTGCCCGCCAGCCTTCTTCAGGTATTTCTTCTAAGACTCGGGAAGAAGGCTGGAGGGTACATCAGCCAAAACGTTGTACAGATAACAATGAAGATGAGGTCAATAGTCTGAATTATACAAGTAATATTGATTATCAAGCCTCATCTAAAAAAATTCAGAGAAATTGTAAATTTTGTGTTTGAAAATATAATATGAACATAATATAATTATATAAATTCTTATTTCTCATCAATATGATCCAAATAAAAAGTTGAACAATTGTTAAATTTAGATTAAATTCAGCTGCTATAAATGGGTATTATACATGAGTGATTTTTTTCCAGAATTCCATAGCCCAAAGTTAAGAGTGAGCAGGGTGAGATTGACCTATTTGTGGGACCTAAACCAAACTTATCATTGGGTCACCAGTTGAAGACCCCTATGGGCCTATACTTATTGTACAGTAACCCAATACTCTGGATCATATACTTATTGTACAGAACCCTCATGGTTTTGAATATATTATATAATGATATACCCAGTGTACACTTGAAATAGGTTATAAACTGACACAATGTGTAATAAATTAGTTTCAGTGACCCCCTCCCCCAGATACTATGGGCCCTAGACCAATGGTCTACTATGCCTACTGTTAAATCTGGCCTTAGGTGTGTGTGTGTGTATTATACACAAATAACTATGGCAAAATAAAGAAGAAGGAAATATAGAATAAGGTGAAAAAAGTTTAAAAGAGAAAAACGAATGAAAACCTGTAATTAAAACCAAAGAGAAACTAAATTTAAAACATCCAGAAAAAATATGATTAGAAATCTAATCTGAAATCTATTGCTGCTATTTTTTTAAAAACTTTTATAAATAAATGACTTATTTGCTTTTAATTAATTTCTTATCTAATAAATTTGACTAATATTTTATTCTAATCTTCTGAGGACTCAAAAGTAATACAATTTCTCACTTACTTAAAAGACACCTTAAGCAGCCATGAAGCCTGATATAAAATCATATGCTATCTATAGAATTTATATTAAAATCAATATAACAAGTGACAGATTGTACTGCGTTACATGATACCAGCAGTATTAACAATCCCTTTACAAGGCCAAGAGACTCCAAGTACTCTATAAGAAAGAGAACCTTTAACCCTGGTATGGCAACTGAAGAAGGAACACTGAATGCAGACTTGTTAGACTCTGCTTAAAAATTGACCTTGTGACATATCCTGTTCGTGTGGAGGGGTTGGTAAATATATATACTAGGATGAGAAGTGAATTTAGGCAAACTTAACTGTAGTTTGAATTTGGTTCTCAAATTCTATTCTTCATACCATAAACCAGTGGTTCTCAAAACAGTGCGCCCAGATGCACTGGTGTGTCCCAGACCTTTTTCATGTGTGCTCCATAGTATTCCTGAAAAATCTATCCAGATAGGAAAAGTAAATGTATACTAAGTTACTATATTATACCATTTCTTTATGAACACTCTGCTTGTTTCATTGTGACATTATTATGATAGTTATAAGTTACTTTTCTTGCAACTAAATAAAAACACAGATTTTAAACAATTTTATAGAGAAAAATGAAAATCATTTACGGTAGTTTATTGAAAGTTAAAGAGAACAAAATCTTAATAAAAATATAAGATCATAAATGTTTTTTTTATATGAGAGAAATCTGGTTATGCCAATTCATCACTGTCATCATCTTCTACAGCATTGTTAAGTTTGCTTTTGTTAAATGTGTTATGTTTTATATATTTAACAGTTAACCTAATAACATATTAGTACTATTTTGTATACAGTGCACTATCAAGTGTCTGTAGTACTGGAAGTGCACCCAGACTGTATAAACTTTAGACTATCTACACTTCTATGGATTGAACATATTATATTAGTAATGGGGTCATCCAATAATGATAATTGAGAAAGAATAAAACAAAGAATAACAGTACACATTGACAATATTTGTATGTAGAAAGTTATATCTATATCAATATAGAAGTATTTTTCTGTGGAATATTGATGAATGTGTAAATATTACAGTAGTGTAATTTTAATGTGTAATCATGAACTTTGGTTTAGTAAATTCCTACCATAAAATTATGCTTGCACATTATCTGAAATGAACTTAATTGTTATTAAGAACACATTTTATGATATTTTTGTGTTAAAGCATGCAGTTGTATTGATTCAAACAAGTTTGTATTTTTTTGTTTATATTGTACGATAATTCAAAATGTATTCTTAATAATAATTAAGTTCATTTCAGATAATGTACAAGCATAATTTTATGGTAGGAATTTACTAAACCAAACCACATTTTGAAATATCGTATGATATAAACAAAAAAATTACAAACTTGTTCGAATCAATACAGCTGCATGCTTTAACACAAAAATATCATAAAATGTGTTCCTAATAACAATTAAGTTCAATTTTAGATGATGCGTCAGCATAATTTTATTGTAGTGCAGGGGCAGATAATCGTTACAGTAGGAATTTACTAAACCAAAGTTCATGATTACCTTTTGGTTTGTCTGGTTTGTTTTACGGCATATCAACCTCAGTGGGTCATTTAATGCCGATAAAGTTTTGAAATAAATCAATTCTTAATGGATAATACAATTTTTTTATAAATACATTTTTCTATTTAACCCATAGATGGGACCCTAACTGGTACTACCACTCCGGGTCACAGTGGAACCAGGGAGCAATGGTGATGAAGGGGTGCTCCACATTCCCCAAACCTCCAAAACTGGAACCTCACCATCAGATAGAGTTTAACGTCATTCCCAGGACATGTAGACCCGCAGCCACCGCCTTCTAGCACCCATATGATAAAAAGGGGTTGGGGCTGATTACCTTTTAATGAATGCATAATATTATAATAGTGTAATACTGATGAATGTTCAAATCTTATAATTCTGTAAATGTAATAAACATATAAACAATAGTGTGTTAGTAATTAATGAACAAATACTAATAGTAATGAATGTACAAATATTATTATAGTGTTTATAGTAATAGAAGTACAAATAGGGTAATAGTGTAATAGTAATGGATGCATAAATATTAATATAGTGCAATATTAATGAATATACACATATAGTAGTTTAATATCAAAATAAGCACAAATGTTATTATACAGTAATACTATTGGATATAAAAATAATATCACTCATCGATAAGTACACTGGTAACAATTCTTTTTTAAAACTTAATTCTTAAAGAAAAAATAAGACATAAAAAATAACGATGTACACACCCACAAAATTTGTATGTAGAAGGTTATATCTACATCTACAAATAGTATCACTCATAGATAAGTATATTGCTAACAATCATTTTATTAAACTTTGATTTTCTTCTCTGTGTAGTGGTTAGCTATTTAATCTTGCAGAATTATTACTACTGAATAATGAGTTCAATCCTCACTAGATGCCTCATATGTGTGTCCTTGTGTCAATTCCTAATACCAACAAACAGGTTGAGTGAATATCTACTATAGTAGTAATGTTTACTAAGAGTGGCTTGTTAACCATTACGCCATAGCAAACCAACCTAATGACTAAGCATAATCTAGTATAAAGTCTCAGAAGAGAGTCAGCAAGTAAGGATTGAGTTGTTTGTTTTGTTTTACGGCACATCAACTTCAGTGGGTTATTTAATGCTGATAAAGTTATGAAATAAATTAATTCTTAATGGATACTCAATTTTTTTTGTAAACTCATTTTTCTATTTAACCCATAGATGGGACCCTAACAGGTACTACCACTCCGGGTCAGAGTGGACCAGATAGCAATAGTGATGCAAATCTCCAGAAATGGAACCTCACCATCAGCTAGACTTTAACATCATTCCCAGAACAGGAACACCCTCAGCCATCACCTTCTAGCACATATATGATGAAAAGAATTGGGGCTTGCCATAAGGGCAAGGTTTGGTTTGGGGCAATCATATAGGTGCAAGGGCTTGACGTGACCAGCCGATTGATTGTAGGGGCCCTCTCCAGTGAGGATTGAACTCACAACACAAGTAAATTGATCTGTATGTAAATCTTGCAAACAAGTATGTTCATGTATGGTAAACATATATGTGTGAAGTGTGTAATGGAATAAAAGTTATTGTTCTCTTAACAGAAACCAAGCTCGGATATCTCCAGTTCAACTCATCTATGACATAGATGATTTGTCTTTTCAATGCCCTTGGCTTTATTGTTTCTACACAGCAATGTCCTCTTATGATTTAACAATGAATACTTATAAGAAAAACTTTTTCTAAAAGTAGCCAGTCTGAGACATTTGAGATTTATGGGAAAAACAAAGATAAATTAGCAAGTCCACTCATTTTTGGAAAGTCCCTTAAAGGGAAAAAAAACCCTCAACGACAGTCTGGCGACAGCGTACATAAATATGCCAAAAATAAAACCAGTCCAAATACTCTCAAGCTAAAATTAGGAATAGGAGATCAAATTATCTAGAAACCTTTAGTTGATAAAGTTTACTTGGTCTGCCTGTTTACATTCATCGACTTAGAGAATGAAAAAAACATAAAAAATAACAATGTACATATCGGCAAGATTTGTATGTAGAAGGTTATATCTGTCTATCTATCTATCTATCTACATATAGTAACAGTCATGAATAAGTACACTGTTGACAATTTTTTATAAAAAGTGGATTTTTTTAGATATAGAATAAAACATAAAAAATAACAATATCCATATTGACAAGATGTGTATGTAGAAGGTTATATCTGTCTATCTATCTATCTATCTATCTATCTACATATAGTAACAGTCATAAATAAGTACACTGCTGAAAATTTTTTATAAAAAGTGGATTTTCTTCTTAGATAAAAAATAAAACATAAAAAATAACAATATATATCGGTAAGATATGTAGAAGGTTGTATCTGTTTATCTATCTATCTACATATAGTAACAGTCATAAGTACACTGCTGACAATTTTTTTTAAAAAGTTGATTTTTTTTTTTTAGATAAAGAATAAACATAAGAAATAACAATATATACAAGATGTATGTAGAAGGTTATATCTGTTTATCTATCTATCTATCTACATATAGTAACAGTCATGAATAAGTACACTGTTGACAATTTTTTATAAAAAGTGGATTTTTTTAGATAAAGAATAAAACATAAAAAATAACAATATACATATTGACAAGAATTGTATGTAGAAGGTTATATCTGTCTATCTATCTACATATAGTAACAGTCATAAATAAGTACATTGCTGAACATTTTTTATAAAAAGTGGATTTTCTTCTTAGATAAAAAATAAAACATAAAAAATAACAATATACATATCGGTTTTGTATGTAGAAGGTTATATCTGTCTATCTATCTATCTACATATAGTAACAGTCATGAATAAGTACACTGTTGACAATTTTTTATAAAAAGTGGATTTTTTTTAGATAAAGAATAAAACATAAAAAATAACAATATACATATTGACAAGATTTGTATGTAGAAGGTTATATTTGTCTATCTATCTATCTACATATAGTAACAGTCATGAATAAGTACACTGTTGACAATTTTTTATAAAAAGTGGATTTTTTTTAGATAAAGAATAAACATAAAAAATAACAATATACATATTGACAAGAATTGTATGTATAAGGTTATATCTGTCTATCTATCTACATATAGTAACAGTCATAAATAAGTACACTGCAGAACATTTTTTATAAAAAGTGGATTTTCTTCTTAGATAAAAAATAAAACATAAAAAATAACAATACACATATCGGTAAGATTTGTATGTAGAAGGTTATATCTGTTTATCTATCTATCTATCTATCTACAGTAACAGTCATAAATAAGTACACTGCTGACAATTTTTTTATAAAAAGTAGATTTTTTTTTTAGATAAAGAATAAAACATAAGAAATAACAATATCCATATTGACAAGATGTGTATGTAGAAGGTTATATCTGTCTATCTATCTATCTACATATAGTAACAGTCATAAATAAGTACACTGCTGACAAGTTTTTTTTAATAAAAAGTGGATTTTTTTTAGATAAAAATAAAACATAAAATAATACATATCGGTAAGATTTGTATGTAGAATGTTATATCTTTTATCTATCTATCTATCTATCATATAGTAACAGTCATAAATAAGTACACTGCTGACAAGTTTTTTTATAAAAAGTGGATTTTTTTTAGATAAAAAATAAAACATAAAAAATAACAATATACATCGGTAAGATTTGTATGTAGAATGTTATATCTTTTTATCTATCTATTATCTATCTACATATAGTAACAGTCATAAATAAGTACACTGCTGACAAGTTTTTTTATAAAAGTGGATTTTTTTAGATAAAAATAAAAAATAACAATATACATATTGGCAAGATTTGTATGTAAAGGTTATACATCTATTTGTCTATCTACATATACTATTACTCATAGTAAATAGGTAGATTGAAAACAATTTTTAAAACTTTATTTTCTTAGAGAAAGAATAAAACATAAAAAATATCTATTTCTCTGAATTTTTGAGATGAAGCTTGATAATTAGTATCATTTTTATTATTCAGACTATTGTCCTCATCTTCATTGTTATCTGTACAATATTTTGGCCGATGTGTCCTCCGACCTTCTTCAGGTATTTCAATATGGGAACTATAATTAAAAAGGCTAGATTAGATTTTTTAAAAACAAAAACAAAAAAACACCCAATATATACCACCCATTTTTGATTGTTTAATGTTCCACTAGAAATAATAAATTCCTAGTATCTGGTTTACAAGGAATTAACTTTTTATAAGAAATTTTTGAGGATTTACATATTCATAAGTAATATTGTATTACTAAAATTCTCATTCGGGTTATAGATTTATATGTATGTGCATTTATCTATGGAACTGTAACCCAGCAAAAAATTAGATCATAGTGAGATTTGTATTAGAGCAATATATCTAAAAATGCTTTAACTTAGAGAATAAGACAATTTTCAGTTCAAGTTGCAATGAAATGATAATTTTGTAGGGACTGTATTCCTGCTGAATGGTGTTATTTACTCATCCAAATTCTAACTATGAAATGCTAATTAGAATCCTCCATCTATACGTATATAAAGGGCAGTTGTGTGAATCTGTATGTCCCAAGGAAACTTAGAAAATATAACAATTTACGACAAAGTAAAGATATATACACATTAAATATCACCAGGGCTTGGTTTTTGAGCAAAAATAATAGAGATTTGATTTATATTCGTGAAGATAATTAAAAAATAGAATTTAAATGATAACAGCATGGATTTTTTTTTCATTTAATATTTTAGATAGACATTAATATTTCTTTTCAGAATATCTGCATCAATGCAAGGTCTATTTTTTACATAGGAATTTAAATGGGGCATCCCACGAGGATTCAACTCATGATTAACTAATATAGAATCTGTGGGACTAACTAAAAAAATTCCCCTTTACCCAGGCGACGCCGGGTAGTCACTGCTAGTTCCTTTCTAAATAAAAGCATCAATATTAGACTGCTTTTGAATGGGAAACTAATGTGTTGAACACATTTTTTTATTATGATTCAAATACTGTATATCTATATTAATCATTTTTTCTAATGAGAAAATGAGTTCTAATTAAAATGTGTTTTTTAACAATAAGCAATAATCAGTGGGAAGCCATGTTGCTGTAAGTTATCCTCATCATCATCAGGTTGTGCTAACAGGAAGAATTCCTATGACACCCGTCCCATCATTCCTGGTAGGTCTTCCACATGGCATCAAGTATCCGCACATAGATTTGATATAGATTTGAGCTGATAGATTTAGGGGTTTGTAAGTTTTTGCTGGCCGCCCTACTTTAGGTTGTCCACAGTAGTTGTTCCCTTATGAATTTGACCTTGCTTCTCCATCAGTCCCCAACAAGTCTTGTTCATCTTTCTTGAATGGCTTCTGAGATAGGAGGTAAGTGGCCATACAGCTACTTTTTTTCTGGGGTGCTGCTTCTAGAATGTATTCAAGATAGAATGCAGTATCCTTACCTAGTTTCCATGTAGCTTTTTCTCAAAGTGTTTCAAAGTCCAAATGGTGCAGCTATACAGTAGCTCTAACACAGCTACAGATTTCCATATTGTTGATTATCTGTCTATGGCAGTTTAGTAGGTTTGAAACTGTTTACTCTCTATAGAAAACAAACACATCTTTCTAAATTATTGATAGATATCATATAGGCATTATTTATATTATTCGGACTATTGTCTTCATCTTCATTGTTATCTGTACAACATTTTGGCCGATGTGCTCTCCGGCCTTCTTCAGATAAAATTGTTTTATATGACTAATACTGTTGGCCTTATCTACATCATGATAATATACAATTGTATTTATATATACAACAAATAGCGGTTTATTGTGTGAACATGAAGGCTAATTTGTATATTGATATTAAAAATTTGATTTTAATAAATATGTACTTAGTATCATTGATTGGTCTTTGTTTGGTTTTATTTTAATAAATGAGAGCAAAAGTTTCAGGGATAGATCATAAAAGAAATCGATTAATAAGAACAAATAACTGTAATTATATTCTTACTTCCTATTTTAACTAAATAGTTAAATTAGGAAAATTTAGCAATGAAAGATGGGAGTGATGAAAGAGTAAGTTTCAATTGTTCTGTTTTTCAATTATACTCCCCTCTGTTTCAAATCTTTTTATCTTCATTCTTATTTAGTTTCATTAGCCTTTCTAATTTAATATAATATTATGGGCCGGGTTAGCTCAGTCGGTAGAGCGTTCGGCTAGAAACCACAAGGTTCCTAGTTCGATACCGGTCCTCGCCAACTCAGCGTATGAGTAGCACAGGGATCTGTGCGGTAAAATGGGTAGCTGATGGCAGGTGTGGCGCTCCACCTCAGATGCTAAAACAATTGAAAAGGGGATAGACTCCCTCGCTGACTGGCTGATACCGACTTTAGTCCGCCCCGACGACTTTACTTACTTACATATTATATTACATTAAAACGTAAACACTTGCACCCAGATGATGCATATAATTACTAGTAATACTGATTATCAAAAATTCAGCAAAATAGTAAATCATTTTTGTTTATTGCAAAAAAAAACAAAAAAACCTTTTGTTCTCATTAGTATGAGGGTCATTCAAAAGGTTTTAAGCCTCACCCAGATACTTTATGATTACTTGTGCCTCTGTTTTGTCCATTTTTAGATTTGTCACACAACTCTCCTTTCACCTGCACAGAAATTAAGACAGAAATCTCAATTAGTTTTTCTAGTTTTATAAGAAATGGCTTTTTTTTGGATGAGGCAGAACCTTTTGAACAACCTGTGTAGATACATAAAATATGAAAAATGCTAAAGTATTTTTTAAACCTATTTTATACTTCATTAATTGGTTTTAGAATTAATGATTTTTTTGCTTAAGAAAAAGTATATGTTGTTACATATACAGATTCTATCAAAGACAAAACAGACACAATATCAAACATCAAAGAGATGTAATTGGCAATTATATATATATATATATATATATATATATACTGTAAATTCTCATTATCACAGTCCTTATTCTAGCAGTATTATTTAATGATATAGACATTCTAATGTTCTGTTTGTTTTTTATATTCTTGAAAAAATATTATTGGAGATTAGTTTGCAGCTAGGACACATGAACATTGACTTATGATCAAGACATGCTGAAAGTACCCATTTGAGGGAGTCATGCCTACATTCACTTTCAAATTAATACTCTTGGGAAAGGTATGAATCCCCTTATCCCTCCAGCTATAGGTTGAATTAGAACACTACTTTTCGTCTACAATGAAGTCTTTGGCATTAAATAACCCACAAAGATTGACATGCAATTAAACAAAGAAACTAAACCAAAGCACCTGTTTTCATCAGATCACCAAAATTAAACAGTGAAGAGCCTATACTAGTTCAGGCGTATGGTGTAATGGTTAGAGTAATAGGAAATCAAGTCGTCGACCCAAGTTCAATTCCTGGACAAAGCTGTCTGCATTTTACATGAAGCTAATGCCGTTGGGAAAGGTATGAATCCAGTTTTCCTTCCAGCTATGGGTTAATAGCAGGGAAGATTGTACTCTTTAACCATGGCTAGGTAGCCAGTCTAGCAGAAGGAAAATTCTGAATTCAAACCTGCTTGTTAAGTTGACCTTGTGTCACATCCTGCTCATGCAGAGAGGTTGGTAAATATATATACTAGTTTGGGTTAAAAGCTTGATAGGGGTAACCAAAATCCTAAACTAGATATTTTTCTAATGCAGATATTATTGGGAATGACAAAAGTTTTAGTAAATACACCAAAGTCGGGATATTAATATTTTGTTTTTCTTTCCAATTTTCATCAGGAGTTTTTTTCAGGTTTCAACTGAAATATCAAAATAAAGTGTTAAAATACAAAATAATCATACTTTTCCAGTTACAATTCAGTCATTTTTAGAGAATTCTACTCAAACCTTCTGTCATGGGCAGGATGTGACAGAAAGTCAATTTTTCTGCAGAGTAGTGTTGGTTTTAATCTATATTCTTTGCTGTACCAAGGCTCAAGAATCCAGTCTGTTCTTCTAGTTACCAATAGCTGGGTGGGGTGTGATGGATTTCCAAGGGCATTACTGTACAAATATCTTCATCCAGAATTTGAACTTGGATCACCTTGTCCATTTCCTTAGATGATAACTATTACAACATGTACTCCATGACCTTTAAGAGATTAATAATATTATTAAGAATAATAACTAGGATAATAATTATTTAGATTTCATAATTAGTGAATTGTTGGACTAGACTACCTATGGGATTGTTGGGTTCTTGTTGTTGTAGCAGTGCATGGTGATGCTAATACTTCGTTTCAAGAAAAAGTGAAGGATTCTAATTAGTAGTTTATAAAGTAAAGTCGGCGGGGCAGTCTAATGTCGGTATCAGCCAATCAGCGAGGGAGTCTATCCCCTTTTTGCTAGTGCTAGACCAAGGAGATTATTTTAGCATCTGAGGTGGAGCACCACACCTACTATCAGCTCCTTACTTTACCACACAGATCCCTGTGCTACTCATCACGCTGAGTTGGCAAGGGCCGTTATCGAACTAGGAACCTTGTGCTTTCTAGCCGAACGCTCTACCGACTGAGCTAACCCGGCCCTATTGGGTAAATACATACTCCTCTATTATATCAAGAATTTCAATACAAATACAAGTATCATAAAATCATCATTCAGATGCAAGTTGTACTGGATATTGCTTTATTCTCTAAGAGCATTTTAGATATAATACTCTAATGAACATCTTGCTAGGGTGTTCTTTTTTATATATTGTAGTTAAACACACGTATGTGTATATATATATATATATATATATAGAGGTATAATATAAGGAATGAAAAAACAAAACTCAGACAAAAATGTATAGTATATTTCGCTGGAGTTTGAACTCGGCTTCATCAGCTTTTATTGAATTATCAGGATCATACAAGTGTTTTATAGAAGAGGCAAGTAGGTAGGTGGGTAAACTTTGTGGTGAGGGGAAGATTTGATTGGTTATAGGGGAAATCTTTGGAAAAGATGAGAAGGAAATAGATAGGAAGAGAGTTGAGGGAGGTAGGTAGAAAAATAGATGGGGAAAAACCTGATAGGGTACCTGATTGTATGTCCTGCTAATTCAATAAAAGCTGATGAAACCAAGTTCAATACTCCAGCAAAATATACTATACATTTTTGTCTGAGTTTTGTTCTTTCATTCCTTACATTTTACCTCATTCTGTCGGATTCATTCCAACCCCCTTTTCCTCATATATATATACATACAAATACAGGAACCATAAAATTCACATGGGCAAAAAACTACCAGTTACAAAGTACCATTGTCTTTGCTACACTAATTTAAATATACATGCTCTATCAATGATATTGAGCACTCTTTGCTTATAAATATAGCAAACTATATATATATATATATATATATATATATATATATATATATATATTTAATATATCAAACTTATTGGTAAATCCTTGCGATGAGAAAAACCCAGCAAATAGTTTGATAGTAAAAATATACTACCAAACATCAATCTTAGCCCTGAAGAGCATTAGGCAAAACTTTTAGTAGGTTTGTCTGACTCATTAGATTTATATATATATATATATATATATATATATATACCCTGACTTAAGAATACCCAAACTTATGTTTTTTTTGTACTCATCTTAGTTATTGTTACAGACACAATGTTTTAGCTGCAGTACTTTCCAAGTTTTTCCAGAAAGAAAGGATATCAGGCTTTAGATTGGAAATACTACCATTAAATGATATTATTTCATTACAGGACCTAAATAATGAGAATGGAATCAACCTTTTTTTCCTACAAATAATGTCTGACGAAAGCTTGGAAGAGAGAAACAATGTGATCTCACTCTGTTCCCATGTATCTTTGCATAGTACATCTTTTCCCCTGTCCTTGATTTATGGTTACAAAATCACTATTTAATAGACTTGATTCTTTTATGGCCTGGGTTACTCCTTGTCTTTCCCATTATGTTTGAAAACCTTTGAAAAAATATCACTCCTTTATAGTATATTGCTAATGTTTAGTCTAAGAACAAGGTTTTAGAAATTTGATTAATACATGAGTATATACAGTCTATACATACATGAATGACTGCTGAAAAGTTCTCTGCTCAACTAAGTTTAGAAATGTTTAGTTTAGGAATGAATATATAGAATAATATGTACCTTTACAGGCTTCAAGTTTTATAAAACGTCTTCAGCATAAAATAACCCAACAAGTGTTGACATGCCGTAAAATCCACCAAACCAAACCAAACCAACCAAATTTCCTCCAAGCCTGTACCAAATTTTCTTTGTATTTTTTTTAGCTGTACGAGGGGATGTTTCAACGTTCAGTATCTGTTCACCCCAAAACTCATTCTATTCAAATAAAGTCCAATTATTATTATTATTTTTATTATTATTGTTAAGGAGCAGTTTAGCTCAGTCGATAGAGTGCCGGGTTTGATACTGGCCCTCGACAACTCAGTGTATGAGTAGTACAGAGACCTGTGTGGTAAAGTGAAGAGCTGGTGGTAGGTGTAGACTCAGACGCCAAAAGCAATCTCCTCGGTCTAGCGCTAATGAAAAGGGAAAAGTTTTTTTCACTTCTTAGTAGGGCTAAGAACCTTTCAGCACCCTTTCATTTACTTTGAGCCAGGGTTGAACAAATCACAGTCATTGATGCAGGATCTAAAAATACAATAATCATCATTGTTTTGGTATTTAGGAAGTGCAGATATCAGTCAAAAATTCAAATATATTCCGTCAAATAAGAAGCTTATAAAACCAGAAAGAATTTGATAATATTTCATTGATACTTTTCTTTAGCCATGCCTAATCTTTTTCTTAACTTTGCCTAACCATGCCATCTCTTCTTACCAAATCACTCCCACTCAATCCCCAAAAGCATCTTTACATAAACTAAGTTATGCCCTCCTCCCATCATTACAGTATTACCTCATTCTCCAGCCCAATTGAAAATGCCTACCATCACTGCTATCTTTGCCCCAACCCAACTCAAACCTCTCCCCCATCACAAGCAGTTGTGAGTCATTTACATGTCCCTGGCTGAATGTAATTTCTGGAAAAGCAAGTGTTGGTGCCATGCGCAGGGTCAAGAATAACCCTCCTCTCTAGCGGTGTACTGTTTCATGGCAGCATGATGCTGGCTTTGGTAATGGTAGCCACTTGGCTGACAGACAGGTTCAGAATGTCTGGCTGAGTGCTAAAGTGAGCTAACGTCAAATATGGCTGCCCCTTGGGATACCATTTAGTTATGCAGGCCTTTGGCTCTTATTCATGTTTCTTTCCTTGGTCGGTAGTGTGTACGGGTGTCGTTGCTTTCTTGGCTAGATTGAAATATGGGCCTCCTATTTACATAAAGTGTTCTCAGGTTGAATCAATAGAATCTAGTTACATGCAAAAAAAAGGGGGGGGGAAGAGAAATTGAAATAAAAACAACAAAAAAGAGCAAAATAATGTGCTGTTTTTCCATAAATAAATATCTAAGTATATATGCATATGATAATAAAAGTTATGAAAGTTAGTTTTTCTCTTTCTCTTTGATTTTTATTTATTTTTTTACCTATAAAACCTGATCGGATCATTTAGTATGATCAGCACTTCTGTTTTGGATCACAGTGCAGTATCTGTATCTGAAGTATAAATTACGTAGATGAAAATATCTATTATTTCAAAGGGTATAAGATTTAAATGAATATACAATAAAAAAAAAAACCCAAAAAACAGACATATATTTTATAAATATAGAATGGTTATTTTAAATTTCTAAATTTCAATTTTTATTTCCCATTTTGATACTATGCATTCCACACTCTTATGCTAAGAGAATTTATAACAGGCAAGAAGAGCCAAAAATAAACACATTATACTCTCTCTCTCTCTGTCTGTCTCTCTCTATATATATATACACACACACCCACACACAGAAAATATTGAAAAAAAAAAAAAAAAGTATTAAGCGATGATTTTATTATACTTATATTTGGTATTATTCAACCTTTAATATTTCAGTTTTTATATTAAACCATCATCAGGACATTGCTAATGAGTGATATTGTAACTTTTGAATAATATTCCTATTGAATATTATTCAGAAGTCACACATTATTATTAATGTCACACATTAACATTGCCCTGATGATTGTTTGATATAAAAACCAAAATATTTTACATTGGTCAATACTTTTAACTTTAATAAAATCCTCCTTTGAATATTTGTTTTATCACATTTCATATATTACAATATACTGACATTACTTTCTGTAGATTAGATATTGCTACCTAGGTATGTAAACTGGTCTACATACACACCCATCAGGGGTATTGAAAAAATAATGTCTCCTATTTATTTTGACATTGTGGTGGGAAAATATAAAATAATAGGAAGTATTTCTTTTGGAGTAAATATCTTGGGACTAGCATGCTATATATATATATATATATATATATATATGTATGTATGTGTGTCTGTGTGTGTGTGTGTGTACGGGTGTCATTGTAAATATCTTGGGAGTAGCATGCTCTCTCTCTCTCTCTCTCTCTCTATATATATATATATATATATATATATAAAAATGTTGTTCTGGTTCCAACGGAAGAAAATTCAATATTTTATAAAAAAAGGAAGGTCCACAAAATATATATATATGTATGTAAGTAAGATGATGGCCTATGATGAGACCAAAAGTACTTTGGAACAAATTCAGTTATTTTGATTTCTCCCTCATTTCTAAGTCTCATTTCCTTTACAATCTTTTCTTTTCATTATTTAAAAAAAATTTTAGTTATTCTTTTTTCTTCTAACAAACCTATCCTGTTTTTTTTCTTTCTTTAACAACATCCTCAACATTGAATTTCTGAAGATTAAACTTAAAATACTATTATTTATTAAACAACTATTAAAATTTGTGAAAAAAAAAAATGAAAAAGACATTGACATTTTTTACAAACTCATTATCTACCCTACCAGGAACAAGAACTTGATTATGCAAATTTAGTCATTGACTCATTAAATATTAAAAATACCTGTCACATGAAGAAATGAAAACCAGAATTTCCAACTTTTAAATTTTTTTTCATTTTTTTAAATCTTCAGTTTGAATTTTCTTAGATCTTATAGCAGATATTCGCAGCTACTAAAGGATAGAATTATTTTGATAGTTTTAATTCAAATCTTTTTTTTAAATAGTTGAAACACATTTATGTCAATAATACATATCAGAAAATTCAATCTGATTTGAACTTTTTATTTATGATATTCCCTTTAACTTCTTCATTTCAGTCTGTTGCTTAGAAGAAAAAAAATGTCAGGATCTGTTTATTACTAGAGTTAAATATTATTTCAATGTTCACTGTACTGTGTATTTGTAATTCTAAATTACATTATTTAAGAGAATATAAGACTCCCCTTTCCTTGCCTAACTCTATAATACTATGATATCAATTATTCAAAATTGTAGCCCAGTCAGTGTATTTTAAACAAGATGGAGACATATCCACACTAGATGCAAAACCTTTGAAATTAGTAGACCAGTTCACATTCCTAAGTAGAAATATCTCATCAATAGAAAGTGTTGTCAATATATGCATACGAATGGCTTAGACTGCCATAGACAAAATAATGATCATGTGTTTGTTTGTGTTTTACGGCATATCAACCTCAGTGGGTCATTTAATGCCGATAAAGTTTTCAAATAAATCAATTCTTAATAGATAATACAATTTTTTTATAAATACATTTTTCTATTTAATCCATAGATGGGACCCTAACAGGTACTACCACTCCGGGTCAGAGTTGACCCGGGAGCAATGGTGATGAATGGGGTGCTCCACATTCCCCGAACCTCTCCATCAGATAGAGTTTAACGTCATTCCCAGGACATGTAGACCCGCAGCCACCGCCTTCTAGCACCCATATGATAAAAAGGGGTTGGGGCTTGCCATAAGGGCAATAGGGTTGGGAAAATCACATAGGTGCTAGGGCCTGACATGACCAGCCGATTGATCGGAGGGGGCCTTTTCTGACCAGCAAAAACCTACATCAATCAGCTCTGTACAGATTCTAGATGCCGTGCAGAAAACCTGCCAGGGGCAATGGTCGATAGTGATAGTTGGTGAGAGAGAGCCATGGGTGTCCATGATGTCAGTACAACATGATGATGATGTAATATAAATAGAGGGTGTGTCTTATGTACACTCAAATATGGTATTAAGTTTTAGATTTTGCTTGATAAGAAACATCATCTAACTAAGACTTTACTGGCAAAAGGATACTTAAAATTTCAAACAATATCAGAACCTAGAGAGTGTATTGGTTAAAATAATCAAAACAACAAAGATGAGGATGATAATTTTAACAATTTCTGAAATAAGATGAATTCTTAAAACTTTTGACAATATGCTGTAGAAAGTAGAAAGTCTAAATTCAGTCCAACCTTAATTTGAATTTTCTGCCAACATATTTTTTATATATAGAAACAGCCTTGTGAAACTTGGTAAAAATATGCTCGGGTTGGGGGTGGGGGTTAAAATTGTCATATTTCAAAGAAAATTCACGTAGACAGAGAGGAAAGAAGGAAGATGTCACTTCCGACATTTTCCTTTTCTTCTGGCTGCTGATTAGATGAAAGGAGAAAAAATATAAACAAAGTAGAATAAATCTTTTAATTTAACAAGTTATTCTATTAAAAAAATTACATTTTTTGGTATCTTAAGAATTTTTTTTTAAAAATCTAAAAATTCATCTGGTTTTATACCAGTTATTTTTATGAATATTACTTAATACATGATAATATATTTATCTGTTGTATGATTTGCATGCTATTCTGATTGGTTTGTTTTGTTTTATGGTATATCAACCTCAGTGGGTCAATTTAATGCTGACAAGCTTAAATAAATTCATTCTTAATGGATACTCAATTTTTTTTTATAAACACATTTTTCTATTTAACCTATAGATGGGACCCTAATAGGTACTACCACTCCAAGTCAGAGTGACCAGGGAGTAATGGTGATGAAGGGGGTGCTCCACATTACCCAGACCTCCGGAACTGGAACCTTACCATCAGATGTGAGAGTTTAACGTCATACAAAGGACATGAAGACCCTCAGTCACTGCCTTCTAGCATCCATATGATAAAAAGGATTTGGGGCTTGCCATAAGGGCAATAGTGTTGAGACAATCGTATAGGTGCTAGGGCTTGACATATGCTATTCTGAGTGAATGGGGTTCTTCAAGTATCAGATGCTCCCTGCTTTGATTTCATGCTTTCCTATCATTTATGTGTGTAAATAGGTTCACAGAAATTACAAGATGATCCAAAAGTCTTGTCAGTTTGGTATATTAAATTACATTATATATATATATATGTGTACTGTGGCCGAGGCGATATAGTGTTTCACTATGCCTGCTGAGGTCCCGGTTTTGATTTATGTCGGAGGGAAATCGTTAGTATATATCGCTAATGAGACTTAATAAAGTCGAAATAGTCTGTACGATATTCTACACACCGAGCGATCTTTTGCTGGGATTACACTTGTCAAGTTCATTTTCTATAAAAAAAGTATCGAATTTTATGCGATACATGCGTTGTAAGTGCCTTCAAGTAAAAATTTAATATATACTTTATTCAGCAAAGCTTCTAAATAAACAAACATCCAAAAATCTTATTCACTTCGCCGAAGGGCATGCGATCTGTTTGTTGTTATTATTCTCTCAAAAACGCCCCCTTACCTATTATGGTAGAGGCGTGTAGTATCATTTGACAAGCTTAATTTCACTGGGATTGTTAGCTGTGTACTGTGGCCGAGGCGATATAGTGTTTCACTATGCCAGCTGAGGTCCCGGTTTTGATTTCTGTCGGAGGGAAATCGTTAGTATATATTGCTGATGAGACCTAATAAAGTCGAAACAGTCTGTACGATATTTTACACACCGAGCAATCCTTTGCTGGGATTACACTTGTCAAGTTCATTTTCTATAAAAAAAAGTATTGAATTTTATGCGATACATGCGTTGTAAGTGCCTTCAAGTAAAAATTTTATATATATATATATATGAATGTGTGTGTGTGTGTGTGTGTGCGTGTGTGCAAAATGGTGGACAAGAAATATATATTGACTTGTTAGTCATAGTTAAAACAATTCTGTCAGGTGTGAACTCAAAAGTCACAATAGAAAAGAAAAATGATCAAAAGAAAGAAAAGGTGAAAAAAGAAAGAGAGAAGGAAAGAAAAGATTTTTTAAAAGAAGTCCAAACAAGATACAATGGGAAATATATATATATATATATAATATATATATATATATATATATTGACTTATTCTAATATCCTATATATTTTTAGTGGTAAAGTAATAGCATAATAAAACCGAAATTCAAGAAAATAATTATTACATAACTTATATATTATATTATCAAAATAAAAATAATCATAGTTAAAACAATATGTAGGAATGACAAATATTTTGGACCTTCCTGTAGTTCTAAAATTTGGTGAGAACAGATTTCTTTGATTGAGGTAACCAGTCTACAAAAAAGAAAACTCTGAATTCGAATCTGTTAAACTTCCTGTAAGACATTGACCTTGTGTCACATCCTGCTTGTGTGGAGTAGTTGGTAAATATATATATGAAATTTGATTTTTTTTATCTTGTATTATTGTGAAGCCCCTTTTAAATCTACTAGCCATTATTTTTTCATTTGACATTTGTGTAGGAAGCACTTAGTCGTAACTTAATACAAATCTGTCTTGCTGTAAAGACTACTGCAAAATGGCAGGATATTTATGAAGCCTCAGAGGATCATACAAACCAAGCAGCCAATCAGGACTCAGGGAATGGAATCACCCAAATGCATGAGTGGACTATTCTGAATTCCCATAAGTACCAATTGTCTTGACACTGGTTCAGTTTTGCTTAGCTTAGCAACAGTACGCTAACTCACTTCAACATCTACCATTGATTACTTGTACTAAATCTAATAATAATCTCTTATCTTATTATAATGAAGATTGTGTATTTATCTGTGTGTAACTAAAACTATATGACTACTCAATTCACAATTCCCTTTAGTTATTTACGTCACATTCTCCATGATTTTATTTATATTTAAAACTCAGTTATTAATAAAAGCGTTTTACATTATTAATTCTGTTGGCCATATCTACATTTATTTATTTACCACATACCCCACTTGTATGGGTTGGACACAAGGTCCTGTTTTTATGTGGGACCACCCACAAGCCAAGACTCATGGGTGGCAGGTGGAAAAAATTGCGTCGATCCTGTCAGCATCACCCCTCAAGGGTGCCTCAGGCGCTGGGCAATAAACCTAGCCCTGCCCCTTTAAATCAAATGGGCAGGTATTGCTTTGGGTGGATAGCCCCTGGAATCGACGCTATTAACTTGTAAAGATCCAGGGCCAAAGCCACTGGACCCCCGGCATTGGCCAGATCTACAGGTATTTGCCTCATACCCCACTTGTATGGGCTGGGCACAAGGCCTCGTTTTAATGTGGCCCACCCACAAGCCAAAGCCCATGGGTGGGAAAGAAAAAAATTGCGTGATCCTTCGGCATTCCCCTCAAGAGAGCGCTTCAAAGCCACCTGGGATCGACGCTATTAACTTGTAAAGATCCAGGGCCGAAGCCACTGGACCCCTGGCATTGGCCAGATTTACATACTAATAACATGCAATTGTGTTTGTATATACCATGAAATAGCAATTTACTGTGTGAATGAGAAGGCTTATTTGCATATTGATATTAAAAAACTGATTTTATTAAATATGTGCTTAGTATTATTGATTTTTAATTGTTTGGTTTTATCCTAATGAATATGAGCCAAAATCTTGCAGATAAATCCATTAACAAGAAGAAATAACTGTAATTTTATTTTTTACTTCCTATCTTAACTAAATAGTTAAATTAGAAAAATTTAGCAATAAAAGATGGGGATGATGGAAGAGTAAGTTTCAGTTATTTTGTTTTTGTGATTATACCCCTACTTCTGTTTCCAATCTCTTTATCTGCATTATTTAGTTTTATTAGCCTTTCTAATTTAATATAATATTTTATTAGATTAAAACTTAAATACTTGTATTCGGTGCATATATATGCTAGTTAAATCTAATAGGAGAATTTCTTATATGCTGTCATATACGGTAAACATGGCTGGGCAGATCTGGCAATAGGCTTGAATCAGTTGGAAAAAGTATACCTATTTCAAACTGCTAATAAAGTATTTTTGTAATCATTCCTAAATATTTATATAAATTATGTATGGGTTAAGTTTATCTATGTACTTGTAGTGAATATGATATACTGTTCTTAATCAAATCTTTCATAAAAAATATGAACAAAGTATCTGCAGTAGACCCCTTCAAATTCATAATCTCAGGGCATATGACCTCACAGTCCCCCTCTCTCTGCTCTGACAGTAAGTTCACTTTTTCAACTATTCCTCCACAATGAGTTGTGCAATTTAATATTTCTTTATATTTCTCTATTTTTTTCCTTTGCACATCCATTATTTTATCATTCATTTTTATTTCTTTTATTTTCAGAAACATCATTTGGAATATTTTTGTGTCACTTCCACACCCATCAAAAATTGCACCTCTCTTTTTCTCTCCATTTTTTTTATCTTCGTCTCTGCTTGTTCATGTCTTCCTCTTTTTTTCATTCTACATAATAAACAATGAAGAATGTTTAAAAAAGCAGATTGGGAAGATAAAATGGAGGAGAACGTTTCTTTAAAGAAGAAGTAGGATTAAATAAAATCCTATGAAAAAAAAAATGCAGAAGGAAAAGGTAAGAAGAAAGAAGAAAGGGGGAGAAGAGGAAGAAAGATTGAGAAAAGGGAAGGAAGGAAAAATGAAAAAGAAGAGATTGAGAAGGATTGAGAATAGAAGGAAAGGGAATGAGAAAAGAGAAGGAAAAATAAGAATGAAGAGATGAAGAAGGATAGAAAAGAGAAGGAAAGAAAAATAAGAATTAAGAGTTGAAAGAAGGATTGAGAAAGAATAATGAGAAAGGAGAAGAGATGAAGAAGGATTGAGACAAGGAAGGAAAGAGAAATGAGAAGAGAAGAAGGAAAATAAGAATGAAGAGATGAAGAAGGATTGAGAAGAGAAGGAAGAGAAATGAGAAAGAGAAGGAAGGAAAAAAAAGAATGAGAGATGAAGAAGGATGAGAAAAGAGAAGGAAAGATAATTGAGAAAAGAGAAGGAAAGGAAAGGAAGGAAAAATAAGAATGAAGAGATGAAGAAGGATTGAGAAAAGAAGGATAGAAGAATGAGAAAGAGAAGAGATGAAGAAGGATTGAGAAAAGAGAAGGAAGGAAAATAAGAATGAAGAGATGAAGACGGATTGAGAAAAGAGAAGGAAGGAAAAATAAGAATGAAGAAAGGAAGAAGGATTGAGAAAAGAGAAGGAAGGAAAAATAGAATGAAGAGATGAAGACGGATTGAGAAAAGAAGAAGGAAGGAAAAATAAGAATGAAGAAAGGAAGAAGGATTGAGAAAAGAAAAGGAAAAAATAAGAATGAAGAGATAAAGAAGGATTGAGAAAAGAGAAGGAAGGAAAAAAAGAATGAAGAGATGAAGAAGGATTGGGAAAAAAGAAGGAAGGAAAAATAAGAATAAAGATGAAGAAAGATTGAGAAAAAAGAAGGAACAAAAATAGGAATGAAGAGATTTAGAAGGATTGAGAAAAGAGAAGGAAGGAAAAATAAGAATGAAGAAAGATTGAGAAAATGATAACAATGATGGAAATAATTTCTTTGAAGAAACAGAAAAATGAAAAAGGTAGCAAAGAAAAACATATTTGAAAAAGAAAAAGAAAAGACAATATGAAAGAATAAAATTTCAAAAAACAAAAAAAAAAACTGAATGGAAAGAAAAACCCAGAAGATCAGTAAATCCCTCATCACCAACATTTAATGTCAGGGTGGAATCATTTTTGGCAATCTTCAATATTTTAGTTGACATAAAAACAAAAAACAAAAATTGTAAAAATGAAAACACACGGACAAGAATCTTCTACTTCTCCCTTCAAAATAAATTCTATCATTAGGCAGTAGAAAACCTGAAGTATACCATCATAAAAATGTTTGCTACATTAGGGGGAAAAAATAAAATAAAAAGGTGGAAAATCCTTTTGAAGTAAAAATAGGAACAGAGAGAAATGTAAAGGACAAACAGTAACTTGGAATGCATCGTTCGTGCATAGAAGACCCTTTAACCTTTTACATAGCAAATCACTTAACACAAATCTAAATAACAGCATGCTCATAACTCTTTTGAGCCATGAATTTAGATCTTAGAATAACAGGGGAAAAAAAAACATCTTTTTTTTTAATGATTATTGATAAAATTCTTAGGGATTTCCATTTTGCAAACAAACACATATACATATATATATATATATATATATATATAGAAAAATTCTGTATGTCTGTTTGTACAACAACCAGGCACATGTCCTTTTATAAAGGACAATTGGTGTAGACCTGCAAACACCAAAATACAAATAAATCCATACCCTTTTTTTTTGTCAGAGCGTGGGTTAAAAAAATTTTACCTCTCATTTTCCATAAGAAAAACAAAATAAAAATATAAGAGTATAAATCAATATATTAAAAATTGATTTAAAAAATTATTAGAAATAAAACAAATTAATAAAAAATAAAACATTAAATAAAAAATCAAATAAGATCTCTGGTACTTTAGAGGTCAGAGAGAGCAGAGAACAAGCCAGGATAACATAAATCTTTCATAATGAGAGACGTAGTCTCTCGAAATATCGGGAAAATAAATGGAACTTAGAACATAATATCCAACTCAGTTTTGCATTTATTTTTACTCATTTCATTCATGCTTCTAATAACAACCAAAATATCATTTTCCCATAAATATATAATTTATATATATATATATATATATATATATACACACACACACACACACACACACATAAAAAGAGAATCATCAGATATATGTATATGCACACACATAAAAAGAGAATAATCGGATATATATATATGCACACACATAAAAAGAGAATAATCGGATATATATATATATATGTTAAAAATTAATAGTAAAATGGATGAAATAAAAATGAATGAAATGAGGGGGATAAATGAAAAATCCTTTCCAAGGGACACTTCTCAAAAGAATTAAAGCACTTTTTGAGAGTGGATAGAATGTTTTTCTCATCTATCATTAGACCCCTTTGAAGCATCAAGTTAATATAATTATTCTATAAGTTATATTATTATATATATATATATATATATATATATATATAAAGAGACTCATCAGATATAATATATATATATATATATATATATATATATATATAAAGAGACTCATCAGATATATATATATATATATATCAAAGCTCTAGCCATATCTGTGTTACTGTATGGCTGCACCACTTGAACTTTAATGAAACGTTTTGACAAAAAGATGGGAACTACAGAAGGATGCGTGATGTCTTGAACAAATCCTAAAAGCAGCATCTCACAAAAAGCTGTTCTGCCACTTACCTATCTTACAAACCATACAAGGAAGATGAACAAGACTGATGGAGAAATAAGGATGATCTTGTAAGTAAGGTTGTTCTCCTGTGGACATCTCTGTATGGACACACTAGAGTGGACTGAACAGCAAAAACTTACATTGATCAGCTCTGTGTGTATACTGGATGTTATCAGGAACGTTGACTGATAGGGACATGTGGCAAGAGAGAGTTATGGAAACCTATGCTGTCAGCATGACTGGGTGATGAGGATATATGTAGAGTGAAAAATAGGTATATATCTATATTTACTAACACCTCCACATGAGTATGATGAGACACAAGGTCAATTTCTTAAGTGGGGTATAACATGTTTTTATTCCGTTTTCCTTCTCCTTGACTGGTTTCCTAACCAAGCTTAGAGAGCCCAGTCTGCCCTACAATTTACACATAACTGGAGGGAGAACAGTAGGATGGATACCTCTCCCAAGGGTATTAGTTCTATGTGAAATGCAAACAATCTCATCCAGGATTTGAACTCGGGTTGCCAAGTCTATTTCCTATGATGATAACCAATACACCATGTGCCCCCCCCCTCTCTCTCTATATATATATATATATATATATATATGTGTGTGTGTGTGTGTGTGTGTGTGTGTGTGTGTACTTGTCTGTTATTAATTTTATAGGCTGTCAAAAAGAAACATTTCTTGAATAACATTCATTACAGAAATGAAACTAACAGTCTTTATCTGTACATATATAAAAGGAAGTCGGTGGGTGTGTGTATGTATGTATGTATGTATGTCCAGATGAAACTATGAAAATAAAACAATTTATGACAAAGTAAATATATATACATTAGATATCTTGTTTTTTTTGTGCACAGATTATGAATATCTAAGTTATATTAAAAAATATCTAAAAATGTAAATCTACATCAAAATAGCATTGAAATTCTACTTAAAATTGTCCAGCATTTGTAAATCTCAAAAGTAAACAAATCAATAAATTTGGTCTTTTGTCCCCTCCCTTTTTTCCCCACTTCTAGTATATAATATATATTAGATCAATTATTTCAATACTAAAGTAAAAGTAAAGTTGGTGGGGTGGCCTATGGTTGGTATCAGCAGGACAGTGAGGGAGTCTAACCTCTTTTTGCTAGCGCTAGTCCAGGGAGATTATTTCTTGTTGATGGAGACTGGTATTGAACCAGGAACCTTGTGATTCCTAGGCAGTTACTCTATTGACTAAGATAACTGCTGACAAGCCTCTTCTGTATTATCTGTGTTATTCGGACTACTATCCTCATCTTTATTGTTATCTGTACAACATTTCAACCGATATGCCCTCTAGCCTTCTTCAGGTATTTCTTGTCGGACTCGGGAATCTTTTTTTGCTCTCTAGGTTCCCAAGTCCGACAAGAAATACCTGAAGAAGGCTGGAGGGCATATCAGCCAAAATGTCGTACAGATAACAATGAAGATGAGGACAATAGTCCGAATAACGCAGATAATACTAATCATCAAGCCTCATCTCAAACATTCAAAGAAAAAGCCTCTTCTGATTTTCAATGCATTTTTATGGTAAAACAATTAACAGTGCATTGTTATATTGTAACATTGCAGAGCGTATTGCTGGTGTTTGTACCTGGACACGAGCCAAAAGTCGTCAATTGTCACATTTTTTTCAGGTGACAAAAGAAGCTGATAAACAAGAATTTATGTTTTATCTTCCCACTTTATTAAGATGCTCTGAAAAGTCGGTTTGTTTTATATTGTTATATCAAGAAGAAAGTTCTCAACAAAGTCGTAATTGTTATGTTGCTGGTGAGGGTTCAAAGTCACAGAGTGGGGTCCAAATACTGGGCCTCTGAAATCAAACTGCTTTGTTCAGTGCCTAGACCCCAACTGGTTGAGAATCTGAGTAAAAACGCAAAACTAACTGCTTTCCCCTTTTCTCTCACGTGACATTTCAATCAACCAATCAGCATGCATCTATAATTCCAATTCATTGGTTTTCCCACACAGATGTTTGACCCATCTCCTGAACTCCCTTTAACATGGTTGACATCACATGACCCCAGGGTCGTACATCCATTGAAATACTTCTGTTCTTAATGGCACATTATATCCCAAAATGTATAATGGCCTTATTCCAGCAGTGCAGCTTACATTAATTCCTGACCACTGACAGTCTCTTTTTTCTGAGTTTTAATGCATTTCTATAATAAAATTCTTAACAATACATTTATAATATACATATGGTAGGCCTGTTCAGTTAAGGGGAGTCCCGTTGTGTAATGGATAACATGCTGGACAACGACATTGTAGTAAGCAAGTTCGAACTCCAACTGCGTTATTATGTTCACTTTCAGAGTAATACTCTTGGGGAAAGTATGAACCCCCTCATCCTCCAGATACAGGTTAAATAGTATCACTGCCACTTTAGCTCAGTGGGTAGTGTATTCGCCTTGGAATTGAAAGGTTCAGAGTTCAATGATTAAAGTGCTCAAATCTCTGCCAATTCTTAAAATTGATCGCTTTTTTTGGCATTAATGAATTCTACGCATTTAAATCTACCAGAAAAACCCAAGATATCACAACTTTGAATACTTTGAAAAATAGGTGATTTCTTCTGGACCTATAAGGGGGGTACCTTATGGAAATTCAAGAAAACGACACTGAGCATTGTCATGAAATTTGTGATTTTCAGCCATTATAAGGAGTTATTTAAGGGTTCAAATTACAGCCAATCCTTCGAATTAAGCGATTCTTTTAAAATCAATGCATTTTAATGCATCAAAATTTGTCAAATAAGCCGATTCAATCCATATCTAATATTTCAACGAAATTCGAAAATTTTTCAACCCTATGATAGGTGAGTAAAGTGCTCAAATCTCTGCCAATTCTTAAAATTGAGCACTTTTTTTGGCATTAATGAATTCTACGCATTTAAAACTACCTTGGAATTGCAAGGTTCAGAGTTCAATGACAGCCCTCAACAACTCAGAACATTAGCACTGTGTAATCTGAACTAGTAAAGCATCTAGGAGATTACGGTAAGTGTGGCATTCCACCTCAGCAAACAATCTCCCTGGCCTTGTGCTCCTTCACTGTTTAGCTGATATTGACAATAAGCCTCACTGCAGATTTTACTTACTTTTTACTGTTCTTCTACAATGGTGGATTAGCATGTAAATAACCCATGAAGATTGATATGCCATTAAACAAAGACACCAAATCTGTTCACTTATTAATGCTTGTATCAAACCCTGATCCAAGGAAATCATTTTCTTCCTGATTTTTTTCCACAACATATGGATTGAATCTGTCATTTTCTTCAAACAAAATTTTCGATCCAAAATTGAAAAATCCAGTGGTTAAATATCAAACCCAAATTTTATCACACCATGGATTTTCTTTAATTTATAATCTAGTCAATGACCTTCACCTTTTTTCACCAAGATCAACACACACACACACATACCAAAAGTGGCTATTAAAAATTATTCTGATTCGGCCTGAATATGTTTTATACCCTCGAGTAATGCTTCTGACATTAACAATTTGCTAAGTTTTCTCAAAGAAAATGGATGATATTAAATATTTGCTATATCTGTTCGCACACTGAAATTTTTGGCATCTGCTTACTTCTCATATATATTTTTAATATTTATTGGCTGGATTATGATATACACAATCATTAAGATCAATAAAAGATCTGATATATTTATTCCATAAATCCTAATCAAGTCTATGGATTAGAAAAATGGCTTGTGGACTGGGTATGATGTTAAATTGCATCTTGTGGTGAAGTTCCAATTCTGAGCTCTAGGGAGTGTAGAGAACCTGTTAATCACCATTACTCTCAGGTCCACTCTGATTCGGAGTGGTAGTACCTGTTAGGGTTGTATCTATGGATTAAATAGATCAAAATTGAGTTTTAAAAAACAAAAATATCAAACTGACAAAAAGCCTCTCAGCAGATTTTACTTTTTATTCTTCTTCTACAAAGGCATATAAATAATCCATGAAGGTTGATATGCCATTAAACAAAGATTTACTTGTATATAATAACGTGGACTGGGTCTGATGTTAAATTGCATCTAGTGGTGAAGTTCCAATTCTGGAGCTCCAGGGAGTGTAGAGAACCCCTTAATCATCATTACTCCCAGGTCCACTCTGACTCGGAGTGGTAGTACCTGTTAGGGTCATAGTTATGGGTAAAATAGATAAAAAATGGGTTTAAAAAATTAAGTATATACCACTCATATATTTGCACAGATGTCAGTACAGATGCACACATACACACACACACATTATATATATATATATATAATATATATATATATATATAGTTTGCTATATTCATAAGTAAGAGTACTCAAAACTAATGATAGACCATATATATCTAAGTTAGTATGGTGTAGACAGAGTCAATGTCACTTGGTGACTGAGTTTCTTGCCTATACGAAACTGTCAGTTATCAAGTGATGTTGACTGTGTATGCTGTCCTAACTTACATATATTTATGTATATATACTCATACACATAAATGGATAGATAAATAGATAGACAGAGATTGATAGATAAATAGATAGACAGAGATGGATAGATAGATGCTTATATATGCATAAATGATGATATATATAGAGAAAAATGTATGAATATTGATATGAATTTAGATGTCTGTCTGTCTGTCTCTCTCTCATATATGTATATATATATATATATATATATATATGTATATATATATATATATATTATATATATATATAATGTATGAGTGTGTATTTATATAATCTCCCCTTGTTAATGTTTTCATTTTTCCTTACTTTATTCTTACATTTAAAGATAAATTTTGGCTTTTTCATGTCAAACATGATGTACATAATCCATGGGAATATTGAAATTCCATCATCTTTTTTTAAATCTAATTTTCCTCACCAACAATTATATGTCTGTAAAATGAATTTCATAAAGCCATCTTCTTTCAGAAAAGAAACAACACCAGAACATGACATTTTCTATTCACCCTATCAATATTCCTTGACAGTTTTGCTTCTTTGCATCCATTTCCAGTAACTGCATTGAAATTGTTCAAGATATTTCAATTCTTTTATCATAGAATTGTCCTTTATATATTATATATATATATATATATAACTTTTTATTCTATTTGATGCTTTCTTAGACCGAGACTAGCATCCATTATTTATAGATTCTTCACCCAAAGTATACATCATGAAAATATCAAACCATTGTTGGCAGAGATTAAAAGCTTTTCTGATGATGATAATAATAATAATATTAATAATAAATATATATATATATATATATATATATACATATATATATATATATATATTCATGCATACACACTAAAAAATGTTTGTTTGTTTGTTTTTACTGTACAGAACATGAAAATAACAAATGTATGAAATATTTAACCTTATTCAAAACATTGAAAGAGATGTGTCTTGTTTCTAAATAAGAGAATATTTTTTCAGTCTAGGTTTAAATTTAAATTTATTATTCAAGGAATCACTGTCAACTGTTATTAGATTTTTTACTTGTATTTCTTTGCGGCTCAATTTTGTCGCATTTTATTGCAACTCTCAGACTGTCATTAGTAATCAACACTGATCAAAAATAAAGAATAAAACTTTGGCAAGATTTCATCTCACATCTTTTTCTTGGCAATTTTATCTTTCCAGGACAGATGCCTTACCAATTAGGCAATGGAAATTATCAGCTACCGAAGTTTAATTTAAATTCAATATATTTTATTCTTTATTTTCCAAAATCCTGAAATGCCACTAATTCTGTTTGAGTTGCATTGGTAGGAATATTATTTTAATTTCTTAGATGAAGCATTATCACTTATCATTAATCTCTGACTAGTATTTCTTTCACCTTATTTAAATTACATTTTACTTTCATCATATAATTCTGTTGATATTGATTAACATATAACCAGTAATAAAAAAGAAAGTCTCTTGTATTAATTTAAGTCTTTATCAACAATTAGTGAATGGCAGTCTGTGTCAATTCTTAAGCAGAGTACAGCAGATTTGAATTCAGAGTTTTCTCTCTAATAAATTGGTTGTCTAACCAAAGTGAAAGAGCCCAGTCTACCCTACTTTTTACCCATAGCTGGGGAAGAAGAGATGTTTTCATGCCTTCCACAAGGTCTTTAGTGCAGAGTTAAATGCAAACAGGATTTGACCTCAGTTTGCCAATTTCATTTTCAATCCCAATAACTATTACACAGCTGTGGTTAAAAATAATTGAAATCAAGATGATAGAAAAACTAGTAAAACATAAAAAGAAGGTGAATAACCAAGTTTTAATTTATTATACAGATTTTTCTTGAAACTAATAACATTTTAATATCATAATACACACACACAAAGGGGCACATACACACATGCACCAACCCACACCTACATATGATTATTATAAACTATATTAAAGATAACAGTTTATTACACTTTATCCACTCTGCTGGACTGACTGTATCCCCTGCAGAGGAGTGAGACTCCCTTCAGAGGGGTGTCCAGTGTATGACACTAAACTGCATTTAGGCTTCAGTTCTAGAGATCTGGAGGGTATGGAGTACCCCTTAATTGCTATTACTCCAGGTTTACTCTGACCTTGAGTGGTATTATTTGTTATCTATGGGAGAAATAGATCTTTTAAAAATTATTTGTATTTGCTAGGACCATGTGCAAAAACCCCTCTAAAATGTAAATATCAATATACAATAAACACAATTCCCTAACTTCAGGGCACAAAATAACCCTAAAGGGATTGACATGTTAAAATCAATGAATAAAAATTTTGGATTAATAACAATTCATGTATTAATCCAAATGTACTTTTTTAGGACATAATCTTGGGACTTTTTTGGTAGTTTCACTCAAACTAAATGTTTTCATTACTAGTGTGAAGTGATAAGTCTATTTCATTATTCTCAAAATTAAGGTTTTATTTTTGCAGTGATAATGATAAAAATCCAAAATTATGGGTGTTTCCTCTCCTATTCTAATAAATAGATATAATTAAGTCTATGCATATTTCTGTTTGATTTATGTACTTTAAAAGACGATGGACATCAGCTGTTATAGGATTTATAAGCAGCTTATAAATCATGAATGTACCTGTAGTCAGAATTTTGAATTCGGGTTCATTAGATTTAGAATGATGGGGTCCATGGAAGGTTACTCAACTGTTGTTGATGGGTCCTAACCTTTTGCTTGACCCCTTGAAAGTGTGTGATTCGATGCATGAGATAGTTTAGTTTAGATTCGGCAGAGATTTCAGAGCAAAACAAATGTGTAGATCATCACTCTGAGCCAGTCTTCCGGCATGGTGGAATCAAATGGGCAGGGTTGCAAAATAAAGCTTGATCAAGAAACAATCAAGTCTAGTTTGTTAACTGAATATTAAAAACAGCATGAAGGCGAAATCAACAAAGAAGAACCAAGCCTTAACAGAAGCCCCCTATATCAACAGATAAAATGGCTGATGACTAGAAGCTCTAAGCAGTGAGTCAACAAGCAGAGTAATCAAGTAAAACATCATCATATCATCTACCCTATCTAATCTATTGTTGCTTAATCTATGGTAGCATAGATTATTGACAACACTGTTTAGCGTAAATGGAAATTTACAGACGGTTTGGGACCTTTGACTCCAGAGGCGGAAAACCTGTGAATCACGTGAAGTCACGTGAGAGCTAGTTAGCTCATCAGTCCCAGCTAGGACGTCAGGCAAGAAGGATGTTCTTGCTTAGCTAGAACTCATCACTTGCACGCGTGCTGTATTTTAGTTAGTAAGAAAAAAAACTTAGTTTAGTAAATAAAAGTTTTTTAAAAGAACAGTATGACGTTGTTGGTGGATGCATGTCTTAGCAAGAAGACTGACCAAGAAAGAAAGTGAATCAAGAAATGAAGAACCAACAAGATAGAAATCAAAGCTAGACAATCGAATGGCCAAACAAGCAAAGTAAGTAAGTAATGCAAATATGCATCTCATCTCTCTATCTGTCTACTTCTCTCTTCTCTCTAGGAAAAGAACTTTCATTGTGTATGTACCCAGCAATGGGGATATATAACACTATCTCTCTGTCTCTCTTTCCCCATTTATATACCTGATGTTGTATGAGAATATATAACAGCTTTTGATTGAGATTAATAAAAAAGAATGCAATTTGGTTTTGCAAGATATTTTTAGTACTTATTTAGAAATGATACTGGTTCATAAACAAGAAGAAAATGTATACAATAGAGCATGTGCATAATATGAAAAACTGGTTTTGGATTTAAATAAAATCAAAAGAACAGATGACAATGATATCAATATATCCATAAAAGAGGAAAGTAATAAAGAGAAGAAAGAAAAACTGATAACATTATATGAACTTCCCTACTTGATATCCACTCACTGTAAAACTTTACTCTTCAATCTCCTACTGTTACCATGGAAAATTATTAAAACTTGTTGTACTTACTCATATTATGGAGAATTAGTATAACATTTATAGTTATAAGAAATCGAATCAGCAATCAGAGTTAAAAAATCTGGATGAGGCTGTTTGTGTTTCACTTTTGTGCTAATACTGTTAAGAAAGATATGGATCCATCTGTTCTCACTAGCTATGGGAAAATAGTATGGCAGAATGGGTTAATTAGCATCACTAGGACAACCATTCTCAAACAATCAAACACTCTGTATGAGCAGAATGTGACACAAGATTAATTTTTAAGCAGAGTAACAGCTTTGAATTCAGAGTTTTCCAAGGTTCAGTCTACTCTACCCCATAGCTGGAGGAAGCATAGTTGGATTCATACCTTTCACAAGGGTATTAGCACTATGTGAAATGCAAACAGCAAGCTAGTCTTACAGATCAATTACTAGTGAATAGCAAGTTTAATCCTCATTGGTTGCTTCATACTTGTGACCTACCCATGGCGAACTAATTGAATTCAAACCAAGATTATTCGGTTTAAAAACTGACCTTTTGCCACATCCTGCCCATGGCAGAGGAACTGGGTAAATACATATTTACCCAAATTACATACAGTTTTTAAGAGGATCATTGACTTTTATAAAGTTAAAACTTTTCATCTAATTATGCTTAACATGTAAGTTATTTTCAAACCCAGATATCAAAAATGTTAATCCCGAAAGAACATCTGGGCAAATTCCCTGTCAAATCATCCAGAAAAAGTAAAATTGTCACCAACCCCCTTCAATTTTTCTGAATTTTTTTCCAGATGTGGACTATGTTAAAGCTATAATTGAGCTTCCAATTCCAAAAATTGGCAGAGTTATGTCGAGTTTTTAGCTCTCCAAATTTGGTGGGGTTTGTGAAAATTATTTTTATTATTATTGAACATTATTTGAACTAAAAAGTTTGATTTTTGCTGAGAACCAAAGCTACAACATCAGTTAAAATTTTTCAAATCACAAATCATTAATAAATTAAAATTGGTTAACTTTAAGACTTTTTTGATAGCAGTTTTGGATTCATGAGGCAAAAATACTTTTATAAACAAATTTTTAGAAGTGGGGAAGCTCTATAACTCATTTTACAGATAAAAATAGATTACAAAAAGTCAACATTTTTTTGCCATCCACCCCCCAAAAAATTTGGAGAGCTAAAAATCGACCTAATTCCGGCAATTTTTGGAATTGGAAGCTCAAATTTTGGGGATTATCTGACTTTAACATAATCCACACCTGGACAAAATTTCAGAAACATTGAAGTGGGTGGGTGACATGGCCTGGATGATTTGACATGGAATTACTCTTCTGGATAAGTAACATTCTTTGCAATGTATGTGTTCTTGCCTGATCTTTTTCTGAGGATTCATAAGTTCTCTTAAATTTCCAACTCATAGCTACATGGAGCAAAACATGTGAAAAATCACTATTAAAGAGGATTTATACCTGTGCTCTGTTAGCAGTCATTTCAAAACTGACTCAAACAGTAAACTCTCTTTTACATACAAAAATGAAAGTTTGTTACTGGGAACAAAAGGAACACATGGGACAAAAACCTTTTTACATCAAGGGAAGCAGTGAGAGATATACAGAGAGAGTCTGAGCAAGATTCAGATCTCTAAATATAGTTTAAAACCTTTCCATGGATGATTCTAACGACTTCCGAAATTTTAGTTGAAATAGGGCCACAAATAACACTCTTTAACTGTATGGACAGACCAATCATCAAATCATGTTGGAAAATGAAAATTGTTAGCTATTGTTATTGTAACTAGTATAAAAAAAAGCTATAATTTCTCTTCAACTTAATGGACTGTTCCTAGCTGGAGGAGCATAGACTTGTATAGACACTATTTAAATGGTCATTATTTGTCCCAGAGCCACTTACCCTTGATTTGCCTGGGAGCACTATACCAGACCTGAACAACTATCAATGGTAGCAAAGCAGGGCAAAGTAGAAGCAATGATAATAGAAAATTATGGTTGAGGCAGGGAACCCTTTAGAGGAGCAAGATATAAAGATGCAGTAGGACAAATTGGATGAGGCCCTGGAAGAATGAATCCTGTATTTAATGGAGAAATATCAAGATGAGAATCAAGACATCACTAAGCAAAGGGCAATCCATAGGCCAACTAAAGTGTATTTCTTTTATTGCTTATTTCTATGTTGCTATCAACTATGAGAACAATATTTTTATTATTGGTACTTTCCTTATCATTTCTCATGATATTCACATAATAATGTCCTTTTGATGTGTTTTGAATGCTTACCTTCTGACCAAACATCACTATATAATCTTTTGGGTTTGGTTTGGTTTGTTTGTTTTTTTGGCATATCAACCTCAGTGGGTCATTTAATGCCGATAAAGTTTTTAAATGAATTCATTCTTAATGGATAATACAATTTTTTTATGAATACATTTTTCTATTTATAAACTCATGTTTTCTATTTAACCCATAGATGGGACCCTAACAGGTACTACCACTCCTGGTCAGAGTGAACTAGGGAGCAATGGTGATAAAGGGGTGCTCCACATTCTCCAAACCTGGAACCTCACCATCAGATAGAGTTTAACGTAATTCCCAGGACATATAGACCCTCAGTCACCACCTTATAGCACTTATATGATAAAAAGGGGTTGGAGGTTGCCATAAGGGCAATAGGGTTGGGGCAATCATATAGGTGCTAGGGCTTGACGTGACCAGCCGATTGATGATCTTTTGGGTTATTTCCTAATTGAGTAACATGATATTACAGGGTGACCCAGAAAAAACAGAACCCAAATTATTTATTTTCCTATTAAACTAACCCTAAACACCAACCATAAACCCTAACCCCCCCCCCCTAGTTGAGTAACATAATATTACAGGGTGATCCAGAAAAAACAGAACCCACAAATTTTGTAATAAAACTGTTAATCTTAATTTTAATTTTTTTAAAAGTTTAAGTCCAACAAGATTTAGGGTTAGGGTTTAGGGTTAGTTTAATGGGAAAATAAATAAATAATTGGGGTTCTGTTTTTTCTGGGTGACTCATGTTACTCAACTAGGAAAGAACCATCTTTTGCAATGCTAATTATTGTTCAAGTGAATGCTGTACAATCATAAAGTAAAGAAAGGCAGAGCAGTGAAATTTCACAAAAGGTTCGGTTTAACTCAGTCAGGAGATTGCCCAACTAGGAATCACAAGGTCCCTGGTTTGATACTGGCCCTTGCAAACTCAGTGTATGAGTAGCACAGGGTTCTGTGCAGTAAAGTGAGGAGTTATGGTAGGTGTGGCACTCCACCTTAGACACTAAAATAATCTTTTTGGTCTAGCGCTAGTGAAAAAGGGATAGACTCCCTCACTGTATGGCTGATACCGACATTAGGGCGCCCTGTAGACTTACTTTACTTACATAAAAATGTGTAAATTATTTGGTTAGGAAAATCAATTTTATGAAACTACATTGTAACTACAAATACGTACACGTAGCAATAAAAATAAAATACATCTTCACACAAAATATATGTCATCATCATCAAATTGTACTGACAGCATGGATACCCATGACACTCTCTTGCAACTATCCCTATCAGTCATCAACTCTGTCAGGTCCACTACACAGAGCGGATTGAAGTAGGTTTTTCCTGGTAAGCCTTGTTAGTCTTACTTGGATGGTTTGTGTGATAGGAGGTAAGTGGCTTTACAGTTGTTCTTGTTGGATGCTGCTTCCCAGATTTGTTCAAGACAGCATGCAGCATCATTGTGTAGTTCTCATCTAGCTTTTTTCTCTAAGTATCTTGCTAGAGTCGAAGTGGTGTAGCCATACAGTAGGACTGACATGACTACAGCTTGGAAGTGTAAGAATGCATAAGTTTCAATGGTATAGGGTTTTATGGTAGATAATATTCAATATCTGTTTTTATTTTATAATGTTCCATTAGAAATCGTAAAATCCTGATAAGATTTGTTTAGAAGAAAATTGATTCTTTTTTTAAAATGTTATATTAATGTACTTATTTATGGGCACTACTGTGCATATAACTGCACTGATGAGAGGTGATACCTCGAAACACGTGTCTGTAGTTTACTCTAGTGTACGCTCCCAATTTCGGTTGAACACTTTATTTAGGAGGGATTTAATTGCAAATTCACTGCATTCGGCATTCAGCTAAATCTCACTTTGTTTACAAAGTTTGAGACCTCTAGGTGAAGTTTATTAGAAATGTAGCGATTAAATAGCCTGCTATACTTGGCAGCTGACTGTAGCTGTATGGGTAAGAGGTTTGGCGAACGTAAGTTCATTCGAGTCTCAAACCCAGCCAGAGGTAGCTGCTAAAAATGGTATAACTGCACTGATGAGAGGTGATACCTCGAAACACGTTTGTAGTTTACTCTCTCTCTCTATATATATATATATGAGTTGTGTAAGGTTTTTTTATGTACATATTGACTTATAATTCAGAAAAGTGATATCATTGACCATTAAAATTCCACATACACATTAATATGCTTATAATAAGGAAAAGTACAAAATCTAATTTTTGACATACAGATTCTCTCTCACTCTCTGGCGTTCCTAAAATCCTGTTTACAGACTGGATCTCTCTGGTGATTGTAAAATTTATAAACATATGTATTTGATAGTTTAACCCCTTAACTACAGCTGTTAACAAATTGGGCTGAGGAAAAGTCAGTTGGGTTTCGCTCCTGGTCAGAGGTAGTTGCTGTGTCTAGCCACACGGAAGAGATGTGAAACATTGAAACACAGTGTCTGTGGATGGTTTATATATATGTATATATATATATATATATAAATTTAACTAAGGAATTACTTCGACTTAGTTAACATAGGGTAGGGTCCTGAAGAAATCATTTCAATTTGATTGAAACCATGGTAGACCCTTTATTTTTCCTCTAATAATAATATTAGTAGTATTATTACTGCTCTGTATTTTTAATATATTGAGCACTTTTGGATTATTTACTGATGCCACTGCAACAGAAAAGTTAAAGCGGCAATTGGATACTATATATATATATATATATATATATATAGGTATTTGTATTGGAGAAAGGAAAATAAAGAGCTTGATTACAGTTGTAAGAGCTATATTTATGTGATGCTAACTATACAATCAAAAGGCATTTATTACTTTTGGTTTCAAAGCTGCTTGAAACCAATGGTAACAAACACTTTAATTGTATAGTATCTCATAACAACTATATATATATATATATATATATATATATATATATATATATATATCATGGCTTTGGTTTGCAAATAAACATTTACTAAAGAAGACCAAATAATGTATTGATAAAAGCATTGAATTAATGACAAAACCAATTCTGATGGCGAGCAAATTAATCTTTTAAACACTACAAAATACCATTTTTTTTAATGTTAAATTTTTTTCTACATCACTTACTATTTTCAACAGTCACGTCTCAAGAACTGTCAATGAAAGTATCTGAGGTAATGAGCTTTCCTGGAAGCGGATGATACACTAGGGAAATTTTGAAAAATGAAAAACACACAAGTTTATTTTAGGTCAGCAATATATGTTTTAGTAACTCAATTTCATGAATGCTTCAGAGTGGAAACTAACTTTTTGCCAAAAAAACTGTCTCATTAGACGTAATTAATTCTGAATAAAAATAGTGACGTTTTCATCCCCCCCTCCTGCAGTCAATGTATTTCTTTTTCTTTCTCTTTTCCTCTACTTGGAAAATTACGAATTAATGCCTTGAACAAAAGGTCACCAAGCTTGTAGTTCAATACCTATTCACGAAGATTGTTTTAGTTTTTCTAAATTTAGAAGCCATAAAAAGATCTGAATTTTTAAAAAGACAATTTAGCTTTGCTTTTTGGTTTCTGTAAACTCTTAAAGAGAAAATGTGCCACCATTATTGTGGAGTGTATGTTGGGGGGGGGGGGTAGAATTAATTCCTTTTTAACATTTATCCTGCTCAAGGCCACCCAAGTTATCAGCAACATGGGGGTTACCCAGGGCACCAAGTGTTAGTGGGGTGCCTATCAAGTGTCTGAGACAGTCTAACTTTTTAGATACAAATGAAAAAATGGGAAAAGGAATTAATTAAACAGAATAAAAAGTCAGTACAAGAAAATTCCCTGATTTGAAGTCAGAGTGCTCACAATAACTGGAGACAAGGAGAGAAGTAAAATGGGGTGAGACAAGAGCATTTCTAGACCATGCTTGTCTTTTATTTTATCAAATTTAGCCATCTTTCTTCTCTTTCGCTCTCCCTACACTCTTTGTAATCTCTGAATGATTGATATATTTTAGATCTATTTTATGCCTAGAGGTGAGACAATTATGTTCCTATTTACATTTTTTTGTGTATTCTTTAAGAGTTTTTTTTCTGCACACTCTATCAAATATGAATAATTTTTTTAGCAGATCTATTTTACTCATAGATGAAACCATAACAGGAACTACCACTCCAGGTCAGAGTTATGACATTGCAGTCTTTGTGATTTGATACAGAACCATTACTTTACCATCAGTGAGTTGTCGCTACCAATAATTTAACATGTCTCTTGACCAGACACTTTCAAACTTAACTGGCTTAATATGAATGCATCAAATGTGTAATGATTTGGTTTGGTTCATTTAACAACATATCAATTCCTTATGGATTATTTCTAAATTTTTGATTAGAACATTCCATTTTTTATTTTTTTTTTGTGCTTTTTTATTTGTTTGGTTTGCTTTGGGTTTTTTAAATTATTTTACAGCATATCAACCTCAGTGGTTCATTTAATGCCGATAAAGTTTTGAAATAAATTCATTCTTAATGGATACACAATTTTTTAAAAATAAATACATTTTTCTATTTAACCCATAGATGGGGCCCTAACAGGTACTACCACTCCGGGTCAGAGTGGACCAGGGAGCAATGGTGATGAAGGGGTGCTCCAGATTCCCCAAACCTCCAAAACTGGAACCTCACCATCAGATAGAGTTTAACGTCATTCCCAGGACATGTAGTCACCGCTTTCTAGCACCCATATGATAAAAAGGGTTGGGGCTTGCCATAAGGGCAATAGGGTTCGGGCAATCATATACATGCTAGGGCTTGATGTGACCATCCAATTGATCAGAGAGGGCCTCTCCGACCACCTGTCTATCCTAAGTAAGAGTCTAAGGGGAGTGATGCAGGTCATGGACTGCTCAACCACCCAGGTTCTATCCTTAAGCATCACAGGTCGCCAACTGCAGTCATCAGGTGGCCCCATTTGGGGGAATATTACCCCTATGTTAAGGCGCAGTCGGTGCATTCTAATGACCCAGCTGACAGGGCGTTTTTTTATTTGTCTCTAATCATTTGTTTGTACACACTTATATGATATTAATTGGATGATTGGATTTCAACACTTGTTGATTTATTTTATGCTGAAGATTTTTTTTGTTTTATTCCTTCATGTTGGATATTCAGATTTTTTAACCACATTTTTTAAACCCCTCTTTTGATCTCTTTAATTGATAGATAGGACCCTAGCAAGTCCTACCACTCCAGGTTAGAGTGGACCTGAGAGTAATGGCAAAGAAGGAGTAACTCCACACTCCTCAGAGCTCCAGAACTGGAACTTTCCACTATCTAGTTTCACGTCATACTCAGGACACTATGACCCTCAATTTCTAGCACATATATGATAAAAAGAGTTGGGGAGTGTTGTTATTAGAGCAATATGATCAGGACCATCATATAGGTAACAAGGCTTGACAAGACAAGATGATTGATAAGTGGGACCCTCTCTGACTTCCTGTCTAATCCACGTTTGTAAAGTGGAATGTTGCATTCTATGAACTACTCAGCCACAGGATTTCTTTAACATCATGAGTCACTACACACGTCCAACAGGTGGCCCCATTGAAGGGGGGAGGGGTATGTCATTAACTATTCCTATCTAATACAAATAATCTCCACACAGTTGTATGGTTTAAAGTATTCCTATCAAATACTAATAATTCATACACAATTATATGTTTTCAACTAACTATTTCTATTTAATGATAATCATTTGTTTGCAACTAATGATAATTATAATCCTTAGTAAACAATTATAGTAACTATTCTTAATACAAATAATTTGTACATACTTATATAGTTTCAAGTATTTCTATCTACTACTAATAATTTTCAAAAAGATCTATTTGACCCATAGATGGGACCCTAACAGATATTACCAGAATGAACACGGGGACATGGGCAATGAAGGGGTACGCCACGCTCCGCACAGCTCCAGAACATGTATCTCTACACTGGATGCCATTTAATGTCATATACAAGACAGGAGGTATAGTGTTACTAGGTGCTCCATATTTTTGGCCTTGTGCCAAACTAAACTAAGCTTAATAAATAATTACATGCCATTATCTGCTAATTATATGTGTCAGAACTGAGTTTTTTTTTTAATCTGATTATTGTAATAGCCTTTTTTATTCTTATATACTTATTTTGTTCTCATTATAAAACATAAATAAATAAGATAATTCTATACATTAAAGGATGCTAAAGTTCAGCTTGTCTAGGGTGCCAGGAACTCTAGGGTGAGCTCTGATCTTGCTTATTCTTCTTAAAACTTAGTGTGACAAGGAGAAATGGTATTGTGTTTTAAGAAGACATTTTGGAACACATTTTGAAAACTGATTGAAAAATAAAACAAACTGATAAAGGATAAAACATAATGAAAAGAAATAAAACAAAATTAAAAGCAGAAAATGCAAACAATAATAATAATAATAAAAACAACTTAAAAACAATTATATATAAAGAATAAAAGATACAACAAATATATAGAAAAATAATATTTATTAATCTATATATAAATATAGATAAATTTATTTCTAACTTTTTTAAATTCCAGGAAACACCAGGTATTTCTACTAGTTGTAACTAATTATGAAGTTGTTTGTTTATGTTTATTGATTTTAACGGCATATCAACCCGTCTGGGGTCATGTCATGCCTAACGATTAGGAAGTTATACATAGTGTATTTATATTTATACTTTTTTGTAATTGATTTTAGAAATGTGTTAGCATTATTGGAGATTATGTTGTACGGTATTGATTTGTTTCATGTCTATATTCTATGGTATAATTTTATTTCCCTCAAAAAAGAGAGAATATCCTCCATGTTGACAAACAGATCTTTCATATTGTTCAAAGAGATCTTTCATATTGATAGGGTCAAAGTGGAGTATTGCAAGTCATGAACTGCTCATCCACCTGGTGTTCTATCCTTAAGCATCATGGGTCGCCAACCATGGCCAACAGGTGGCCCCATTGTGTGTGTGTGGGGGTCTTACCCCTCTACAGAGGTGCAGTCGGTGCATTCTAATACCCCAGCCGACAGGCCGCACAGATACATAGGTTATTACCTATAATTCGAATGATGAAATGAACATTAGAATATACATAACTTTTATTGAATTATTTGCTTAATACCACTTTTGATAATAATGTAATATTTTCTTTTTTCTTGTTTTTGTTTTTTTGCTTTGAATTTAAGGTGAACCATAATAAGCATTAGCAACCACACTGAGATGTTTCCCATATGATTTTGAGTTAATAATTAATACAACATTATTAAAAACAAATATATGGATACTATTATATTTAGGTAATTTATAGTGCTAATGATACATATGCCAATGAAATAAATTTGAGTGATACATATTAGAATTAAATCTACATTTAATTTTTATACATTAAAGTATTAAAATTGTACATTAAAATTATATTTCATGAATGTTACAATATATCAAATTACAACAAATCGAAAGTATTATATTTACTATCAATTTTTACATTAAAAAAATCAAAATTAAAATAAGTAATGATGAAATTAGGTTAAAAAAACACTTAGAGCTTCTAAAAACATGTCATACCTCTTGAGCATTTCTTTCAATATTTTCTTGCTAGTATTTATTTATTGATCTACTAGGAAAAAAGAAGACGGGGTTAGGGTTAGGTTTTAGGGTTATGTAATTTATGTATCATCACAGGGTACAACACCTTCCGGTTCACCGGACACTTCCGGCCTGGGGAGAATTAGGCAATTTGTACCTTGGAAAAAGGGAATAAAGGCTTTAACTAACACCTGCATTGTTGTTTTCTATGAGAAATACTATAGGTTAGTTTAATCATTATAGGCGTTATAGGAAATAACCGCTACATAGATACAGTGTGAGTAATGAGTAAATTGTCATAAAAATTAGGCAAAAATAGAAATATCACTGAGATCTCACTTTATGAGATATATTTACCAAAATTACATGAAAATATCTTGAAATACTATAGATTAAATTATTCAAAGAAATCACCATTAGCGCCAACCACGGCCTCCAGACGACTTAAGAATCTTCTGCAAACCTTTCTGATTGTCTCCTAGTTTAAATTGGTAAATGCTGCTATTATGGTAATGGTGATTATATATTATATATGGGGATGGTTATCTGGGGAGTTAGGTGGACAAATGTTAGGAGGATATAGTCGCAGAAATTTTCTGCCAGCCAAGACTGGGTTCACTTGTTTGTGTGGCAAACTGAAATCTTTGTATTGGAGCTTCGGGCAATACAAAGATTAATATCAAGCAATACATGTTTTTAGAAAACTTATTAGCATAAGCATTTCTGAAATGGTGGTACCTCATATGTTTGCTCTCAAGACAAAACAAAATATTGACCAAGTGTCAGCTCATAAGGTACCACTGTATATATATGCTATTGATTATAAAGTTTGTTATATTTATTAATAAAGAGTACTCAATATCATTGATAGAGCATGTATATCAAAGTCAGGGAAGCCAAGATATGAAGTCAATAACACTTTGTATGATAGTTTCTTACCTATGTCAATTCTGGTTTGAAAATTGTACAGGTGAGAAATTCTCATTTACCAAGCAGCGATGACTATTTTTGTTACACTAACTTTATATATATATATATATATATATATATATATATTTTTATAGTGTGTTTGAAGCATTAATCATAAAATGTAATAAGATATTTTTTTGAAGGCAAAATAATGCAATTTATGTTGAAAAACATATTTATTTAAATTTTCTTTTTTTCCTTTTTTTTCTCTTAATATTTTCGGAGCAAAGTCCATCTTCAGAGAGTTGGAAAGTTTCCATCTGTGTTTGTTAAAATCAACTGTGGCATTATTCCGTTGAATTCGATGGAGATTTAAAAGTTCGGCAAAGATTGGCAAATTCCGTTAAATCCCGTTTAGCTGTGGTGTTTTGCAGGAATTTTTGAAATCATTTAAGATATATTTAAAAAAAAAAATTTTTTTTTAAATACTATAAAAACAATAATAAGGCTGGCAAAGATTTTTATTTCAATATGCCCGGAGCGTAATATATATATATAATATATATATATATATATATATAATAGAATTTGGGTTGGGTTGGTTTGATTTGATTTGATTTGTTTTATGGCATATCAACCTCAGTGGGTCATTTAATGCCGACAAAGTTGTGAAATAAATTCATTCTTAATGCATAATACAATTTTGTTTATAAACTCATGTTTTTCTATTCAACCCATAGATGGGACCCTAACAGGCACTACCACTCTGGGTCAGAGTGGACCAAGGAGCAATGGTGATGAAGGGGTGCTCCACATTCCCCAAACCTCCAGAACTGGAACCTCACCATCAGATAGAGCTTAACGTCATTCCCAGGACATGTAGACCCTCTGCCACAACTTTCTAGCACCCAATGATAAGAAGGATTGGGGGTTGCCATAAGGGCAATAGGGTTGGGGCAATCGTATAGGTGCTAGGGCTTGACGTGGACAGCCGATTTTATCGGAGGGGCCTCTCCGACCGCCCGTCTAGCTCAAGAAAAGCTTAAAGTGGAATATTGCAAGTCATGGACTGTTCAGCCACCTGAGTTCTATCCTTAAGCATCACGAGTCGCCACCCACGGCCTACAGGTGGCCCCATTGGGGGAGTCTTACCCCTCTGCAGAGGTGCAGTCGGTGTATTACAATGCCCCAGCTGACAGGGCGGATTGTAATAGGATGAAAATTTTATGGTCCCTGTATTTGCACATATGGTAACTCATAACTTAGCAAACTTGTAAGCTGGGGAACTCATAAGTCCAAGTACCACTGTATATATATATATATATATATATATATTATATATATATATATATGAGAGACCAAAATAGATTTTTTTTTTGTCTTGATTCCTGGAAACTATTTTTGAAATGAGATGTTAAGCCTTTCTCTCAATCCCTCTAAAAAAAAAAAAAAAAAACGTGTTCTATATTTCCTCTCGTGTTTTATGTGTATGTATGTATTAATTTGTAGTGTGAAAATAGAAAGACCAATCTTGTGAATTTTAAGAGATTATGATTTTGCATAACAAAAAGATTTATATTCAAAGCAAATCCATACATCATTGTCACCCTCACTTCTTGCAAAAAGAGGGAATTATTTTGGTTAGACTTTCAAAGATTAGATTTCCATAAACTATGAAAAAAAACAAAAAACTTTCTGAATCATTTTTTTCTTTCTGCACTCTTAAGATTTACTGACATTTTGAAATAATTTTTTTTGAAAAATACACCCAAAAAATGTACATACAAAAGAGAGAAGGATTTTTTTAAAAAGTTGCCTCAACATCTTGTCCAACAAAAATAAAAAAAAATAAAAATTATTATACACTAATTTACTTGGTCTATTGTCCTCATCTTAGTCATTATAGTCACTGTGACTGTTAAAGACTGAAATGAGGACACCACTAATCCAAGTAAATCAGTGAATAATAATTTTTTTAGACTACAAATTTTTAAAGAAAAATGATAATTCTTCATCTGAAAGATTCAGACAACACATCTTGTTACTATTATATCAGATTAGTATGAAAAATTCTGAAATAAAAACTTATTTTCAATGGTGGGAGAACGGCTGTGAGTGGTTTAAAGTAGGTAAAGAGTTAAAAACCAAGGATTATTTCTTTTTAGGGCCAGGTTAGCTTAGTCGGTAGAGCGTTCGGCTATAAACCACAAAGTTTCCAGTTCGATACCGGCCCTCACCAACTCAGTGTATAAGTAGCACAGGGATCTGTGCGGTAAAGTGAAGAGCTGATGATAGGTGTGACACTCCACCTCAGATGCACAAAAACTCTCCCTGGTTTAGTGCTAGTGAAAAGGGGATAGACTCCCTCACTGATTGGCAGATACCGACTCAAGGCCACCCTGACAACTTATGTTCATACATTCAAGCCTCCATGACATTTTTTAAAAGTCAAGGTCCAGATGGTAGAGAAGGTAAACCATATTTTGCAGCCATTGCTCCCTGGTTTACTCTGACCCAGAGCTAAAAATCTTTAAGCAAAAATGGGATAGAATCCCTCACTATTCAGCTGATACTAACAATATTCCATTCTGCAGGCTATTGTGTTTCAAATAACTATTCCTATCTAATAATTATAATCATTTCTTTGCACACAGTTATATGGCATTAAGTATTCCTATTGGATTCTAATAATTTTCAAATAGATTCATTTAACATAAAAATAGGAGCTTAACAGATACAACCAGTGGACCTGGAAGTAATGGCAATATATGACTGACTCCACAGACCTCCAGAACTGTAGTGTTTCAAGTAACTATTCCTATTCAAGAATAATAATTATTTATTTGTGAATAGGTATATGGTATCAAGTATTCCTATTGGATACTAATAATTTTCAAAAAATTTATTTGACCTATAGAGAGGAGCCTAACAGATACTACCACTTCAAGTCAGAGTGGACCTGGTAGTAATGGCAATAAATGAGTGACTCTACAGAGATCCAGAACTGGGGCCTCATCAGCAGATGCAGTTTAATATCATATCCCAAATACCCCTTTTATTGGGGTTTTATTCTTCAGTAGGGGATACAGATAATATATTCTCAACTCCACTGTAAGGGCTATCATAAAAAAGAGTAAAAACAAGACTTCCTGTTCTGTCCAGAGGGCAAGGACTTGAATGTTAAATAGTTGGGTTCTAGAAGCTTATCAATATCCTTTCATCCATTATCTGTTATCAGTTCACTGACTATATCACCATTGCTGATTTTACTGGACTCTTTTACAGTCTACTTCCATCTTTATTTTCTTTTTCTTCGCTTTTTTTTGTGAGGGAGGAGAATTTCTCCCTTCTAATACTTTTTCATTCCCTTGTTACCTGATACCAACACTGTTTATTTAGTTTATCTTTCTCTGGTCACACATGTAAATTATTATTCTTTAGGAGATCCACCTAGTTTTTAAGACTTTACCAATCTGGCGAGAATGGCATTTCTTAAAACTATCTGATCTCCAAGACCAGCAGATTTTTTTTCCAAAGTGTCAGAAGCTGGTAGTATATCTCTGCCAAATTATTATTTATACATGATCAGTATATATATTTACCAACTCCTCTGCACGAGCAGGATGTGACACAAGGTCAAT
>CM042160.1:30985206-31007271 GCA_023376005.1 Doryteuthis pealeii | reverse complement strand
ATGATGATGATGTCTACCTCATTACTCAGATGTAATGCCTAGTGCATTGTCATAAATATCCTTATCCTTTGGTCTACATAGCGGAGTTCCTCTCAGGTACAGAGTATTTTACAAGGTGTTTATTTCTTTGACAAAATTTGATACTCCAAAATTACCAGAAATAACGATATTAATTTTTTTTTTTTTGACACAACTATTTTTCATGTCTTTGGAGTCCTATGTTGACATCTTCTTTTTTATCTTTTTGATATTTTGAAATGATTTTTTTTTTCAAGTATTTGATCTTCTTCATTCATCTGCTGGCTTATTTCTATAAAGATGGTTGTAATTTGATTTAACACTTGGAATGAAAAATGAAAATGATAAATGTCTGAAAATATGCAAAGGGAAAATTCCCCTCCCAAAAAAATGGATAAAACATTTCCTAAATATCAAGTTATTTACTAAAATAGTTTCATATCAACATGCCGCTGGCTCTATTTTCAAGGACACTCTTTTGAAAGTGAATAAAATTTTAGGCGTGAAACTGATTATTATCAGCAGAGAGATATGTAAATGCATGACATAAATCTGCTAGATTTATACAGATGAACTTAAAGCACTCTACACATTGAGAAATAATACGAGGGTGAGTCAAAAAGTAATACCATTTTGTTTAGGACAGGTATAATTACCAACACAGGAACATGTATCATACACCAATCCATTTGCCATGAGTAGGGTGTTAGAAGGCGGTGGCTGTGGGCCTACATGTCCTGGGAATGACGTTAAACTCTATCTGATGGTGAGGTTCCAGTTTTGGAGGTTTGGGGAATGTGGAGCACCCCTTCATCACCATTGCTTCCTGGCCCACTCTGACCCGGAGTGGTAGTACCTGTTAGGGTCCCATCTATGGGTTAAATAGAAAAATGTATTTATAAAAAAATTGTATTATCCATTAAGAATTGATTTATTTCAAAACTTTATCGACATTAAATGACCCACTGAGGTTGATATGCCGTAAAACAAAACAAACCAAAATTGCCATGAGTAGGATGTGACACAAGGTCACAAGTATGGGGCATCCAGCAAGAATCAAATTCACTGTTCATTAGTTATGGACGTGTGAGACTAGCTTGCTAACTATGACACCACAATGGATGGCTAAAAATAGCCTGCATGTCACTAGCTTAAGAAATAGGAGGGGGAGTCAAAAAGTAATGCCATTTTGTTTAGGACAGGTATAATTACCAACACAGGAACATGTATCCTACATCAAAATGAAGCTGGTCTTCTGTGGATCACATTCCTACCTCTCCACGTAGTCACCATTTTTTCTCAATAGCAATGTTCCGCACGTAAAATTCTGTTGACTTTTCTTTGAGCCACTTCTTCATTACAGAATTCACTTCCTCATCACTGGAATAATGTTTGCCTCTCTTCATCCTCACGAAAGAGCGTTTGAGAGGCAAACATTATTCCAGTGACGAGGAAGTGAAATCTGTATGGAAGATGTGGCTCATAGAACAGTCAAGAGAATTTTACAGGGCAGAGATACATGTTCTCATTCAAAGGTGGAACATTGCTATTGAGAGAAATGGTGACTATGTGAAGAAGTAGGGATGTGATCCACAGAGAACCAGCTTTATTTTGATGTATGATACATGTTCCTGTGCTGGTAATTATACATGTCCTAAACAAAATGACATTACTTTTTGACTTACCCATGTACATTCTGGCATGTCTTCGTACGGTTTCCTTAGCACAATACTTGGTCGACTCAAAAGCTTTGCAATATTTAATAACTTATTTGCTTTAGTATTATTTGGATTATTCAGACTATTGTCTTCATCTTCATTGTTATCTGTACAAATGTTGCATCTGATGTGCCCTCCGGCCTTCTTCAGGTATTTCTTGTCAGACTCGGGAACCTACTTGGACTCAGGAACCTACTTGTCATAATCGGAAGCCATCACGGAACTTTGAACCTAACTCTTTATTCAGTCCATAGGAGTATCCTGTTCTCATTCCACTAACCATAGCTGGGGTACAGGTGTTAAGCTGTGTTAATTATTATTCTATGTTACTGCTTCCCCTGACCAAGATTGAACCTGCAGTCTAGAGATAACTGTCACTTAGAACTGTCTTAACCTAACTCCTTCTATTTGTCAAGCCTTGTTTGTTTGTTTGGTTTGTTTTACGGCATATCAACCTCAGTGGGTCATTTAATGCCGATAAAGTTTTGAAATAAATCAATTCTTAATGGATAATACCATTTTTTTTATAAATACATTTTCTATTTAGCCCATAGATGGGACCCTAGCAGGTACTACCACTCCGGGTCAGAGTGGACCTGGGAGCAATGGTGATGAAGGGGTGCTCCACATTCCCCAAACCTCCAAAACTAGAACCTCACCATCAGATAGAGTTTAACGTCATTACCAGGACATGTAGACCCGCAGCCACTGCCTTTTAGCACCCATATGATAAAAAGGGGTTTGGGCTTGCCATAAGGGCAATAGGGTTGGGGGCAATCATATAGGTGCTAGGGCTTGACGTGACCAGCCGATTGATCGGAGGGGGCCTCTCCGACCGCCCGTCTAGCCTAAGATAGGGCCTAAGTGGAGTATTGCATGTCATGAACTGCTCATCCACCTGGGCTCTATCCTTAAGCATCACGGGTCGCCACCCACGGCCAACAGGTGGCCCCATTGGGGGAGTCTTACCACTCTGCAGAGGTGCAGTCGGTGCATTCTAATGCCCCACTGACAGGGCGGGTCAAGCCTTGTATCAGAAATTCTGAGAAATATTATTTGCTTTATTCTTTACTACCACAAAATCAACCTAGTATTCAATATAGTGTCAATTGTGTTACCATGAAATGGCATGTCTTGGCAAGGTTTTTTAGTATAATATTAGGTTGAGTCAAAAGTTTTGCAATATTTTGGTAGCTTATTTGCTTTATTCTTCATATCAAGTAATACATCTCAAAGATGCACCTGACCATATCTTCAGTTATGGGATCCAAGGATTATTAGATGATTTGGGTCTTTTAACATCACACACCTTCATACACCTGGTATAGATCATGCACAAGCTTATGGTCAGGTAACAATGTCATAAACAGCACAGCAAATTACAAATGGCCAAGTTACAACAAAAGCAAACCTAGCATTCAAAATAGAGTTCATTGTGTTGCACTGTCTAAAGCAATGTTTCTGCCAGTTCTTTAATCCAATGATACCAGTTCTTATACGAAAATCTCACTGATGCTGCCACCTCCACTTACTTGTGCCCTGTCGGCTGGGGTGGTAGAATACACTGACTACACCTCTGCAGAGGGGTAAGACTCACCCAAATGCAGCCACCTGTTGGCCATGGGTGGCAACCTGTGATGCTTAAGGATGGAACCCAGATGGCTGAACAGTCCATGACATGCAATGCTCCTCTTTGGCCCTTACTTAGGCTAGACAGGCGGTCAGAGAGGCTTCCTCCGATCAATCGGCTGGTCACATCAAGCCCTAGCACCTATATGATTGCCCCAGCCCTTTTTATCATATGGGTGTTAGAAGACAGTGGCGGGGTCTTCATATGATATTAAACTGTCTGATGGTGAGGTTGCAGCTCTGGAGCACCCCTTCATCATTATTGCTCCCACGTCCACTCTGACCCAGAGTTGTAGTACCTGTTAGGGTCCCATCTATGGGTTAAATAGAAAAAAATTGTTTATAAAAAACAACTTTCAATCAAACTGTTGCTTGTAACAAACTTGAACTTTACTCTATAAACTTATTCGTTAAACTGATTTCCAATCTACTTAGCAACAAACAACTGCAAACAACCTACTGTCAAAATCAGTAAATATTCAAGAAAAAAGATATAACAAATCTGACTATCCCTCACAACTTACCACTTGGCATAAAATAACCCCGGTTGGGTTGACATGCCATTAAAATCAATAAATTAATCAATCCTCTTGGTTGTTGAAGCATTGCAAGCACAGGAAATGTGCCATAGACCAGAACAAGTAATAATCTGAAATAGTTAGGACCAGATTATATACTGGGTGTAGGGGTATTTGCCTGCTCATCCCACTTATGAGGGCTGGACACAAGGTCTTGTTTTTACGTGGGCGCATAAAAATTGCATCGATCCAGGGGGATGGTCCCCCTGGATCGACGCTATTAATTGTACTTTACCGGTCTAGAGGCCGAAGCACACTGGACCCCCAGCCGAGGCCGGGTACAGAAGGCAAGTCTCAAAGCATAGAATCTGGAACAGATACTACACTCTAATCCCCGCCGACAACTGGGTGTAGTATCAGTTTGATTCTCCTAAGTTCTTAGAGTTTATTCCAAAGACAGGGCCAAAATTAAAAAAACATATGCAAACATTGCAAAACTTTTGACTCAATCCAGTATTATGATGAAAGAAACCTTTTAAACTTTAAAATCAAAATCCTTTGTGTATAGAAATTTATCAAATAAGAATCCTGTTCATAAAAAAGATTCTAGAATGTTTAATTTAATTATGTGTAAAAATTAATTTTGGTTTGATTAAATATCAACCAGCCCTAAACAAGATAAAAGGATGGAAAAAAAAAGACACACATCTTTGTCACATAAGTTGAAGAGAAACAAGTTTTCAAAAGAATATTACAGATAGACTACAAATATTCCATCCTCTGCCATTCAAACTGAGCCTTACCCACCCTGCAAAATCTTTGAAATAAAAAGACACAAAGAAAATTGATTAATTATAGTCATCTGTGATTTATCAAATGTGTAATTAATTTTCAGCATAAACTTTTGTTTTCAACCAGACAAGGGCTGATTGGCTGTGAAGGTGGGGGTTGGGGGGAGGGGGGTCGTGTAGGTAGTGGGGGAGGTGGGGTTGGTAAGTAGTACCGGTGCATTGAGTGGGGGATTGGTTGGACAGAAAATAAAAAGAGTTTGATGATGGCTTATCTAAAAATTAATGAATTACATTTTTTTTCCATTTTCCTAATCTTCTTTTGTTCCATATTTTATTTGTCGTTTTGTTTTGTTTATTTTTTTCCTCCAATATTTATACATATCTACACAGCTTTAAAAAGCTAGTGCTAAAAATATTTATTTTTTTCCATTTATGTAAAAGACAAAAAAAAAAGGAAGAAGAAAATTGAAATGTCATTAATCCAGGATTTTAATTTTGAGAGCACAATTATGATGATATTGTTCATTTCTACAGCAACAGACATTAAAAATATAAATTAATTTTTGTCTATCTTTGTCTTTCACTCTTTGTGTCTGTCGGTCAAAAACAATACAAGTTTTTAAAAAAACCCATCATGCCATTTCAGTTCAGACTTTATTTGTTGATTTTTAACTTTTGCCATATGTAAAATACTAGCTGAAGTATCTGCTTAGGTCCTATAGTCATTATATATATATATATATATATATAGAGAGAGAGAGAGAGAGTGAGAGAGAGAGAGAGTAAACTAGACACATGTTTCGAGGTATCACCTCTCATCAGTGCAGTTATACCATTTTTTTGCAGCTACCTCTGGCCGGGTTCGAGACCCGAACGAACTTACGCTCGCCAAACCTCTTACTCATACGACCACAGTCAGCTGCCAAGTATAGCAGGCTATTTAATTGCTACATTTCTAAGCGGAAATGAACTTCACCTAGAGGTCTCAAACTTTGTAAACAAAGTGAGATTTAGCTGAACGCCGAATACGGTGAATTTGCAATTAAATCTCTCCTAAATAAAGTGCTCAACCGAAATTGGAGCGTATATATATATATATATAATATATATATATATATATATTATATATATATATATATATATATAGTTGGCGGAGTGGCCTATTGTCGGTATCAGCCAGCAGCAAGGGAGTTTATCCCCTTTTTGCTTGTGCTAGACCAATGATGTTGTTTTTGCTGAGGTGGAGCGCCATACCTACCATTAACTCCTCACTTTACCACACCAATCAGATTACCCAATATGTGCTATTCTTATGCTGAGTTGGTGGGACTGGTATCGAACTTGGAACCATGCAATTCCTAGTCGGGTGCTCTAACGACTGAGCTAAACCACCCCCGTTTTTTATATATAGATATATATATATATGGTACAATGGATAAATTGTTATCTAAATCAAACATTCTTTCGCGGGGCCGAAGAGAGGCAAACATCATTCCAATGACAGTGAGATCTGCAGTGAAGAAGTGGCTCAAGGAACATTCAACAGAATTTTACAAGGCAGGGATACATGCTCACATTCAAAGGTTGAACATTGCTATTGAGAAAAATGGTGATGATGTGGAGAAGTAGGAATGGGATCCATAGCAGACCCACTTCCTTCTGATGTATGATACTGATGAGGCATAATATGCCGAAATGTACATACAGAGATTGACTTTTCTCGATTTGTTTATGCCTTTACATTTGAACTGATATGCTCGCCTAATTCATTAATTATCAACTAATTAATTTTCAATTAGGTATGACTTCCATTAAGCACTTATTCTCCCAAATTGTTGGCTATCGTCATCTCAAACAGACTATAAGCCTGTTTGTTTGCTTTCATATATATATATATATATATATATATATATATATACTTCACCGTTTTTTTTTCAAAACAATAACATAAACTAGGCTCCCAGAAAAATTTTCAACATGTTAGGGATAAATAATAACACTTTATTTTTGCAATACAAAATTATTTTCCACCATAACCCCTAGAAAAATCAAATATCCACATTCCAACGGTCTATTTCAGCGTTCCAAATGTGATTTAAAAAAAAATTCTATTTGAATATTTCCAAAATTTCTCCGTTGTTCCCCAACGAATTTTTTCATTCAAAATAAAATTTCACTCTGATGAAGGTCAAATCTTCTCTGTGTGCGAAATATTTTCACACAGATGAACTGACCGAAACAAATGTGTAAGTGATATTGATTAAATTCATCTTTTATTATCCATTCTATTTCTTTCTTTTCTTTATTCATTCTTCCTCATATATATATATATAATGTTGTATTGTTTTTGCAATGGCTAGGATGTGTAATTTTATATCTATTAATGATTGATTTATCTAGATGTGAATATATGTTAAAAAAAGAGCCTGGATTATAATTAACATTCTCTGTTACTTATCAATAATTTAATGATTAAGATCATCTTTCAGACAAGTTCAACTTTTATAGTCAGTTTGTCAAGTGAAGATGAGCTTACCTACTCAAGTTTGGAGTTTGACCCTCACCAAGTGCTCTAAATATGTAGTAAGATTGCCAACAGTCTGTGACACCATTGAATTTCATTTTGTGTTTTACACAATAAGCTTTTACAGCTAGTTTGCTAACTAGAACTTGTTGAACTCTTTCTTTTGTGCATCAAATATATTTTTCTCTCCCTCCACTCATCAAAGCTATATTTATCTTCCGATAACTTCAAAGCATTGTGTTTAAAAAAAAGGCCTTAGTTGTGTCATGGACTGTAAATACTGATAAAGACAAGTAAAAAAAAAAAAAAAAAAAAAAAAAAAAAAAAATGTCCTGAATTTCATATCCCTAAATATTCATTTGCATTAATTCACTTAACCCCTTCCAGACAGTCTGTCCATATCTTGTGAACCAAATAAATGTGTTAGTCCATAATCAAATCTAATAATACCATTCAGTCATAGATAGATATATTCTATTAAATTAGTCTGAGCATCAAACTAGCTTCCTTGTAGCAGTGACATGCTTCAAAATTAGCAATTCATTTTCTAATTTTTCATTGATAGATGATTAAATTTTCATACAATGTCAGACAGATATAAACTTAGGAAAACTTAAGAAGCCTGTCAGGCCATTTTGACTCTAATATAACATTTAAATAGACAATTTTGTTCCTATGATAACTTGGACTTGTTAAATTTCTTACAATTTTATCCTATAGTTGTATAGAGATAGAAACCATTTCTTTTTTTAAGAAAAATTGTTCTGTATTGTAAAAGTAGTAAAAAAAAACTGAGTTGCCAATAGTCGGTCTCATCATGGGGCGGATAGTGTAATGGTTAGTCGTAGGAAATGGACTCATCAACTCCCATTCAAATCCTGTACTAGATTGTTTGCATTTCACATAGGACTAATACCCTTGGGGCAGGTAGGCATCCAACTACTCTCACTCCTGCTATGGGTAAATAGTAGGACAGTGGGCTTTTTAACTTTGATTTGGTAACCATTCTAGAAGGAAACCTGAATTCAAATTGTTAAACTCCGCTTAAGAAGTTGACCTTGTGTCGCATCCTTCTCACGCAGAGGGGTTGCTAAATATATAGAGAGAGTATGATTCAACAGCCAGGTAGTCTATCCCAATTTCATTAGCACTAGACCAAGGAGATAGTTGTTGTGTCTGATGTAGTGCACCTCACCTACCATCAACTCCCACTTTACCATACAGATCTGATTACTCAATGTCTGTTACTTATGTGATGAGTTGGTGAGGTTCACTAACAAACCAAAAACATTGTGGTTCCAAGGCGGATATCCAGTGAGCAAAAAAAAAAAAAATAGTATGTAATGAATTATATGCTGTAATATGTTTTAATGTTTATTTGTTTATAAATGATATTTTCTTTGGCATAATGAATTTGTAAATTTAGATGTTTTTAGTGAACTTATTAAGATAAGCATATATGAAGCTTGCTCATACCTCAATTTTTAGTTCACAGCACAAAGCAAACATTAACCATTTTGATTCTGATATCAAATTTAAGGTGATAGAAAGATAAATTTTGTCCCTATGATAACTTGGACTTAAATTTATTACAATTTCATCCTATATTTGTGTGGTTGAAAATAGAGGAAAAAGTGGATATAACAACACAGCAACTAAATTAAATTGATATTTTGCCTCCTTATTTAGTTAAGGCTTCCTCAGAATTTATTGAGACAAGTGCTTTTAAATTCTGCTTTTAGACTGAAAAGATAATTTTTTGGTGTAGGTAAGGGGTACAAAGAAGAGAGGGTACGTGTGTGTGGTATAGAGATGGGGGGTGAAAAGGGAGGGGTGGGTTTAGTTTGTTGGGTATGGTATTTTTATGGGGTCAGTTTGTTGCCTTTGAAGAAATTTGATAGTCAGTGCAGGTCGACTTCTGTCAGAAAATGTTTGTGAACCACGAGGATTGGAATATTTTTGTTTGAATATATTTTAGATAATTTTTTTTGTGTGTAGAGATTCATTGAATGATCATCTCCTTGCAATCATTCTCTTTCATCTCACTTCCTTCATCCACAATAAACTCTTCTTAATCAAACCCCATTTGCCAGACTGGATACCTGCTTTTAGAAAGTCCAGAATGGAACAAGTCATTATATCCTGATAATGCATTGGTCACACAAGACATATGCACTCCTTTATACCCAAACAAAAACAGCAAACACAGTATGAAACATGTCAAACACATTGCACTGTTTAACACTTCTTCATAGAATGTGGATATTGTGTTAGTATAACATTTAATTCTAAAACTAACAGCAACAGATAATTGAATTAAAATTAACCATTTATTAACGAGCAAATAAAACAATGAGTAACAATATAAAGTTGAGTTTGAAGGACTGACCGGCATACTGGTGAAGATATCTGGTATCTTAGGGTGATTTCTTGGAGAGGTTTTAAAGTTGCTGCCTTATGAGAACTGGTCCAGGGTCTGTCTGTGAGGATTTTGGTATTTTGCACCAAAACTACTGGGCTCATCATGTGATTGGTATATCCAATCACAGAAAGCCTCTCCCTTACTTAACTCTATACACAGGAATTAACATTTTACTGACCAAACATGAAACTTTTGTTCTCATCAGAAAGAACTTTTTTAATGCAAATAATATAAAAGACATATAGAAGGCCCACAGGGTGTCATACATTTGTCTCAGAAGCCTATTCTTACTCATTTTTACCTCTGTTCTTTAATATTTTGTCATCTCCGTCAAGGAAGGATAAAAACACATGGCTATCTTTTATTTACCCTTTTCAGCTAAATGTTTTTTTCTGTTTTAAAACCCATCCATATACTGCATGTTCATGGAATAATATGTACACTGTTTTAACTGTTCAAACACATTTGTGTATTCTTTCTTTTGATACTAATGGTATTTATATTCTATATATAAAAGGTTATAGGTTCTTGTATATGCAAATGAGTTTATATTTTTCTCCATCTGTTGTGTTCTGTTGTTCGTTTATCATAGATATATTGGTCATTGGAGAGTAGGGATTCAGCTAAACATCTTCCCTTCCACAAATCATTTCAAGATTTGCAATACAATTTGCATTTTCAGCAATTTTATCACATTCAGTTTCCACAGAAATGAGAAAACTTAGATATTCATATGCAAAAATAGTTCTAACATTTTTTAATGAGTGGTGCAATAGCTGATTTCCAAGATTTTCTATTTGTGTTATGCAATTCAATCCGGTACCAAATTACAAAGCAGATGTTTATTATCAGGGTGACATTTTGATATGAACTTCATTTCTTTCTTTAATTAATGTACAGTATATTTAAACATAGTTGAAAGTAATTCACCTGACACTTGAATTTGTGAAACTCAGAGTCATGAGCTGTTTTTGTTTTATTTATATGAATATTTTATATTGAATATGTTTTTATTACAATATTATCTCTGCACTTGCATTGTATTTCAAATATGCATATATTCACTGTAATAATTTTACTGGTTTTACCACTTTTTTAAATCTTATCTAACATTTTAAATTTTATTTGTGTGAATTTTTGAGATAAGTAAAAAGTAAGTAAAGTCGTTAGGGTGGCCTAAAGTCGGTATCAACCAATCAGCGGGGGGGGGTCTATTCCCTTTTCACTAGTGCTAGACCAAGGAGATTGTTTTTTGCGTCTGAGGTGGAGCACCACACTTACCATCAGCTCCTTACTTTACTGCACAGATCCCTGTGCTACTCATATGCTGAGTTGGTGAGGGCCAGTATCGAACTAGGAACCTTGTGGTTTCTATCCGAACGCTCTACCAACTGAACTTTTACTGTTGTTCCTATCTTTATTGTTATATACACAAAATTTCAGCCAATGTGTTCTTCAGCCTTCTTCAGGTACACAGAAACCTTGTTATCAAACTTGGAAACCTTCATGTAAAAAATGGGAGCTTTCAAAGAACTTTGAACCAAACCCTTTATTCATTGGAGTGGATTGTTCTAATTCCATTAACCATGACTGAGTATTCTGGGTTTTTTTTTCACCCTATAGTCAGGAATTAATCTGCAGCCTATAGTTGATTGTTGCTTAGAACTGTATTAATTCAACCATTGAATCCATTGTACCATGTGTCCAACAAAATGTGTATAAAACAATTAAAGATGAAGACAACAGTCCAAAAAAATCTACATAATGTATTAAAAACTTTTTCTAACAGTGAGTTTACCAATTTAAATTATACATTAATATCTTTTATCTGTCCAAACATAATGATGGCATGTGCTTAGGTGGATCTTTCATTCCAATGACAGATGAAAAAAGAAAAGCATTGTATTTTTGGAAAATCACATTCTTCAAGTTCAGATCTTTTGACATCATATCACATTGTTTATTCAAATAAAGAACGGTAAAAAATCATTCCATTGGTCTGAAAAAGTTGTGAGATGCATGAATATATAGAATATTAGACATCTTCATATCATTTTTATTTCTTGAGAGTTCGAACAGGTGGTTTTTCATTGAAGTCTTTGTGACAGCTAGTCTCCTTGGGTCCCCAGGATTCTTCTAAGTATCCAAGTAGATTTTACCAATCTGTGGTCTGGATGCTCTCTTCTTCTGATCTGCAGTTCTTCCAGTCTATTTTTTGAAGTCTTTGTACTCGTATATTCTTAATTCAGTTTTTTCTTATGGAAAATGAGGGGTAAAAGTTTTTAACCTCCTTTTGCACAAAAATAGGGTGTGAATTTTATTGAACTTTGGTCTTTGCTAGTCTCCACCATTTTTTAAATTTTTTATAAAATGACATGTGCTCACTCGGTCATTATACAATCAAACATACAGAATCATATCTATATCTATATCTATATATATATATACTAGCAAATATATGCACCCTCCGGGTGCAAGTATTTAAGTTTGAATGTTATAAGATATTATATAAAATTAGAAAGGCTAATGAAACTAAATAAGAATGCAGATAAAAAGATTTGAAACAGAGGGGGGTATAATCGAAAAATAGAACAACTGAAACTTACTCTTCCATCACTCTCGTCTTTCATTGCTATTTTTTCTAATGTAAGTATTTAGTTAAAATAGGAAGTAAGAATAAACTTAGTTATTTTTTCTTGTTAATGGATTTCATTTAAGATTTATTGAAGAGATTTTTGCTTATATTCATTAAAATAAAACCAAACAGTTAGAAATCAATAACACTGAGCACATATTTATTAAATTCAATTTTTTAAAATCAATATGCAAATTAGCCTTCCCGTTCACACTGTAAACCGCTATTTTGTTGTATATATAAATATAATTGCATGTTATTCGTATGTAGATATGGTTAACAGTATTAATAATGTAAAATAATTTTATTAATTATTAAAAAGGTTAAAATTAAAATAAAATCATGGAGAATGTGATGTCAATAACTAAGGGAATTGTGACTTGAGTAGTAATATAGTTTCGGTTACAGACAGAAAAACACACAATCTCCATTATAATAAGATATATATATATGATTTTGCCAGTCCACTTATGCTTCTATATCTGATGGATGTTGGAACCAATATTAATTATACATTAATATCTTTTTATCTTATCAAGTTTCTGCTTCTTCTTCAGGCCAGGTAACTTCTTGAATCTCGTATCTTATCTCCAGATTGAGGTTGTTTCTCTGTTTGTTCCATCTCAATTTCTTCATCATCAATCTGTTCCTAATCAAGAATCAACTCGAAGACATATTCTCATGTACCCATCTTTATTCCCCAACCCTAATTACATTTTTGCCCATGTGCAGAGTTCCTTAGTAGAGATGGAACCTCATATCTACCGTGTTTAGGCACTCTAAGTCAACTAATTCCTAATCCTATTTTCCCAGTATAATCTGGTCATGTGGTTCTCTAAGTCTATGAGAAGTCGCATTTCAAATGATCCAGAGTTCAAACCTTGTCAATTAAACTAAATGACTCAGATGTATTTTTCCATCATTTAACTGTTATTTCAAATTACACTTCCTGCTAAAAATTGTAGGCTATGCTGATTCATAATTTAATATTATCACATAGATTAACTTGACATATATCTGACAAAAGTATTACAACTTACATCAATCAACATAAAATATAGGATCATATGGATTTCTCTTGTTTTTATTTCTTTAGTCCATGAATTAGTATTATAAAAATGATATAGGATGGATTGCTTGTTTTTAGAATCTGCAAGCAGATTTAAGTCCAGTGAGCTGGCAACGCACCAAAGAGACCTTGTTCTTTTTTTTTTTTTTTTTTTTTTTTTTTTATAGTAAAAGTTAAACCTTTAATGGCAGTGGCGATTTGGGATATTTTATTTTATTTTTGTGTTTCTTATTTCTTCTTTTTTGTATTTATATTATTTATTATTTTTTATTTTTATTTTGTATTTATAATTTTATTTTTATTTTGTATTTATTATAGTTTATTTTTATTTTTGTATTTTTATTATAGGCTTTATTTTTATTTTTGTATTTTATTATAGGTTTTATTTTTATTTTTGTATTTTATTATAGGTTTTATTTTTATTTTTGTATTTTATTATAGGTTTTATTTTTATTTTTGTATTTTATTGTAGGTTTTATTTTTATTTTTGTATTTTATTATAGGCTTTATTTTTACTTTTGTATTTTATTATAGGCTTTATTTTTATTTTCGTATTTTATTATATCTTTTGTCAAAGAAATCAGATTTCCACATAATCTTCATTAACCTGTCAATATGCAAATTTGATCTCTCAGAAAAAATAAAATGGGAATTCTTCCAAGTTGTAGCTGTGTCAGTACTACTGTATGCTTGCACCACTTGCACTCTTACATAACTTTCAGAGAAAACCTCAATGGAATACACAAGGATGCTGTGGACAGTTTGGAACAAATCTTAGAAGCAGCATCCAACAAAAGAGCATCCAAGTAAGATGAGCAAGACATGCTTTACACTGATTGTGAAGTAAAACGAACTCATAAACAACATTCTACTATGGACTCTTACATATGGACACACCAGTGTTGGCTATCCTGAAAAAAATTACATTGATCAGTTTTGTATGGACAATGGATGCTATCTAGTGGACTTACCAAAATCAATAGCCAATAGGGATGCATAGCAAGAGAGAAAAGGCAATGGTTGGAAACTATGGAAAGGCATTGGAAATGGTTTTATTATGGAAAGGCATTGGAAATGGTTTTTATACTGGAAATGGTTTATTATGGAAAGGCACTGGAAATGTTTTACTATGGAAAGGCACTGGAAATGGTTTTATTATGGAAAGGCACTGGAAATGGTATGGAAAGGCACTGGAATGGTTTTAAGGCATTGGAAATGGTTTTATTATGGGAAGTGATTGGAAATGGTTTTACTATGGAAAGGCACTGGAAAATTGGAAATGGTTTTATTATGGAAAGGCATTGGAAATGGTTTACTATGGAAAGGCACTGGAAATGGTTTTACTATGGAAGGCACTGGGGAAATGTTTTATTATGGAAAGGCACTGGAAATGGGTTTTATTATGGAAAGGCACTAGAAATGTTTTACTATGGAAAGGCACTGGAAATGGTTTTATTATGGAAAGGCATTGGAAATGGTTTTATTATGGAAGGCATTGGAAATGGTTTTATTATGGAAAGGCATTGGAAATGGTTTTATTATGGGAAGTGATTGGAAATGGTTTTACTATTGAAAGGCACTGGAAATGGTTTTATTATGAAAGGCATTGGAAATGGTTTTATATGGAAAGGCATTGGAAATGGTTTTATTATGGGAAGTGATTGGAATGGTTTTACTATGGGAAGTAATTGGAAATGGTTTTACTATGGAAAGGCACTGGAAATGGTTTTATTATGGAAAGGCACTGGAAATGGTTTTTATTATGGAAAGGCACTGGAAATGTTTTATTATGGTTTATTATGGAAAGCATTGGAAATGGTTTTACTATGGAAAGGCACTGGAAATGGTTTTATTATGGAAAGGCATTGGAAATGGTTTTACTATGGAAAGGCACTGGAAATGGTTTTACTATGGAAAGGCACTGGAAATGGTTTTATTATGGAAAGGCATTGGAAATGGTTTTATTATGGAAAGGCATTGGAAATGGTTTTATTATGGGAAGGATTGGAAATGGTTTTACTATGGAAAGGCACTGGAAATGGATGGAAAAACTGGAAATTTTACTATGGAAAGGCACTGGAAATGGTTTTATTATGGAAAGGCACTGGAAATGGTTTTATTATGGAAAGGCATTGGAAATGGTTTTATTATGGAAAGGCATTGGAAATGGTTTTATTATGGAAGTGATTGGAAATGGTTTTACTATGGAAAGGCACTGGAAATGGTTTTATTATGGAAAGGCATTGGAAATTTTATTATGGAAAGGCACTGGAAATGTTTTACTATGGAAAGGCACTGGAAATGGTTTATTAGGAAAGGCATTGAAATGGTTTTATTATGGAAAGGCATTGGAAAGGTTTTTATGGGAAATGTTTACTATGGAAAGCACTGGAAATGGTTTTATTATGGAAAGGCATGGAAATGGTTTTATTATGGAAAGGCATTGAAATGGTTTACTATGGAAGGCACTGGAAATGGTTTTACTATGGAAAGGCACTGGAAATGGTTTTATTATGGAAAGGCATTGGAAATGGTTTTATTATGGAAAGCATTGGAAATGGTTTTACTATGGAAAGGCATGGAAATGGTTTTATTATGGAAAGGCACTGGAAATGGTTTTATTATGGAAAGCACTGGAAATGGTTTTATTATGGAAAGGCACTGGAAATGTTTTACTATGGAAAGGCACTGGAAATGGTTTTATTATGGAACGGCATTGGAAATGGTTTTATTATGGAAAGGCATTGGAAATGGTTTTATTATGGAAAGGCATTGGAAATGGTTTTATTATGGGAAGTGATTGGAAATGGTTTACTATGGAATAATTGGAAATGGTTTTACTATGGGAAGGCATTGGAAATGGTTTATTTTGGAAATGATTGGAAATGGTTTTATTATGGAAAGGCATTGGAAATGGTTTTACTATGGAAAGGCACTGGAAATGGTTTTACTATGGAAAGCATGGAAATGGTTTTATTATGGAAAGCATTGGAAATGGTTTTACTATGGAAAGGCATTGGAAATGGTTTTACTATGGAAAGGCATTGGAAAATGTTTTACTATGGAAAGGCATTGGAAATGGTTTTATTATGGAAAGGCATTGGATTTATGGCTATTGAAAGGCATTGGAATGGTTTTACTATGGAAAGGCATTGAAATGGTTTTACTATGGAAAGGCATTGGAAATGGTTTACAAGGCATTGGAATGGTTTATTATGGAAAGGCACTGGAAATGGTTTTACTATGGGAAGCATTGGAAATGGTTTTACAGAGGATGATAATTTATTTTATTCTTTAATTATTTAATCCCCACAGCCACTTTCAAACATCAATATAGAATATTTGTAGATAATACAATCATATAATTTGTACTCAAGAAAAATTAGAATCAAACTTCAATAGATAAAAGATACTCTTGGTGTAGTAATTAACATCATTCAAAATGGACATGGCGATCTGAGTTCAAATCCTGGACGAGGCTCTTTGCAGTTCACATATTTTCAAAACCCTTAGGAAAGATATGAATCCACCTATTTTCCCTCTGACAATGGGTAAATAGTTGGGCATACTGGGCTCTTTAATCGTGTTATGGCAACCTGTCTAGGAGAAGGAAAACTCTGAATTTAAACCTTTTAAACTTTGCTTAAAAATTTACCATCACATCCTGCTTGTACAGAAAGGTTGGTAAATATATACAATCAATAAAATAACATTCAGCCTGAGAACAAATATACTAGAAATATAATATTAATTAATCAAAGTAAAATTTTGTACTACTTTTATCAGTACACACTGGACTCAAACATTGCATAGCATTCCACTACGCGAGATGCCCATGCCTCTAATATATATTTGGAGCAAAATCTTGAAATATCTATAGTATAGAGCAGGGGTTACTGGATCTGGCCCATGAAGGCATTTTGTCAGGCCTGCTGATGGTACTTGAATTTGTTTGTTAAAACTTACGGAATGCAAGACGTTCTGATACCATTCAAATTTAAACATCATGTTAAGCTTACTAAATCTTCATTGGACTTGGCTACTGTAGGTAGGTTACAAAATTTCATGCATGTGAGCATTTCACTTGTCACTTACACAATCCCAAATTTTTACTTGTAACAACTATTTGAAAAACTTAGGTGATGTTCAAAGAGCTACTGTTTAGCAACGAATAGGTCAACAGTTATGAGACAAACATTTTTGGAAAATGAAAACCCTATATTTTTAATATATATAAGATTTTTATGAAGTTAAAATTGATGAGAATGTTTAATTTGAAGCAATCTGCTTTGAAAGAAATAATTGCAATTTAAAGTTAAAATTCACTGCATACTTATTTTTCAGAAAATTATTTATTTCATAAATTACTTTTGATTAAAAAAATAAACTAATTTCAACATGGAAAGAAATTTTGTTTTAGATCTTTTTCTCAGAGATTTCGTACTGGCTAGCAAGTATTGTTAGGTTGATTGATTGATTGATTGATTTTAATGGCATATCAACTCGTCTGGGGTCATGTCATGCCTAATGGTTAGGAAGTAATATATGTTGTGTATTTATATTTATATTTTTGTAGTAATTGGTTTTAACAATGTATTAGCACCATTGGGGATCATGTTGTATGGTATTGGTTAGGTTCATGTCTCTATTCTATGGTATAATTTTATTTCACTCAAAAAGGAAAGAATGTCCTCTATGTTGACATTTTCAAATAGATCTTTCATATTGTTTGTATTAAAATAATGGTATCTGATGTGAGCAAAAAACCTGCATTCCATGAATAAGTGTTTAACATGTTTCACACTATGGTTGTTGTTCTTGTTTGGGTATATAGGAGTGCGTTAGTCTTGTGTGACCAATGCATAATTGGGATATAATGACTTGTTCATTTCTAGACTTTCTTAATAAGTGTTTAACAGTCAAACTTACTTAAAGCTGATCTCCAATCTCCCAAAGTGGGTTTGATTAGCAAGTATTGAACACAATAATAATGTGGCCTACACTTGTTATTTTTTCAAATATCCGGGCCACCATGAAAAAAGTTTGGTAATCCCTGGTATTGATTTTAAAACTGGCAACATTGAGGAATGAATTCTGTCTGAAAAGGGTTAATGATTTGGACAGAGAAAAAAATTCTTACATCTATTCATTCTATATAATATATATATAAATGAATAAATAAATGTCTATTCAAAGTCAATTTTTAATATGTTATTGCTTTTACAGCAAAACTTTCATTTGTATGATATTCATTTTTTTCCTTCCCAAATATTAAGCAGGTGCATGTCTATATCTGCAACTGTGGGCTCATATAAATGAAGTTACGTGTACAAATAGCCTATATATTGAACATCTCAATATGGTTAGCAAGCTTATCAAGTCAATCAGTTCTTGGTCATAGAGACGAGTTATAGTAACTTTGATTCTCACAGGGGGATCCATACATGCAACTAGTCAAGTCAGACAGCAAGCCACTACCCCTTTTTATCATATGGGTGCTAGAAGGCGGTGGCTGCGGGTCTACATGTCTTGGGAATGACGTTAAACTCTATCTGATGGTGAGTTTCCAGTTTTGGAGGTTTGGGGAATGTGGAGCACCCCTTCATCACCATTGCTCCCTGGTCCACTCTGACCCGGAGTGGTAGTGATTCCCAATAATGCTAACACATTGTTAAAACCAATTACTAAATGTATATATATGAATACACAATATGTATAACAACCCAACCGCTAGGCATGATATAACCCTGGACGGGTTGATATGCAGTTAAAATTAATAAACCAAACCAAACTGTTAGGGTCCCATTTATGGGTTAAATAGAAAAATGTATTTATAAAAAAATTGTATTATCCATTAAGAATTGATTTATTTCAAAACTTTATCGGCATTAAATGACCTACTGAGGTTGATATGCCGTAAAACAAAACAAACCAAATCAAGTCAGACAGTATACTGTTGGTTTGAACAACAGCAACTAAGCACCACTGCCAGTGCCCCAAGATAGCTGGTATTTATGAAAGTCAAGAATAGTCCATTCATGTATTTGGGTGATTCCACTCCTTGTGTCCTGATTGGCTGCTTGGTCTCTATGATGTTATGAGGCTTCATAAATACCCTGTCATTTTGCAGTAGTATTGCGACAAGATTAGATTCGTATTCAGTTATGACTGCTTGTTGCCTTGTCTTACCAACTCGACGGTAATTGGAACTTAGTGTGATTATTCTACAGCAACCTTGTGCCAAATCTAAGATACACTAAGCTTTTGAGTTCCTCAAACATGAGTAATGTTTAACAAGTTCAACCAACAGACCATGAGTTTGTTTTTGTTACGATTTTAATGGCCATCCTGTAGGCTTCAAGCAAAAGCACTTATCCAGTGGAGATCCTTTGTCTTAAGCAGAGCATGATCCTTGGTAAAGAATCCTTTGGTTGTTCCTTGGTGCTTCTCAGTCTTGCAAGTTCTTCGTCAATGATTGCAAATGCACGTCTCTCAGTATCAGCGATTAAGTAGTTAACCAGCCACGTATTCGGGCTGAGGTTTAAACCACATGACCTCGCTTAGTCTATGAATTTAAGTGGTGTATTGTAGCACACCTTATATAACAAAATATTCCAACAGTTTCACACTGGGTGCTCCATACTTATAAATAAGTACACTCTTAATGTTATTTTTGAAAGTCAAGATCATCATCATCAAGTCATGCTGACAGCATGGATTTCCATTACTATCTCTCTCATCATCCATCCTTGTCAATCATTGCTTGCAGCAAGTCCTCTGCATGGCATCTAGTATCTGCACAGAGCTGAGGGATGTATGTTTAGCTGGTCAGCCAGTACTGGTTTGTTCATGTGCAGGTGTCCACAAAATAACATCAATTATAAGTTTGTCTTTAAATTACCCAGCAGTGTCCAGCATGTCTTATTCATTTTAATTAGATGGTTTCTATGATAGGAGGTAAGTGGCTATACAACTATTTTTTTGTGGGGAACTGCTCTCAGGATTTGTTCAGGACAGCATGCAGCATACTTGTGTAGTTTCCATCATTTTCTCCAAATGTTTCGTTAAATTCTAAGTGGTGCAGCCATACAATAGCATTGACACAGCCACAGCTTGGAAGTAGTTTCACTTTTGTAAAGTTTTTAAGTGCCATCCTTGGCCAGTTAAAATAGGGCTTAAAGAAAGTCCTATGTTATGGAATACTTTGGTGATCCTGTAGTAAGCTTATAAGTCCTATCCTGTTTATTGGTAAAGGTCCAGTGATTTAATCCTATGTCCGTCGTCCAAGAATGCCGCAATAATTATGACCAGTAGGGTCGGTTAAATATTGTATCAGCCTCAGAGTACTGCCAGTGATTGGCCAAGGAATAGATCACATGGTCTTGCCTAGTCTATAAGTAGGAGCGAGGATCTAGCATACACCTTATATCAGAAAAATTTCAACATCTTATCTGTGAGATAGCAGGATTTTATTTTTCTATTCAGTTATTATTATAAATTTCCACCTTTGAAAGTCTGTAAACAAGAATATGAATATGTCATAATCCAAAAATAAGTATACATGTTTTGATTATACAATTTTCTTTTTCTTTCCAGAGTTTCAATGTTGTAGAGCTGTGCTACTCAAAGTGGTGTACATGTACTGTTGGTACTGGTAAGTGTCCAGTTTTACATAATCATAATATAAGTAACCTGTAATTTGGAGAAAATGTAGAACAAATACTGGATGTTATGACTGATAGAAATTTATTAGTCGATGTTCAAAAATTTCGGTTTATAAAGGAAATTTTCTTCAGGACAACAAAATTATTCAAGGAGAAAAAAGGATTTATGTAGTAAAAGATGATGGCTTTTTTTAATGCATTGAGTTTGGAAAATGTGTAGAAAAAGGTCTGTTACCGTTTGTTGATAGGCATTCATAATTAAATGTTGATGAAGTTATTGCTACATGCAAAAACAAAAATCAATGTGATAGGAACACATGAAGTCAAAAAGCCAAGACGTGATTGGCCCACGAGGAGATGATGAAAAGGTGTGACATATTTCATATAAATACCAATGTTTAAAAATGGGAGAAGTATTAATAGTTTAACTTTAATATATATATATGTATATATGTATATATTTATGTATGAGTTGTGGCTTACCGGTGGGTACGGATATGATCGTTGGGAGCGCACAGTATCCAGGGGTTAAGACCATGAAAAAACAAATACAAAGTGCTCAATACAATGTAGAGCAAAATTTATTTAAGAAATGGATAAGACCCGTTTTAACAGACATATGTGGTACCAACTGATATTAATCGAAAACTCGATTAATTCAACAGATGTACCCTGACGATTCAGATGATGAAACTCGAGTAGGTTACTTTATATCGATTTCTTAAATAAATAATATATATAATTTAAAAAAATGTTTTTTTAAATTAGGCGTTATTGTGAAGCATTAAAAATAAATAAATGAATGAACTCGATATTATGGAGTATTGGATTCACTTACTTTTTAATTATTTTTTACATAAATTTTCAGGTTCGTTAGATACCCTTTGTCAAATGTTACTGTTCAACGGTTTCTTTGTCTCTGTTGTTATCGACAGTGGCAGCGTTTGTAAAATATTTGTAATAACGGAGAATTCCGATATCTGCGTTTAATCCCATCACGTGCGTTTGTAATTTTAGAATCCATTTAGATTCTGATTGTTTTCTAGATTGCGTTGTTGGGAATGCGTGTTCTAATAA
>CM042160.1:30975206-30982706 GCA_023376005.1 Doryteuthis pealeii | reverse complement strand
AGCAAAAGGGGTGCCTAAAGGTCATATGGTCCCGTTTTATTTATGCATTTTTATATGGATAAAGAAAAAAGTCTTATATATATATATATGTGTGTGTGTGTGTGTGTGTGTGTGTGTGTGTTTTAAATAATAGTATGCTTAAGACTGGTGTGAAAAACTCACAATAGAGCAAAATAATAATTGAATAAATAAGTACTCAATACTTTATAAGTAGAGCAATATACAATAGATATTCCATATTTTTTCTACTACTTAAGTTTCCTGAATGAATTAATAAAATATTGCTTTGAATATTAAAATGGAAAAATAATTACTTTCTTATCTATTTCATTTTGCTTGACATTCATGAAACTCAAGTAGTGGGAAAACTTTTCTGAGTTTTATATTATTTATAATATGTTCAAGTTTATATAGATTTTCTCTATTTTTTTAAAGCCATCATCTGGTCAATTTGCAATGTTACTGCTTTTCAATTCATTGATATATTTGTATTTGGTTTTTTTTTTTCATAGCAATTTGTAATTAAAAACTTGAAGTTTCAGGTGTTTATGACATTGCCAGCCATTCCAATATGTGTGAATCATTTCCAATAATTTATAGTTTGTGTTTGTATATATATTAGTTTCTAAGTTGAATTCTATTTCATCTAATGTTTTTCTCTGCTTTTATAATTATTACCACCAACATTTGTAGTTCATATTATATACGTATAAGTATTTGTCTAATATTGCTAGGAATAATGTCTACAGAATGTTTCACCTCCCTCTTTATTTATATATATATTTATATATATATATGTATATATATTGGTTTGTTGGTTAGTTTTGAAGGCTATCACAATGCAAGTGTAAAGAAAAAATAAGGTAACTATGGTGTTGTTGGTTAACCTGTGATTAATTCTTAACATCCTGAAATATTAAGAATAAATCACAGGTTAACAAACAACACCATAGTTACCTTATTTTTTCTTTACACTTGCATTGTGATAGCCTTCAAAACCAACCAACAAACCAATATAAACACAATGCTTTAAGCAAATTATAAAACCCTTATATATACTAGCAAATATATGCACCCTCCGGGTGCAAGTATTTAAGTTTTAATGTAATGAAATATCGTATTAAATTAGAAAGTCTAATAAGAAGGCAGATAAAAAGATATGAAACAGAGTAGGGGTATAATAGAAATGAAACTTACTCTTCCATCACTCCCGTCTTTCATTGCTGAATTTTACTTATTTAACTATTTAGTTAAATTAGGAAATAAAGAATAAAATGACAGTTATTTTTTCTTGTTAATGGATTTCATTTAAGATTCATTGAAGAGATTTTTGCTTATATTCATTAAAATAAAACCAAACAGTTAGAAATCAATAATACTAAGCACATATTTAATAAAACCACATTTTTAATATCAATATGCAAATTAGCCTTCCCATTCACACTGTAAACCGCTAGTTTTTGTATATATAAATACAATTGCATGTTATTTGTATGTAGATATGGACAACACTAATAAAAAGGTGAAGCAATTTTATTAATAATTGAGGTTTAAATATAAATAAAATCATGGAGAATGTGATGTAAATAACGAAGGGAATTGTGACTTGAGTAGTAATATAGTTTCGGTTACAGACAGAAAAACACACAATCTCCATTATAATAAGATATATATATATATATATATATAATTTGAACAAAGTATATCTAGGCAACACATTATCATTCAAATAAGTCTCATCAAAGCATGCTAACAGCAAACATTCCCTTGATTCTCTCTCACCATCTGTTCCTATTGGCCATCACTTTTGGTAAGTCCAACATCTACACAGAGCTGATCGATGTAAGTTTTTTGTGGTTGGCCAATACGGATGTGTCCATATGTAGAATCCATTGGAGTATGTTGCTTATGACTTTGTCCTTACTTCTTCAGCAGTGTCTTGTTCACCTTTCTTGGATAGTTTGTGAGATGGGAAGTAAGTGGCCGTACAGATACTGTTTTGCAGAATGCTACTTCCAAGTTTTATTCAAGACAGCTAATAACATACTTGTGTAGTTCCCATCTAGCTTTTTTCTAAAAGCATTTAATTAGAGTCCAAAGTGGTGCAACCCTACAGTTGTATTGACATTGCTACTGCTTGGAAGAATTCATGTTTTATCATAACAGAACAGATCTCTATATGGTTCATAACATGTCAATAGTAGGCCATGATTTACCTATCTATACATTGGCATTGCTTTCAGTAGATGAGATATTGCTACCAAAGTATATGAACTGGTCTACTAATTTCAAAGGCTTGCCATTTAATGAGGAGATAGCACCATCTTGACATGAATTCTGTTTTATCTTAGTTCATGTACAGATCAATGTTTCTTGTTTCCTGTTCTGTCATGCGGCATAGATTGTACAAGAGCAGGTGTATTTTTAACAAGCATTAGATCATTTGTGTAGTCTGCATGCATGGGATGTCTAAAAAGTCAGGAACAAACATTTATTAATCTAACATATTACTATACAAATAAAATATTGTGCATGTGTTACCAGCAACTCCTTTTCTATGTAGATACAAATGTTACATAATGAATAGGCATAGCCAATCAATTTTGTAAGGAAGTCTAGTTAGAATTTAATATTTAGCAGTAACTCGGAAAGTTCATAGAGTTTAATTGACATGCCTTGAACCTCAATGATCAGATGAGCCTGAGAAAGTAAGATTTAGAGTTAATTCAGAGTTGTGGCCATTAAGGCCAGATGTCTTTAATCTGTGCTGTAAGTGATTTTCCTCTTGCAAAGGTTATGGTATCAGGGAATTGAATAAAATTATGTGTACACAAATTAAGTCTCCATGTTCCTGATTAACTAAAAAACCAAGATGGAATCCAGAACCATGGAGAGATGACCCTGATGAAGTGATACAACCTGAAAAAAAGGGAACACAATAAAAAGAGCTACAACCTGATGCTGCCCAAGTCAAAAAGCAGACATTAGAAGAAGACATAGCAGAGAACTTAAGATTTAGAGTCAATTGAGAAATGTAGCCATTAAGGTCAGATGTTTTAATGTCCTATAACTGATTCTCTTCTAGCGCAGGTTATGGCATCAGAGAATTGAATAAAATTATGCATACACAAATTAAGTCTCCATGTTCCTGATTAACTAAAAAACCAAGATGGGATCCAGAACCACAGAGAGAGATGATCCTGATGAAGTGATATAACCCCAAAAAAGAGAACCCAATACAAAGAGCTACAACCTGATGCTGCCCAATTCGAAAAAAAAAAAAAAACAGACATTAGAAGACATAGCAGAGAACTTAAGAATGACTAACACTAACACTAACTGGTTATTTCCTAGAAGTCTAACATGATCAAAGGGGAACCACTCTTGACTGATAAATTATTTATTTATTTTCCCATTAAACTAAACCTTAACCCTAACCCCTAACCCCGTCTTCTTTTTTCCTAGTAGATCAATAAATAAATAAATGATCTATCAGTCAAGAGTGATTCCCCTTTGATCATATTAGACTTATAGAAAATAACCCACTTTCTCTATCAGTGCATAAGCACATAACATCCTTAAAGAACATATTTTGAGACCCAATCAGATGATGCTTTGTTATAGGCTAACACCCTATTGACGATTTTATGGACCATTGACTTCAGAACATCAAATTCCGCATCCATATCACAAAGTTTGTATTATCTATTATCTTGAATCAAAGCTCCTATTGTGCAATGTTGTTTTCTATTGTTTAGGAACATGGACAGCTTACACAATATTCATTCTGCTCATTTTGTATGCCCGTCAATGAAAAAAACTGTTAGGGTCCCATCTAGGGGTAAAATAGATTTAAAAAATGAGTATCAAAATGTGTTTTAAATATGGGTTTGGAAAATAAAATACCCATCAAGAATGAATAAAATAAAATGTTGTCGACATAAAATAGCCCAACAAGGGTTGACATGCCGTAGAAACATGGTTGATTACCGCCCTGTCAGTGGGGCGTTAGAATACACCGACTGCACCTCTGCATAGGGGTAAAATTTCCTCAAATGGGGCCACCCGTTGGCTGTGGATGGCGACCCATGATGCTTAAGGATGGAGTGGATGAGCAGTCCATGACCTGCAACACTCAATTTAGAACCTTACTTAGGCTAGAAGGGCTGTCAGAGAGGCCCCCTCCAATCAATCGGCTGGTCACAGTTAAAATTCTTTGTCCCAGATTTTGACACTAAGGGCCTACATTGGACAGTCAACCACTACCATGTTTTTGCAGCATCATCGCTAACATTCATCATGTTGACCGGCGTAAAGCAAGGTCAATATATGGAACACTGACATCATGACTGTTTGGGGACAGGGGAAGATTTAACAAAAACTTCAGTGTTCGGTTCAACATCGTCCCATGAGGAACTCTGAGTTTTACTACCAACTAATAGCCGGCACTCACTAGGGTTTGCAATTCAAAGACAGCAACTCTAAAAGAAACCATTAAAATTCGCCAACAGCAGAAAATTTAGGATCAAAATTAATTTCCCCTCAAGTGGATGAAGATGAGGGCAAAATATATGAAATTTATTCAACCTGATAGATTGGTGGGTCATTCATCTCAACTTTAAAAGAACACAACACAACTTGAAAAGAACTCAACTCAATGAATTTTGTTAACTGGACTTTAAGATAAGTTCCTGCAAATAACGACAAATTTGCAACCAATAATTTTTCATATCATTCCTCCAACTTTTACTTGCTATTTCTTCTATCTTTCCTTTCCATTGTTTTTAGATTAAAATTGTTAAGTATATTTGTGTCTTTGTCTTATCTTTTCAAATCAGCATCCGAACTAGAAATTGCAGAAATTCCCTCCCTTTAACCATCTTCCCTTTGTACTCGATAAGGGTTCTTTACTCATATACTGGAACTTGGAATTTTCCCCAGTCTATCAAGAATGGTAATTTAACCCGTACAGTGGAATTAGAAGTTTATCACCATGGGAGAAATTAATGCCTCTAAAAAACCCAGGTGTTAATTTTTTCACACAATAATCGATAATCTGTTTATAGCTATCCAAGCCATCTTTATGTATATATTGACTTTCTGTAAGTGAGATATTACTACCAAGGTATGTTTACTGGTTTACTAATTTCAGGAGCCTACCATCCAGTGTGGAGTTGTCTCCATCTTGTTTGTAACATATCATATTGACAATCTTTTTTATGACATCACTTACACATGTGTTCAATTCTGAAGCTGTTTGAAGAAATATTGTATGCCCCCTGTTGTTTTATGCTTAGAGATTTCATGACTTAATTCCCGTTGATTTATGCCTGTCTACACACTACTTTTCAGACATCCTTTGTATATGTTTATGAAACCTTCTATAAATGTGTATGTGTACCATTAATTTGATTGGAGACAGCGACCACTCACAGTTATTGAGAAGAAATTAGTGATGTCATCACTCATAGGATGTACAACTGGGAGAAGTCTCATTATCTAAGGTCATTTCATTCACAACTAAAGCCATAAGTCTCTGACCTTTATAATAAGAATAATCAAAACACCACTCAAACACTCCATGAATTTATAAAAGGTTTCCCAACTGATTGAAGATTATGATGCTGTCATTACTTTGTTCATCAGTGGAGACATATAGATCAATCATTCAATCAATCTAAGACTCTGATCACTCACACTAAAGGTTACCACTTTATGGTTCTACGGAAGTCCACCAAGGACAAAATTCAATCTGTTTAACATCATCATTTAAGTCTTGTCTCTGAAGAATGATTGGTAATATTCACTGAGTTCCATCCCGGCCTCCTGCCTCAAAAGCCGTTAGCCGATGGCTGCTGAAAAAAAAACACCAGCTATGATTGAAGTCCATAGCCGAAGCGGTGTCACTTGAAAAGAAAACAACTAACTTAGGGTTTTTTTTCCTGAAAATCCAACCCCAACCCCAACTCTAACCCTAAACCCCTATACTTAAAATTAAGTTTTATTACAAAAACAGAAAAAACAGAGCTAAAATTATTTATTTATTTTCCCATTAAACTAACCCGAAACCCCAACCCCTAGTTTTTTTTTTCAAGTGACACTGCTTTGGCTACAGACTTCAATTGTAGCTGGTGTTTTTTTTTCAGCAGCCACTGGCTAGCGGTTTTGAGGCAGGAGGCTTGAGATGGAACTCTATAAATATACCTGAATTATTTTTACAGCACCACCTAGTTCCATATTTATACTATCTAAAAATGTTTTATAGAAAATTGCTATGGTATCTAAAAAAAAAAAACCATGTTTTTGATTTTTATTGTCAGGTGTCTCATACTTTCTGATTGATTGAAGACGATATGGTAAAAAGATTTATTGATTATAGTTGTTACACTAAGTATATGAAATTTATATGCAAATTCAATAACCATTATAAGACTGAGGTAGTATCTTTTAAAAACTCACCAGCAAAAATAGTCTCTTCAATTCAATTTGAGCATATCACTGATATCATATTTCACAATCATCTTTCAGACTATGGAAACTATAAACTCTACAATCTTACAGACTTTAGCTTTCAAATCATTCACTGAAACTAATTTCTTAACATATTCAGAAAATAATTCTAAAAAGAAAGAAAAATGGTCTTGCTGAACAAATTAAATTTTCTAAAGAAATTATGACAAAACATTCTTAACATTTATTTTAATGGAAAACCATCAAGATCAAAATTAAAAGAAGTACTGTTACAAGTTAATAACTAAGTCTTTTATTTCAAATACTATTCTGTCCTAAAATTGGTTCCATATTTCATTAGATCTATTTTCTTTCCCTAAAATCATTATAAACATTTGTTTGAATGCAGACAGATTTAAAACAATGTTAGAGGCTGAATGTGCAAAAAGATGGGGAAAAACTGAAAAAAAAAGAAAGGAAAAGTATAAACAAACTGAAAAAGAGGAAGAAAGACGGATATTAATAAGAGAAAGAAAAAAGAAAGATATTAACAGGGGTAAAAAGAAAGGAAGTTAAAAAGACAGATATGAAAAGCAGTTGAAAGAAAGGAAGATATGAACTAGAAAGAAAAAAAGAAGAAATATATGAATAAACTAACAAAGAAAGAAAAAAAGAAGAAATATATGAATAAACCAACAAAGAAAGAAAAAAAGAAAGAAAGAAAAAAGAAAAAATATATGAATAAACTAACAAAGAAAGAAAAAAAGAAAAAATATATGAATAAACTAACAAAGAAAGAAAAAAAGAAAAATATATGAATAAACCAACAAAGAAAGAAAAAAAAGAAAAAAATATATGAATAAACTAACAAAGAAAAAAAAAAGAAGAAATATATGAAAAACTAATAAAGAAAGAAAAAAAAGAAGAAATATATGAATAAACTAATAAAAAAAAAAAAAGAAGAAATATATGAATAAACTAACAAAGAAAGAAAAAAAAAAAAATATATGAATAAACTAATAAAGAAAGAAAAAAAAGAAGAAATATATG
>CM042160.1:30960206-30972706 GCA_023376005.1 Doryteuthis pealeii | reverse complement strand
TATAAGGAAATCAGAATGGCATTTCAATTTCACAATGAAAACCTACAGATATTAGATCTATCAATTATAATAAACTTTTCAAAGTAGAACAGAATTTCCACCTAACAGGGTATAAGTTTAAAAGAAATGTTAAATTCTGTATAATGATAGATGGCTTATTTCCTAGTTGAGTAACATGAGTGACCCAGAAAAAACAGAAACCAAATTATTTATTTTCCCATTAAATTAACCCTAAACCCCAACCCCAACCCTAACCCTTACCCTTGTTGGACTTTCGTAATACCGTGGCGACACCGGTCGCGGTTCCAGCTTAGAGGCTTTCAGCCGTTATCACGCGGAGGCAGCTTGGCACCGCTGCTCATTTGAGCCGTTGCTCCGATCCCGCGGTTCCTCTCGTACTGGACAGGATAGCCGTGGCCACGGTCGACGTAACACACATGCTGATCGGTAGGATAAAACTAACCTGTCTCACGATGGTCTTAACTTTAAAAAAAAAAAAATTAAAATCAACAGTTTTATTAAAAATTTGTGGGTTCTTTTTTCTGGGTCACCCTGTAATAATATGTTACTCAACTAGGGTTAGGGGTTGGGGTTTAGGGTTATTTTAATGGGAAAATAAATAATTTGAGCTTTGTTTTTTCTGGGTCACCCTGTAATATTATGTTACTCAACTAGGGGGGTAGGGTTAGGGGTTGGGGTTTAGGATTATTTTAATGGGAAAATAAATAATTTGGGTTCTGTTTTTTCTGGGTCACCCTGTAATATCATGTTACTCAACTAGGAAATAACCGATAGATGTATGTTACATCTTGGAACCCCTGACATCAAATGAACTCAATAGCAAATTAAACCACATACAAAACATTAGATTCCGACCATCAAATGCTTATGAAAATGTTCAAAAATTAATTATTCATGAATTCATTACCTTTTAGACTGATCTTACTGATTAATGATATCATTGTGGAAAAAAAAAATACCGTAGAACTATTTATAAACATATACAAAGTCAAATATTTAAAATGTTATGTTTTAAAATTCCAATTACTTTCATGAAGACAATCTTTTGATTTTCATAAGCCTTTCAGTCTTGAAATGTAATAAGTCACAAAATAAACATTTTTTTTCTCTGAATTTTTGAGATGAGGCTTCATAATTAGTATTATTTGGATTATTCGGACTATTGTCTTCATCTTCATTGTTATCTGTACAATGTTTTGACCGATGTGCTCTCCGGCCTTCTTCAGGTATTTCTTGTCGGACTCTGGAAATTTTTCAAACTCAGGAACCTTCTTGTCATAATTCACACTGAATTGTCCAATTGGACACATAGCTTAGTGAATAAAGGAGTTAGGTTAAGACAGTTTTAAGTGACAGTTATTTATGGACTGTAGGTTCAACCTGGTCAAGGGCAGCAGTAACATAGAATAATGATTAAAACAGCTTAACACCTGTACCCCAACTATGGAATGAGAACAGGATACCCTCATGGACTGAATAAAGGGTTAGGTTCAAAGTTCTGTGTTGGCTCCCGATTATGACAAGAAGGTTCCGGAATCTGTGAAGGTTCCTGAGTCCGACAAGAAATACCTGAAAAAGGCCAGAGGGCACATCGGCCAAAACATTGTACAGATAACAATGAAGATGAGGCCAATAGTCTGAATAATCCAAATAATACTAAAGCAAATAAGTTATTAAATATTACAAAGCTTTTGAGACTCGGGAACCTTCTTGTCATAATCGGGAGCCATCACAGAACTTTGAACCCAACCCTTTATTCAGTCCACGGGTATCCTGTTCTCATTCCATTAATCATATCTGGGTACCCAGTGTTAAGCTGTATTAATTCCTATTCTATGTTACTGTCACCCTTGACCAGGATTGAACCAGCAACCTAGAGAAATACCTGAAGAAGGCTGGTGGGCACATGGGCCAAAACGTTGTACAGATAACAATGAAGATGAAAACAATAGTCGGAATAATACAAATAATACTAAACAAAAATTCCTTCACCGAAGAGCATAAAGCACCGTGTTTGTTGTTTACTTAACATTCCCTTGCCTCCTATGGTAGAGACGTCCCAGTAACTTTGACAAGTTAATTTCGCAGGCATTTCTCGGTGCTGTATCGGTGGCTGAGACAGTATAGTTTCTGACTATCCTGCTGAAGTCCCGGTTTTGATTTCTGTCGGAGGGAGATCGTTAGTATACATCGCTGATGAGTCGAAACAGCTGCTGTACGATGTTCTACATGCCGAGTAATTCTTTGCAAGATTCACTTGTCAATGTTATTTATCTTCTATAATTATCAATTTTATGCGATATACCGCATTGTAATTGCCTTCAAGCAAAAATATAAATATATATATATATATATATATATATATATATATATATATATATATACACACATATAGGGAGAAAGAGATTCATGCAAAAATAATCAAAATTTGAGTAATGTATAGATATTTTGCTTTTGTTAATCTACAGTCAATCTAGTGAAATAGATCACTAATTAGGACTGAGCTGATTCTAGTAGTGACCACCCCAAGTGGATTTTAATTTGAATTCAGAGTTTTCCTTCTCCCCAGAAGGTTAAAGAGCCCAGTCTGCCCTACTATTTTACCCATAGATGGAGGAAGAGTATTTGGATTAATACCTTTCCCAAGGGTATTAACGCTATGTGAACTTTATTTTCATCCAGGATATTATGTTTATGAAACTTGTTGCTAAATGGATTCTGAATACTTAATAAAAAGCCTAAAAATACAATAAACATCATGAGTCAAATTACCACTTTATATATATATATATATATATATATATATATATATATATATATATACATATATATATATTTACCAACCCCTCTGCACAAGCAGGATGTGACACACAGTCAATTTCTTAAGCGGAGTTCAGCAGGTTTGAATTCAGAGTTTTCCTTCTCCTAGACCGGTTGCCTAACCAAGGTTAAAGAGCCCAGTCTTCCCTACTATTTACCCATAGCTGGAGGGAGAGTAGGATTCATACCTTTCCCAATGGTATTAGCGCTAAATGAAATGCAATTACCACATCCAGGATTTGAACTCGGAGCGACGAGTCCATTTCCCATGATATGCATATATATATGCATCTACAAAAGTCCTTTACATATTTTTTCTACCTCCATTTCACCCTTTCGTTTGCCAGTCTTTGGTGATCATTCTCTTAAGTCATTTTTGTATGAATTGTTAACATAGGTGGCATGTGACCAAACTATTTGAATCTTTTCTTCTTGATAATGTTGGTAATTTTATTTAGTATTCCAAGGTCACTTCTTATATCGTCCATTTTGTTGGGATTCATTCCAGAAACTCTTGTTATAGTCCTGAGGCAATCAATTTCCTATGGACTCAGTTTTCTGTTGTCTTCCTCCTTCAAACTACAAGTTTCTCCAGCATGTATGATTATTGCTACTATTAGTGTATAATAGAGACAAACTTTGATTGCCATGGAAACATCTCTTTGTTTTCCTATTTTATTTCCTTAAGTCTAATGAAAGTTGAAGAAACTAGAGTTGAACCCAAAATAGTGAATTGTATATATATATATATATATTTATGCATTTTGAATTAAACAAAAGACACATCTGCTGTTTAACAATTTTATTTGTGATTTTTTCAAGTTTTCTGACCAACTTTTTAATATTTGGGTGGAATTTGTGGATTAGTCCTCCAAAGTTCATGTCCCAAGTATTTTTGTCACTTTGAAGTGCCATCATCAGGGGTGATATGTTCCAGTTTTTCAAATAATATTAATATATTTTTTTCTTTTAAGCATGTTTTGTTAAATTCTACTGACAATTCTTGTTGGATGAGTTTTTGTTCAATCTTTTCTAAATGTCTGGCCATTTTTTTAATATCCTGGTGGAATTGGTGTAGCAATCCACCAAAGGTTCTTTCACGAGCACTTTCTGCACATCTTTGTGCCATCATCAGGTGTGAAACTGGTGGAATGTTTCAAACAATAAACTTCCATTCCTTGACATTATGATAGACTCTAACAACAACATATTCACCACCTATTCATATAAAAAAACCTACATCTACCAAATTCCTGTATTATTAAAAAGATGGCCTGACAGAAAGGATCGAACAAAAACTCGTCCGACAAGAATTGTCAGAGTTTAACAAAACATATATATATATATATATATATATATAATCCAAAAGTCCAGAGAAGAAATCTTCCTTATGACATTTAAAAAACCAGTCAAAGTTTGAGAGCTCGATATGTGCTCTTAATGTTAGAGTCACAGAGCAATTATATAAGTAAAGAAATAACAAAAGACTTAGAGATTTAGCATTATAGTCTATTTCAGGGAGCTTAGAAAGTGTCTAACTCTCCGAGTCGGGAGAGTTAGACACTTTGTCTAAGCTCCCTGAAATAGACTATAATGCTAAATCTCTAAGTCTTTTGTTATTTCTGTACTTATATAGGCATTATTTAAGAAATAATTTTTATTAACTTCATGTGAATTAATAAATAATGGTGGTTGACCCTCAACCACCACCTTCTGGATACCAAAAGAGTAATTTGAAGAATACAGTCAAGACAATCTTATAGTTTCTTGGGCTTGACAGGAAAAACCAAGTGAAAAAATGGGTTCTCTCTAACTGCATGTCTAGCTCAAGTGGAGCATTGCATGTCATAGGACCACTTAGTACAATCCTGTCATCGGGCATTATATACTGCCAATCACAACCAACAGGTGAACCCATTGGGGGTACCCCTTTAGAGAGGTGCAGCAGTGTATTCTACAGCTCTAACCAATAGGGCAGCTTGGGAAAGAGAACAATACCCCCCCCCTTCAGGCTATAATAATTTCTATTTGCATAAATAAGTAATGAATTCAATTCAAACAGAATTTTTAAAATTAAACATTTACTGTGGGCAACCATTTGTAAAATGCATTGGCCAACTTTCAGTTTTATCAAATCAGGAGCTGAATGCTATGATTAAATGCTTACTAAAGTCCGTAGCGAAATTGACTCCACATTCTTTTGGAAAGTATCATATCATTTTATTGTGGAAACGGATTACTGCAAATTGAATTTTGCATCTCAAAGGCACTGATTTTCAATAGGGAATGTCTGTTCACAAGTCTCAAATGTTCATGACAATAGGTATATATTCAGGGAGTCTCTCTAAAGTGCTTTACAATACTGCTAAAATAAGTAAAGTCTGCAGAGCAGACTCTTGTCAGTATCAGCCAAACAGCAAGTGAGTCTATCCCCTTTTCAGTAGCCCTAGACCAGGGAGGTTGTTAAACTGTATCTAGTGGTAAGGTTCTAATTCTGGAGCTCTGAGGAGTGTGGAGGATACCTTTATTACCATTACTCCCAGGTCCACTTTGATCTGAAATGGCAGTACCTGTTGAGGTCCCATCTATTGGTTGAAATACTAGATCAAAAATGAGTTTAAAAAAGGTATTTAAAAAGAAATGAGTTTTTTAAAACATTGACTACCAAACAAGAATGAATAAAACAAAACGTCTTTGATATAATATTCTGTTAATAAATCTAAAGATAAAATTTAGTGTCCTGGGTATGATGCTAAACTGTATCCAATGGTGACGTTCCACTTCTGGATTTCTAGAGAGTGAAAAATCCCTTCATTGTCATTGATCTAAAGACCACTGACTCAGAGTGGTATTACCTGTTAGGGTCCTATCTATGGGTCAAATATAGCTTTAGTATCCCGGATATGATGCTAAACTGCATTTAGTGAATTCAACATTTTTTACTCTCTCATGAAAATCTGAAGCTAGAACAAAGCTGTTGCATCAGTTTGTGTAAATTTTGTGTGAAATTCTTCTCATCTATCTAGAGGATCAGTCTAGGATCATCTATTATCTTTTGAAGATGATCTTCATCCTCTCCAACCCTCTAACATGGAGTAACAAGGTGCCTCACAGGTCTCACTTATGATCTCATTTTCTTCTGTCTCTGTTCTTTGAACTGTCATAGCTGAATTTTCTCTCTCGGGTGCCCAGTTTCTCATGGATTGAGTTGGATCTCTTCTGATTGATCTTTTCAGTTCCAGATTGAAATAGTTATCCCCATTTTCATTTGTTACATCCTGATCCAGTTTCCCTCTCCACTATTCCCTCTTTCTCAAACTTATTCACAATTCTCTTGGTGGTTCTTGAATGAAGATTGAAGATGGAAACCAGAGAATGAATTTTGGTACCATTACTGGATGATCTTTTCCTGCTTATTTGGGAAGATATGGTGAGGCTGGCACAAAACGGCTTTAACCTGTTCTCTTCCTAACACAATTGCTATGGTATTGATTCTTATAAAAACTAGGGTCAGTGTGGCCAAATGTCTTTTCTGAAATATTGGAAAATTGCATTTCATTTAGTTTAGTGTTTTTTGAGATATTAATGATTTTCTGAAATGGACATTTTTGCTGTTACATCCGGTATGTATGTATGTGTGTATATATATATATATATATATAGTCATCCACAGACACGTATTTTGACTTATCAAGTCTCTTCAGTGTGGCTAGACATTTTGTGTGCTACCTAAAAGACTGGATAGAACTCCGATCGATTCAGTATCAGTCGGGCAGCTTAACCGCTCGACCATCGTCACCCACAGAATGCAAAGGGAATTTTAACTGTTTAAATACATACATCTGTATGTATGTAAAAGCCACCATAGAGTGCTCTATCCCTTTTTTATAAGAGAGTGTTGTGTTTATATATATATATTAGACAAAACAGGAGATGTTGGGTCACCCATTTAGCTCTGGGTAGATAATTGTGATTAGAAAATGGTATATCCGGGTTAAGGGATATATTATCAAGTTGGTATTTGGAATATTATCGCAGTAATAGTTGGTGCGTCGAATAGCAACTCGTCTACCGAGCAGTCGTGGTGTAGTCTGACGAGTAAGTTAAGCTTAGGTGCCTGTACCATCACAGTGTCAAATATTTATACATGACACTGTCCAATGTATTTACATATTCATTACATCAGAAAAGAAGTAAGTTTGCAAAGAAAATTAATTTAAAAAAAGAAATAGGACCGGAAAATTTTTAGATAATCATTAAAATCATTTTGTAAGATTTTGTAAGAAAGGGACAGTTTGACCAAATTTAAATGGACCTGATTCTTGAAATTCTATTAATAGCTAAGGTGTTGAGAAGGTAAGTTGTTGGGATGACGGAAATTCATTTTTGTATGTATTATCAAAAATAATTCCTTTCTATTTACTTCACCATGATTTTGACTGACAAAGAAAAGTGTAGTGAAAAAAAGTTTTGAAAAAAAAAGTAAATGTTTTTATACTTCTGTAGTTAATTAACAACAAAAAGACTATTGACAATTTTACCCTGACAGAAGTGAAAGGGAAGTGGAGAGTTGGGGATTGTTACTATAACTAAGGGGGTGGTAAACAGAGATTTCTATCGATTGCTAGTTTGGTGGTGGTGGCAAGGGTCAAAGAATAGCCAGCAGTTAGCTTGTAACTCTCCAAGTCTTTCAAATTCTTCTCACAGAAATAAAATAGTGTGGGGAATGAATATATATATATATATATAGAGAGAGAGAGAGAGAGGAGGTGAAATTGATAGGCTGATGATAGGTGAGCGATGGGTTACTTTATGACAATTGTAAATTACTGCTAATTAAAATGAGGAAAAATTTTTTTACTCAAACATAATTCAATCCCAGAAGTAAGGAATATATTACTATTTAATTTTAGTCATTTAACTAAATAGGAAAAAGCCTTAGGGGAACAATCATTGATTCACTCAGCTTTAGAATAACGTGTGTATATAAATATATATATATATACACACACGCACACACACAAATTGTTTAAAAAAAAATTTTCATTATTTTTTTACCGAAAAGTGCTCAAATACTGCCTCTTAAAGCAAAATAAAACCTGAAATAAATATTTTATCATCTCCTCTTGTCAGTTTCATGACTATAAGTTTCATGTATTAAAAAGAAAATACATGATGAAACATATGAATAGAATGGATGAGGAAGACTGATAGTTACTAAATATTTTTTACTCAATGCAGAAATGGCTGCATGGTAGAGAAATAGAAGTAGAAACAGAAAGATGAGGTAGGCAATACACACACACACACACACACACACACACACACATATATATATATATATATATATATATATATATATATATATATATATATATAATCATCCAGAAAAAAGTAAAATTGTCATCCACCCCCTTCAATTTTTCTGAAATTTTGTACAGGTGTGGACTGTGGTAAAGTTAGACATTCCCCAAAATTTGAGCTTCCAATTCCAAGAATTGGGGGAGTTATGTCGATTTTTAGCTCTCAAAATTTGGTGGGGCTCATAAAAAATGGCGACTTCAGAAAAATTGAAGGGGGTGGGTAACATGGCCTGGATGATTTGACATGGAATTAACCATATATAAATGCGATGCTCTCCTATAAAAGGGATGAAACACTCTCTGGTGGCTTTTACATATATACAGATGTGTGTATTTATCAGTTAAAATCCCCCTCCCAGTTTGCAGGTGATGATGACCGGGTGATCAAGCAGCCTGACTGGTGATGAATCAGTCGGGTTCCCATCCTCACTGGAGGTAGCCTGCAAATTTCTAGCCATACTGAAGAGACATGATACATTGAAACACGGTGTCTGTGGATATATATATATATATATATATATATATATACACACACACACACACACACATTTTACCAACCCCTCCACACAAGCAGGATGTGACACAAGGTCAGTTTCTTAAGCGGAGTTCAAACAGGTTTGAATTCAGAGTTTTCCTTCTCCTTGACTGGTTGCCTAACCAAGGTTAAAGAGCCCAGTCTGCCCTACTATTTACCCATAGCTGGAGGGAGAGTAGGATTCATACCTTTCCCAAGGGTATTATCGCTAAGTGAAATGCAATTATCACATCCAGGATTTGAACTCGGGGCGACAAGTCCATTTATACCATGACTTTAACCATTAAACCACATACTTCCATTATAGATAACTATATATATATATAATAAGTATGAATCAATGTCTATAGCCAAAACTATGAGCTGAAATTTTATCTGAAATTTTTACTGTCTAGTGTTCAATCTATGGGCTTATTAGATTAATTGTATTGACAAGGGAGGAGATTATGTTGAAAAATAGATACTTTTACTTATCAGTATACTATAAACTTTTGATATACATATATACATGCATACATCTTCTAGACATATATAAATGGCAGTTGTGTGTATCTGAATGTCCAGAGGAAACTTTGAAAATAAAGCAATTAATGAGAAAGTATACACATTAAATATCACCAGGGCTTGGATTTTGAGCAAAAACAATGAAGGTCTCATTTATACTTGTAAAGATAGATAAAAAGTAAAATCTAAATGATAGTAGCATAGAATTTCTTTTGCATTTAACATTCTAAATCATCATCATCATCATCATGTTGCGCAGTTTGCACGGATATCCATGATGATCTCTCGCCAGCCTTCCCTATCATTCATTGACTCCGGTAGCTCCTCTGCGCAGCAGCCAGTATCCCTACATAGTTGGTCAATGTAGGTCCTGGCTGGGCGGCCCACACTAGCGCGTCCATGCACTGGCTTCCACAGTAGTACGTCGCTTACGATCTCGTCCTTGCTTCTCCAGCAGTGACCTGCATGTCTAGTCCGTCTCACTCGTATGGTTTGTGAGATGGGGGCAGGTGTCCATATAGTTGCTCTTTTGTAGGGTGCTGCTTCCACGACCTATCCAGGACCGTCCGTAGCATTCTAGTACAGCTCCCATCTAGCTTATTCTCAAGACGCTTCATTAGGGTCCAAGTGGTACAGCCATACAGAAGTACCGACACAACCACAGCCTGGAAAAATCGCCTCTTTAGCTTGTTGGGGAGATCGGATTTCCATATGACTGATAGTTTGTTGGTGGCCAATTTGTGATTAAGTAATAATGGTCTACAAGACTAGTTTTTTTTGCTACCCCCTACCCAGGCGATGCCGAGTAGCCACTTCTAATATATGCATATAAAAACTGCCAAAGCATAATGCATTTGGTGCACTTACATTGAAACACTAATAATTCTAATTCTTATAAGAGTAGATATATGTATGTATGTATGTATGGGATGTATTCTAGGCAGGAAACACAAATAAATCAAATCATAAAGAAGTACTGAAATTAGATGACTTTGTGTGTAAAATAAATATTTCCATATTTATCATTGCAGGACTGATTCATGAATATTCTTACCAATTATATGCAGATATTTCAGGCAACAACACCAAAAACAATCCAAAAGTAAAACAGAAAAATTAATTGAATTCCAAACATAAACATCTAATTTCCTATTTGTCCTGATTGCATTTATTTGAAAAGGAAGTAAATTCCATTATATATTTATATAAGTATTATATTCTTTTATTCTTTCTTTTTTTTTTCTTTTCTTCCCTCCGATACGTTGACTCCTATATTGGTTAATTAGGAGGATTAAGCCTTACTCATAGAATTCCTTTTTGGGCCAAGTCGGTGCTTGTAGAGTCAAGATTATGCTAACATAAAAAGAACAGAAACTGAAGAAAAAAAAGTACTCATTAGCCTTGTTTTTATATGAGATTTTAATTATATTAAACTAGCCGAGGTATCCATCTACGTTGGGTAAAAAGTTAAAACTTTGATCACCGCTGGTTACAGTGACAGTAAAGTGATTCCTGAGGACTGCTCTGCCCTGTCAACTGGGGCATTAGAATACACTGACTGAACCTCTGCAGAGGGGTTTGATTTATCATCATTTTGAAAAGCCTCAAAAAAAATATTTTTGTGAGGTTAAAATAATTTTTGCTATAAACCAATTCCATACAATGCAGATTTTACATTCATGGAAAAGACTTCTGAAAAAAAAATGTATTTTTGGTCTTTCAAAAAAAAATTCCCCTTTTTATTGAATGACGCTCATATATAATCCTGAAAATTCTGGAATCTTTATGAAGAATCAATGGTTCTCAGTCTTTTTTACCCATGGACCTCTTTTAACCCTATTTCACTCTGGTGGACCCTCCCATAGCCATTCGATGTTTAAAAATCCCATTGTAATTTTACAGTTAAATACATTTTGCTTGCCTGGGTCCCAAAAAATTTTATATGGTCCCCGGGGGTCCACATGGACCCCGGTTGAGAACCACTGGTCTAGATCCTTCTTGCTATAATAATGATAAACAATTTTTCTTGTTTCTGGAAGTGTTATTTATCAATTACTTATTTATTTGTTATGTCTCCTTGGGCATCTGACCTCTTTTTCTCTTTTTTCATATCAACCTTTAAAAAGATGAAAAAAAAAAAGATAATCTTTTCACAGAACATATACAATATTAATACAAATATCAAATTCTGTTGACCACCTGTCAGCTGGGATATTAGAATCCACTGACTGCACCTCTGCAGCGGGGTAAGACTCCCCCAAAGGGCCACCTGTTGGCTGTGGCCAACCCGTGATGCTTAAGATAGAACCCAGTCCATGACTTGCAAAACTCCATTTGGCCCTTCTTGGCTAGACAGGCGTTGGAGAGGACCCCTCTAATCAATTGGCTCGTCACATCAACCCTAGCACCTATATGATTGCCCCAACCCTATTGCCCTTATGGTAAGCCCCAACCCTTCTTATTGTATGGTGCAGAAGGTGTGGCTGAGAGTCTACATGTCTGGAATGACGTTAAACTTTATCTGAGTGAGGTTCCAGTTTTGGAGGTATGGAGAATGTGGAGCACCCCTTCATCACCATGCTCCCTGGTCCGCTCTGACTCAGAGTGGTAGTACCTGTTAGGGTCACATCTAGATTAAATAGAAAACCATGAGTTGATAAACAAAATTTGATTATCCATTAAACAATAATTTATTCTAAAACTTTGTTGGCATTAAATGACCCACCGAGGTTGATATGCCGTAAAACCCAAACCACACCAAACCAAATTCTGTGAGTAATTCATCTGATAGTTCCCCAATATTCTCTCTTAAATTATTATTCTCACCATTTTTCTGAAATCATACAAATTAATCTTAAAATTCTGTACCACTTGCTGTTTTTTTTATCTGATTAGCAATTTGTTCCAAATATGATACTCTATTGCTTATGCATAATGTAAAAGGAAAAGACAATAAATTTGCTTTTTGTGACAAGCTTTTATTATCATAGTTATTTGAAACTATAATTACTTGGAAATTATTGGTGTTAGATATTTATATTGTTGGGTTCAAAGTTATGATAAGTTAATTAGTGTTGAACAAACAACTCCTGTTGTATATTGAAGATATTTAAAAGAAGATGAAATGAAATAGGTCTTCCGTTGGATCGAGGCAGGGAGAAGATGAAAAGAGTAACAAAAGGACAAATATTTTTCCGCGGTAAAGCGAACAAAAAGATGGTAACAATTAAGTTCGGAAATAGATTTGTCCGCTGATA
>CM042160.1:30941164-30960106 GCA_023376005.1 Doryteuthis pealeii | reverse complement strand
CCCACCTCCTGATTATATTAAAATCATGAAAAAATTTTGGATTTACTTAATAACAAATTTCAATGTAATAAATTACAAATGTACTATTTTGATGAGATATTAATAGAATCGTATAGGAATGTTATATTGGTAGTTTCCTACCTAAAATGATGTATCATAACTAAGAGTGATAATTTGAATGAAGATTTTTGCATATATCAATTGTCTTACTACGACAAATTTAAGAGTTTATTATTTGCTCGTTCGTTATATTTATTTATATATTCAAAATTATTTCATGGTGTTTTCTCCTTCCTATTCAATAAATATTTGCTTCTGTGATCTATTACTCAGTATAAATGTAGCACATCTATTTGTTCGTCTCTCATTTATTAGTCATTGCGTCTGGATATTTATGTACAATGGATCATAGCAAGAGTATCATTACAATCATGTGATGTGATGTAGTCAGAATTAAGTGAATGTCAAGAGTTGTCTTCTTGACTTTTTTGCTGATTTATATAGATTATAGAATGATTGGGGTCATTGCGAAGGTTACTCTACAGTTTTGAGTTATATGGTCACTAATTATTATACTTTTGCTTGACCCTATTAGATAAGTGTATATATATATATATGTGTGTTGTCGTAATAGTGCGTGATTTGTACGTTATGTTTGTGGTGTGTAAGAACTTTCACGCACAGCAGATTTTTCAGAGACAAACGTTGTAGTATGAGCTTGATAGTCCTTCACTCTGTAGCCAGTTCTATCTACACACAATATAGTGTGCGATCACAGTAAGTGTGCGCAGGTTTGCAAAATAAAGCTTGTAACATGAAAACAATCAAGTCTAGTTTGTTAAATGAATATTAAAACAGCATGAAGGCGAAATCAACGATGGTGAAGGACACCAAAGCTCCGTGTTTCCCTACTGAGCAAGAGAAGGTGTCCCCTAGGAGTGAGTTAAGTAGCACCCCTCCCATATGTCCAACGAACGGCTTAGTACATGCTCCGTAAGCTAATGATTGACATGAAACAAAGCTCGATCTGAGCGAGTGAGTAAAGCAAGTAAACATCATCATAATCATCTACCCTATCTTAATCGTATTGGAGATAATCTAGCGATAGCACTATCATCTATTACAACCACTGTGAGACATAAATTGGGAAATTTAACCAGTACGGTTGGGGACTTGGACGCTAGAGCACGAGTTGGAAAACATGGCATGTGGCTATCATCTCATTGAGAGAGTGGAAGTTACTCTATCATTGCCATTATTTTCTAGCTACAGCGTGTGATTTCACTCTGACGCTAGTCGGATAGTGGCGTCATCAGTCCCAGCAGTACCTGATATATGATCCAAGTGTGCCCCACGGAAGTGCGATTTCTCAGTTCGAAATCGTATATCTAGGTTATAGATCAATACACTTTAGGAAAGATGAGTCAATCTGTGAACACTGCTATACTAACTTTCTATTGAGAATTATGTAAATTGTGAATAATTAGAACTAGATTGATAATAACGTTAATATGATAAATCAGTTTTATATTTAGAGGATACGTAGGTCTAAGCATTAGATATAAAACGTGTGGACTTTTACAAGTGTGCTTTGGCTCAAAGTAATAGTCCAAAGAAAAGAAGAAGAAGAAGAAAAAGCACTGAGCACAGACAAGAAAGAAAAGGTGAATCAAGAAATGAGCAGAAGGACACAAAGAAATAGACTTAAAAGAACGAAGATATAGGGTGGAGTTCACAAGCTAGACAATCGAATGGGAACCAAAAAGCAAAGTAAGTAATGCAACATAGACATGCTCATCTCTCAATCTGTCTACTTCATCTAGCTTGCTACTTAGGAAAAGAACTTCATTGTTATGTACCACAATGGGGTATATAACCACTATCTCTCTGATCTCTCTCCGCTTAATACCTGATGATTGAATGAGTATATAAAGCTTTGATTGAGTATTAATAGAAATAAAGGAGAGCAATTTTGGTGATTATGCGAGAAATGTTTTATAGATATAGTGTTAGGAGAAATAGGATAACATGGATTGCAGTGAAACAAGAAGAAAAGAAGAAAAGTAGGGAATAGTAAACAAATAGAGGTCATGACATTACAACAGATACGTTGATGAAAGAAAGTAATATGAAAAAAACTGGTGTTTTGGAATTTAAAGGAGGTGAAAAATCGAAAGAAAGATGACAATTGATATGCAATATATCATAAAAGAGAAAGTAAATAAAGAGAAGGAAAGAAGATGATAAACATTATATAACTTCACCATACGTTGATATCCACTCCTGTAAAACTTTACTCTTCGAATCGCTACTGTTACCATGTGAAAAGATTTTTAAAACTTGATAATGTATGTACTCAAATTAATGAGAATAAGAGAAAAAACTTAGTATATATGGGAGTTATAAGAAATCGAAATCGAGCAATCAGAGTTAAAAAATCGTGTGAGGAGAGGCTGTGTTTGCGTTTCCATATTTGCGTTAATGCTCGTGAGAAAGAAATAGATCCATCTGTTCTCACCAGTTATGGGGAGAAGAATGATGGCAAAAGATAGGGTAAATTTAGATACAGAATATGGAAACAATGCAATCTCAAAAACAATCAAACACTCTGGCATGAGCAAGAAATATAGACACAAGCATTAGATTGTTAAGAAGCAGAAGAAGAGAAGAAGAGGAAGAAAAGTGAGGAAGAAAGAGTAATACAGCTTATTTAAATTCAGAGTCTTTTACAAGGACAAGATCATAACGATTACTCTACTGTAAGAAACCCCATTAAAGACTGAGAAGAAGCACTGTTCGGATTCCATCCTGTACAGCAAGATAAGGTATTAAGCGCGTATGTGATTTAATGCAAACAGAAGCATATGTCTTAGACTAGAACTACAATTAACTATTGAATTAGCAAGTTTAATCCTCATTGGATGCCTAAATCTACCTCAGTTGGCAGAACTAATTGAATCAAAGCCGAAATAATTCAGTTTAGAGATGAACTGACCTCTTTGCCACATCACTGCCCTATGGCAGAGGAAGATTGAGTAAAATAAAGTATTTAGACCACATTTCAGTTTAAAGAAGATCATTAGAACTTTTAAAAGTTAAGACATTTGAATGCAATCAATTATGGCTTAAACATGATAAGTTTATTTATCAAACCACAAAGTATATCCAAAAATATTATAAATCTCCACGAAAAAACATACAGAACAATGCTGGCAAATTCACACTGATGCAGCCTGAAATCATAAAAAGTAAAAGTTGATCAAAACCAACACCCTATATTCAATCTATCATGAAAGGTGTTTTATCCATGAGTGTGGAGAACTGATGATATAAAAGTAAAAGGATCAATCCCCAAAAATTGAGCATCCATTCCAAAAAATAGGAGAAAGAGATGTATGATCATTTTTAGCTCTCCAAATTTGATGGGGTTTGTGAAAAATTATTCATTATTATTGAACATATTTGAACTAAAAGTTTGATTTTTTGCTGAGAACCAAACTACAACATCAGTTAAAATTTTGCAAATCACAAATCATTAATAAATTAAAATTGGTTAACTTAAGACTTTTTTGATAGCATTTTTGGATTCATGAGGCAAAAATACTTTTATAAACAAATTTTTAGAAGTGGGGAAGCTCTATAACTCATTTTACAGATAAAAATAGATTACAAAAAGTCAACATTTTTTTTGCCATCTACCCCCCAAAAAAATTTGGAGAGCTAAAAATCAACCTAATTCCGGCAATTTTTGGAATTGGAAGCTCAAACTTTGGGGATTATCTGACTTTAACATAATCCACACCTGGACAAAATTTCAGAAAAATTAAAGTGGGTGGGTGACATGGCCTGGATGATTTGACATGGAATTACTCTTCTGGATAAGTAACATTCTTTGCAATGTATGTGTTCTTGCCTGATCTTTTTCTGAGGATTCATAAGTTCTCAGAATTTCCAACTCATAGCTACATGGAGCAAAACATGTGAAAAATCACTATTAAAGAGGATTTATATCTGTGCTCTATTTGCAGTCATTTCAAAACTGACTCAAACAGTAAACTCTCTTTTACATACAAAAATGAAAGTTTGTTACTGGGAACAAAAGGAACACATAGGACAAAAACCTTTTTACATCAAGGGAAGCAGTGAGAGATATACAGAGAGAGTCTGAGCAAGATTCAGATCTCTAAATATAGTTTAAAACCTTTGCAGTCATTTCAAAACTGACTCAAACAGTAAACTCTCTTTTACATACAAAAATGAAAGTTTGTTACTGGGAACAAAAGGAACACATAGGACAAAAACCTTTTTACATCAAGGGAAGCAGTGAGAGATATACAGAGAGAGTCTGAGCAAGATTCAGATCTCTAAATATAGTTTAAAACCTTTCCATGGATGATTCTAACGACTTCCGAAATTTTAGTTGAAATAGGGCCACAAATAACACTCTTTAACTGTATGGACAGACCAATCATCGAATCATGTTGGAAAATGAAAATTGTTAGCTATTGTTATTGTAACTAGTATAAAAAAAAGCTATAATTTCTCTTCAACTTAATGGACTGTTCCTAGCTGGAGGAGCGTAGACTTGTATAGACACTATTTAAATGGTCATTATTTGTCCCAGAGCCACTTACCCTTGATTTGCCTGGAAGCACTATACCAGACCTGAACAACTATCAATGGTAGCAAAGCAGGGCAAAGTAGAAGCAATGATAATAGAAAATTATGTTTGAGGCAGGGAACCCTTTAGAGGAGCAAGATATAAAGATGCAGTAGGACAAATTGGATGAGGCCTGGAAGAATGAATCCTGTATTTATGGAGAAATATCAAGATGAGAATCAAGACATCACTAGGCAAAGGCATCCATAGACCAACTAAAGTGTATTTCTTTATTGCTTATTTCTATGTTGCTATCACTATGAGAACAATATTTTTATATGGTACTTTCCTTATCATTCTCATGATATTCACATAATAATGTCCTTTTGATGGTGTTTGAATGTTATTTTCTGACCAAACATCACTATATGATCTTTTGGGTTTGGTTTGTTTGTTTTGTTTTGTTTGTTTTATGCATATCAACCTCAGTGGGTCATTTAATGCGATAAAGTTTTGAAATAAATCAAATTCTTAATGGATAATACAATTTTTTTTTAGAATATTTTTCTATTTAGCCTATAGATGGGACTCTAACAGGTACTACCACTCCGAGTCAGAGTGGACCAGGGAGCAATGGTGATAAAGGGTGCTCCACATTCTCCAAACCTCCAAAACTGGAACCTCACCATCAGATAGAGTTTAACGTCATTTCCAGGACATGTAGACCCGCAGCCACTACCTTCTAGCACCCATATGATAAAAAGGGGTTGGGGCTTGCCATAAGGGCAATAGGGTTGGGGCAATCATATAGGTGCGAGGGCTTGATGTGACCAGCTGATTGATGATCTTTTGGGTTATTTCCTAGTTGAGTAACATGATATTACAGGGTGACCCAGAAAAAACAGAACCCAAATTATTTATTTTCCCATTAAACTAACCCTAACCCCCCCCCTAGTTGAGTAACATGATATTACAGGGGGATCCAGAAAAAAGGGAACCCACAAATTTTGTAATAAAACTGTTAATCTTAATTTTTTTTTAAGTTTAAGTCCAACAAGATTTAGGGTTAGTTTAATGGGAAAATAATAAATAATTGGGGTTCTGTTTTTCTGGTCACTCATGTTACTCAACTAGGAAATAACCATCTTTTGCAATGCTAATTATTGTTAAAGTGAATACTGTGCAATCATAAAGTAAAGAAAGGCAGTGAAATTTCATAAAAGGGTCGGTTTAACTCAGTCAGGAGATTGCCCAACTAGGAATCACAAGGTCCCTGGTTTGATACCAGCCATTGCAAACTCAGTGTATGAGTAGCACAGTATGCAGTAAAGTGAGGAGTTATGGTAGATGTGGCACTCCACCTTAGACACTAAAATAATCTTGTTGGTCTAGCGCTAGTGAAAAAGGGATAGATTCCCTCGCTGTATGGCTGATACCGACATTAGGGCACCCTGTAGACTTACTTTACTTACTTAAAAATGTGTAAATTATTTGGTTGAGAAAATCAATTTTATGAAACTACATTGTAACTACAAATACGTACACGTAGCAATAAAAAAAAAATACATCTTCACACAAAATATATATCATCATCATCAGATTGTACTGACAGCATGGATACCCATGACACTCTCTTGCAACTATCCCTATCAGTCATCAACTCTGTCAGGTCCACTACACAGAGCGGATTGAAGTAGGTTTTTCCTGGTAAGCCTTGTTAGTCTTACTTGGATGGTTTGTGTGATAGGAGGTAAGTGGCTTTACAGTTCTTCTTATTGGATGCTGCTTCCCAGATTTGTTCAAGACAGCATGCAGCATCCTTGTGTAGTTCTCATCTAGCTTTTTTCTCTAAGTATCTTGCTAGAGTCCAAGTGGTGTAGCCATACAGTAGGACTGACATGACTACACCTTGGAAGTTTAAGAATGCATATTTTTTAAAGTTTCAGTGGTATAGGGTTTTATGGTAGATAATATTCAATATCTGTTTTTATTTTATAATGTTCCATTAGAAATCGTAAAATCCTGGTAAGATTTGTTTAGAAGAAAATTGATTCTTTTTTTAAAAAGTTATATTAATGTACTTATTTATGGGCACTACTGTGCATATGACTGCACTGATGAGAGGTGATACCTCGAAACACGTGTCTGTAGTTTACTCTATTATACGCTCCTAATTTCGGTTGAGCACTTTATTTAGGAGGGATTTAATTGCAAATTCACTGCATTCGGCGTTCAGCTAAATCTCACTTTGTTTACAAAGTTAGAGACCTCTAGGTGAAGTTCATTTCCGCTTAGAAATGTTGCAATTAAATAGCCTGCTATACTTGGCAGCTGACTGTAGCTGTATGGGTAAGAGGTTTGGCGAGCGTAAGTTCGTTCGAGTCTCGAACCCAGCCAGAGGTAGTTGCTAAAAATGGTATAACTGCACTGATGAGAGGTGATACCTCGAAACACGTGTCTGTAGTTTATATATATATATATATATATGAGTTGTGTAAGGGTTTTTTTTATGTACATATTGACTTATAATTCAGAAAAGTGATATCATTGACCATTACAATTCCACATACACATTAATATACTTATAATAAGGAAAAGTACAAAATCTAATTTTTGACATACATATTCTCTCTCACTCTCTGGCGTTACTAAAATCCTGTTTACAGACAGGATCTCACTGGTGATTGTAAGATTTATAAACATATGTATTTAATACTTTAACCCCTTAACTGCAGCTGTTAACAAATCGGGCTGAGGAAAAGTCAGTTGGGTTTCGCTCCTGGTCAGAGGTAGTTGCTGTGTCTAGCCACACTGAAGAGATGTGAAACGTTGAAACACGGTGTCTGTTGATGGTTTATATATATATATATATATATATATATATATAAATTTAACTAAGGAATTACTTTGACTTAGTTAACATAGGGTAGGGTCCTGAAGAAATCATTTCAATTTGATTGAAATCATGGTAGACCCTTTATTTTTTCTCTAATAATAATATTAGTATTATTATTACTGCTCTGAATTTTTAATATATTGAGCACTTTTGGATTATTTACTGATGCCACTGTGACAGAAAACTTAAAGCGGCAATTGGATCCTATATATATATAATATATTATATATATATATATATATGTATTTGTATTGGAGAAAGGAAAATAAAGAGCTTGATTACAGTTGTAAGAGCTATATTTATTTATGTGATGCTAACTATACAATCAAAAGGCATTTATTACTTTTGGTTTCAAAGCTGTTTGAAACCAATGGTAACAAACACTTTAATTGTATAGTATCTCATAACAACTATATATATATATATCATGGCTTTGGTTTGCAAATAAACATTTACTAAAGAAGACCAAATAATATATTGATAAAAGCATTGAATTAATGACAAAACCAATTCTGATGGCGAGCAAATTAATCTTTTAAACACTACAAAATACCATTTTTTTTAATGTTAAATTTTTTTCTACATCACTTACTATTTTCAACAGTCACGTCTCAAGAACTGTCAATGAAAGTATCTGAGGTAATGAGCTTTCCTGGAAGCGGATGATACACTAGGGAAATTTTGAAAAATGAAAAACACACAAGTTTATTTTAGGTCAGCAATATGTTTTAGTAACTCAATTTCATGAATGCTTCAGAGTGGAAACTAACTTTTTGCCAAAAAAACTGTCTCATTAGACGTAATTAATTCTGAATAAAAATAGTGACGTTTTCCTCTGTTTTCATTCCCCCCCCCTCCTGCAGTCAATGTATTTCTTTTTCTTTCTCTTTTCCTCCACTTGGAAAATTACGAATTAATGCCTTGAACAAAAGGTCACCAAGCTTGTAGTTCAATACCTATTCACGAAGATTGTTTTAGTTTTTCTAAATTTAGAAGCCATAAAAAGATCTGAATTTTTAAAAAGACAATTTAGCTTTGCTTTTTGGGTTTCTGTAAACTCTTAAAGAGAAAATGTGCCACCATTATTGTGGAGTGTATGTTGGGGGGGGGGGTAGAATTAATTCCTTTTTAACATTTATCCTGCTCAAGGCCACCCAAGTTATCAGCAACATGGGCGGTTACCCGGGGCACCAAGTGTTAGTGGGGTGCCTATCATGTGTCTTAGACAGCCTAACTTTTTAGATACAAATGAATAAAATGGGAAAAGGAATTAATTAAACAGAATAAAAAGTCAGTACAAGAAAATTCCCTGATTTGAAGTCAGAGTGCTCACAATAACTGGAGACAAGGAGAGAAGTTAAATGGGGTGAGACAAGAGCATTTCTGGACCATACTTGTCTTTTATTTTACCAAATTTAGCCATCTTTCTTCTCTTTCGCTCTCCCTACACTCTTTGTAATCTCTGAATGATTGATATATTTTAAATCTATTTTATGCCTAGAGGTTAGACAATTGTGTTCATATTTACATTTTTTTGTGTATTCTTTAAGAGTTTTTTTTCTGCACACTCTCGTATTAAATATAAATAATTTTTTAGCAGATCTATTTTACTCATAGATGAGACTATAACAGGAAATACCACTCCAGGTCAGAGTTATGACATTGCAGTTTTTGTGATTTGATACAGAACCTTTACTTTACCCTCAGTGGGCATTTCTGGACCATGTTTGTCTTCTATTTTACCAAATTTAGCTATCTTTCTTCTCTTTCGCTATCTTATGATTTAAAAAAAATATAATCATATTGTTGGGCTGTCTTCCCTTTGCCTGAAAGAAGTATCTTCCCTCTGGGTTCCCGTTTTTGACCACCAGGGTTTTTTGGTATTTAAGCACCTGTTTTGAACTCTCTGTCTCTCTTTCTTCTACGAGACCTCTCACATATGGGTTAGACATTTATGTCTCACCCTTCTTGTGTGGAGGGCTTCAGCCCCCAACACAGCACTAGTAAGTTTACTTGAAATTATGGACTCTCCAGTCCTATCTCTATTTTGTATGTCCATGTAGTGAATTAATGTATACGTTTTTTTAATACTTCCTTTAATTCAAATAATTAATTGGCCAGCACATGAAACAACAAATAACAATATAAAGTCTTTCCTGTATATAAAGCTGAGTTTAAGGGACTTACTGGCACATTCGAGAAGATATCTGGAATCTTAGGGTGATATCTTGGAGCCCTTCAAATCACTGCCTCGTGGAACCACTGGTGGAATCTAACTTGAACTCAACAATGGATTGGATCAGTGCACACTATAAGTTTGCTGGTGAAATGTTTTTTTAAGACTGGTGAATCAGTAATTGCTACACAAAGAACTTTTCATGTTCATTTAATGTTATGTCCGAATGATGCTGTTCCTGATAGAAAATTGATACTCCTGTGGACTGAAAATTCTATCCAGAACAGCATCATTCCAACATAACATGAAATGAGCATGAAAAGTCCTTTGTGTAGCAATTCTGAGTGATTGATTTGTTTAAAATCTAGAGTTATTTTATGCCTAGAGGTTAGACAATTGTGTTCATATTTACATTTTTTTGTGTATTCTTTAAGAGTTTTTTTTTCTGCATACTTTCCTATCAAATATGAATATTTTTTTTTAGCAGATCTAGACTCATAGATGAGACCATAAGAGAAACTACCACTCCAGGTCAGAGTTATGACATTGCAGTTTTTGTGATTTGATACAGAACCTTTACTTTACCCTCAGTGAGTTGTAGCTACCAATGATTTAACATCTCTTGACCAGGGACTTTCAAACTTAACTGGCTTAATATGAATGCATCAAATGTGTAATGATTTGGTTTTGGTTTATTTAACAACATATCAACTCCTTATGGGTTATTTAATACTGTAATTTGGTTTGTTTCTAAATTTTTGATTATAAGATTCCATTTCATTTTTTTTAATTGTGCTTTTTTATTTGTTTGGTTTGCTTGTTTTTTTTGTTTTTTTTACAGCATGTCAACCTCAGTGGGTCATTTAATGCCAATAAAGTTTTGAAATAAATTCATTCTTAATGGATACACAATTTTTTTTAATAAATACATTTTTCTATTTAACCCATAGATGGGGCCCTAACAGGTACTACCACTCCGGGTCAGAGTGGACTAGGGAGCAGTGGTGATGAAGGGGTGCTCCACATTCCCCAAACCTCCAAAACTGGAACCTCACCATCAGATAGAGTTTAACGTCATTCCCAGGACATGTAGTCACCACTTTCTAGCACCCATATGATAAAAAGGGTTGGGGCTTGCCATAAGGGCAATAGGGTTGGGGCAATCATATACATGCTAGGGCTTGATGTGACCAGCCAATTGATCAGAGAGGGCCTCTCCGACCACCTGTCTATCCTAAGTAAGAGTCTAAGGGGAGTGATGCAAGTCATGGACTGCTCAACCACCCAGGTTCTATCCTTAAGCATCACAGGTCGCCAACCGCAGTCATCAGGTGGCCCCATTTGGGGAAATATTACCCCTATGTAAAGGCGCAGTCGGTGCATTCTAATGCCCCAGCTGACAGGGCGTTTTTTTATTTGTCTCTAATCATTTGTTTGTACACACTTATATGATATTAATTGGTTGATTGGATTTCAACACTTGTTGATTTATTTTATGCTGAAGATTTTTTTTGTTTTATTCCTTCATGTTGGATATTCAGATTTTTTAACCGCATTTTTTAAACCCCTCTTTTGATCTCTTTAATTGAAAGATAGGACCCTAGCAAGTCCTACCACTCCAGGTTAGAGTGGACCTGAGAGTAATGGCAAAGAAGGAGTAACTCCACACTCCTCAGAGCTCCAGAACTGGAACTTTACCACTACATCTAGTTTCACGTCATACTCAGGACACTATGACCCTCAGCCACCACCTTCTAGCACATATATAATAAAAGTTGGGGAGTGTTGTCATTAGAGCAATATGATCAGGACCATCATATAGGTAACAAGGCTTGACAAGACAAGCTGATTGATAAGTGGGACCCTCTCTTACTTCCTGTCTAATCCACGTTAGGACTAAAGTGGAATGTTGCATTCTATGAACTACTCAGCCACCAGGATTCTCTTTAAACATCATGAGTCACTACATACGTCCAACAGGTGGCCCCATTGAAGGGGGGAGGGGTATGACATTAACTATTCCTATCTAATACAAATAATCTACACACAGTTGTATGGTTTAAAGTATTCCTATAAAATACAAATAATCCATACACAATTATATGTTTTCAACTAACTATTTCTATTTAATGACAATCATTTGTTTGCAACTAATGATAATTATAATCCTTAGTAAACAATTATAGTAACTATTCTTAATACAAATAATTTGTACATACTTATATAGTTTCAAGTATTTCTATCTACTACTAATAATTTTCAAAAAGATCTATTTGACCCATAGATGGGACCCTAACAGATATTACCAGAATGAACACGGGGACATGGGCAATGAAGAGGTACGCCACGCTCCGCACAGCTCAGAACATGTATCTCTACACTGGATGCCATTTAATGTCATATACAAGACAGGAGGTATAGTGTTACTAGGTGCTCCATATTTTTGGCCTTGTGCCAAACTAAGCTAAGCTTAGTAAATAATTACATGCCATAATCTGCTAATTATATGTGTCAGAACTGAGTTTTTTTTTTAATCTGATTATTGTAATAGTCTTTTTTATTCTTATATACTTATTTTGTTCTCATTATAAAACATAAATAAATAAGATAATTCTATACATTAAAGGATGCTGAAGTTCAGCTTGTCTAGGGTGCCAGGAACTCTAAGGGGAAGTCTGATCTTGCTTATTCTTCTTAAAAAATTAGTGTGACAAGGAGAAATGGTATTGTGTTTCAAGAATTTTGGAACACATTTTGAAAACTGATGAAAAAATAAAACAAATTGACAAAGGATAAAACATAATAAAAAGAAAATAAAACAAAATTAAAAGCAAAAAATGCAAACAATAATAATAAAAAAATAAAAAACTTAAAAACAATTATATATAAAAGATACAACAAATATATAGAAAAATAATATTTATTAATCTATATATGAATATAGATAAATTTATTTCTAACTTTTTTAAATTCCAGGAAACACCAGGTATTTCTACTAGTTGTAACTAATTATGAAGCTATTTGTTTATGTGTATTGATTTTAACGGCATATCAACCCATCTGTGGTCATGCCATGCCTAACGATTAGGAAGTTATACATATTGTGTATATATTTTTACTTTTTGTAATTGATTTTAAAAATGTGTTAGCATTATTGGAGATTATGTTGTACGGTATTGATTTGTTTCATGTCTATATTCTATGGTATAATTTTATTTCCCCAAAAAAAGAGAGAATATCCTCCATGTTGACAAAGAGATCTTTCATATTGTTCAAAGAGATCTTTCATATTGATAGGGCCAAAGTGGAGTATTGCAAGTCATGAACTGCTCATCCACCTGGGTTCTATCCTTAAGCATCATGGGTCGCCAACCATGGCCAACAGGTGGCCCCATTGTGTGTGTGTGGGGGGGTCTTACCCCTCTACAGAGGTGCAGTCGGTGCACTCTAAAACCCCAGCCAACAGGCCGCACAGATACATAGGTTATTTCCTATAATTCGAATGATGAAATGAACATTAGAATATACATAACTTTTATTGAATTATTTGCTTAATACCACTTTTGATAATAATGTAATATTTTCTTTTTTCTTGTTTTTGTTTTTTTGCTTTGAATTTAAGGTGAACCATAATAAACATTAGCAACAACACTGAGATGTTTCCCCATATGATTTTGAGTTAATAATTAATACAACATTATTAAAAACAAATATATGTATACTATTATATTTAGGTAATTTATAGTGCTAATAATACATATGCCAATGAAATAAATTTGAGTGATACATATTAGAATTAAATCTACATTTAATTTTTATACATTAAAGTATTAAAATTGTACATTAAAATTATATTTCATGAATGTTACAATATATCAAATTACAACAAATCGAAAGTATTATATTTACTATCAATTTTTACATAAAAAAATCAAAATTAAAATAAGTAATGATGAAATTAGGTTAAAAAAACACTTAGAGCTTCTAAAAACATGTCATACCTCTTTCAATATTTTCTTGCTAGTATTTATTTATTGATCTACTAGGAAAAAAGAAGATGGGGGTTAGGGTTAGGTTTTAGGGTTATGTAATTTATGTATCATCACAGGGTACAACACCTCCCGGTTCACCGGACACTTCCGGCCTGGGGGGAATTAGGCAATTTGTACCTTGGAAAAAGGGAATAAAGGCTTTAACTAACACCTGTGTTGTTGTTTTCTATGAGAAACACTACAGGTTAGTTTAATGGGAAAATAAATAAATAATTCATCAGTCAAGAGTGGTTCCCCTTTGTTTATGTTGGAGTTATAGGAAATAACCAATACATAGATACAGTGTGAGTGATGAGTAAATTGTCATAAAAATTAGGCGAAAATCGAAATATCACTGAGATCTCACTTTATGAGATATATTTGCCAAAATTACATGAAAATATCTTGAAATACTATAGATTAAATTATTCAAAGAAATCACCATTAGCGCCAACCACGGCCTCCAGACGACTTCAGAATCCTCTGCAAACCTTTCTGATTGTCTCCTAGTTTAAATTGGTAAATGCCGCTATTATGGTAATGGTGATTATATATTATATATGGGGATGGTTATCTGGGGAGTTAGGTGGACAAATGTTAGGTGGATATGGTCGCAGAAATTTTCTGCCAGCCAAGACTGGGTTCACTTGTTTGTGTGGCAAACTGAAATCTTTGTATTGGAGCTTCGAGCAATACAAAGATTAACATCAAGCAATACATGTTTTTAGTAAACTTATTAGCATAAGCATTTCTGGACTGGTGGTACCTCATATGTTTGCTCTCAACACAAAGCAAAATATTGACCAAGTGTCAGCTCATAAGGTACCACTGTATATATATATGCTATTGATTATAAAGTTTGCTATATTTATTAATAAAGAGTGCTCAATATCATTGATAGAGCATGTATATCGAAGTCATGGAAGCAAAGATATGAAGTCAATGGAACTTTGTAACTGATAGTTTCTTACCTATGTCAATTCTGGTTTGAAAATTGCAAAGGTGAGAAATTCTCATTTACCAAGCAGTGATGACTATTTTTGCTACACTAACTTTATATATATATGTAGTGATGCTGATAGCTTTTTGATTTAGTGTGTCCTGGGACACACATATTCACTTCAAAATAAGTCCCAGGGAAAATCTATGGGTCCCAACTAAAGCCGTCTAACACCTCTCTTGTAACTTATCCAGTGCAATTTGTTTCTAAAAACTGTTGAAATGGTGAGGGAAGAACAAAAAACACTGGGATGCATGCATATGATTTTACTGTAGACTTTAGATTTTTGTGTGTCAGGGATGCAGGATGTGTACTTATCAGCATCTCTGTATATATGTATATAACCACAACATAAAAATTGGCACGTCCTAACAAGATGTTTATTAGAGTATTACATTTAAAATACTCTTAAAGAATAAAGCAAAATCCAGTACAACTTGCAATAGAATTTGGTTTGGTTTGTTTTACAGCATATCAACCTCAGTGGATCATTTAATGCCGACAAAGTTGTGAAATAAATTCATTCTTAATGCATAATACAATTTTGTTTATAAACTCATGTTTTTCTATTCAACCCATAGATGGAACCCTAACAGGTACGACCACTCCGGGTCAGAGTGGACCAGGGAGCAATGGTGATGAAGGGGTGCTCCACATTCCCCAAACCTCCAGAACTGGAACCTCACCATCAGATAGAGCTTAATGTCATTCCCAGGACATGTAGACCCTCCGCCACCACTTTCTAGCACCCAATGATAAGAAGGATTGGGGGTTGCCATAAGGGCAATAGGGTTGGGGCAATCCTATAGGTGCTACGGCTTAACATGGCCAACCGATTGATCGGAGGGGGCCTCTCTGACCGCCCGTCTAGCCCAAGAAAAGCCTAAAGTGGAATATTGCAAGTCATGGACTGCTCAGCCACCTGGGTTCTATCCTTAAGCATCACGGGTCACCACCCACGGCCAACAGGTGGCTCCATTGGGGGAGTCTTACCCCTCTGCAGAGGTGCAGTCGGTGTATTCTAATGCCCCAGGCAAAAGGGCGGATTGCAATAGAAGGAAAATTTTATGGTCCCTGTATTTGCACATATGGTAACTCATAACTTAGCAAACTTGTAAGCTGGGGAACACATAAGTCCAAGTACCACTGTATATATATATATATATTATATATATATATATATATATATAATGAGAGACCAAAAATAGATTTTTTTTTTTTGTCTTGATTCCTGGAAACTATTTTTGAAATGAGATGTTAAGCCTTTCTCTCAATCCCTCTAAAAAAAAAAAAAAAAAAAAGTTCTATATTTCTTTGTGTTTTATGTGTATGTATGTATTAATTTGTAGTGTGAAAATAGAAAGACCAATCTTGTGAATTTTAAGAGATTATGATTTTGCATAACAAAAAGATTTATATTCAAAGCAAATCCATACATCATTGTCACCCTCTTCTTGCAAAAAGAGGGAATTATTTTGGTTAGACTTTCAAAGATTAGATTTCCATAAACTATGAAAAAAAAAACTTTCTGAATCATTTTTTTCTTTCTGCACTCTTAAGATTTACTGACGTTTTGAAAGAATTTTTTTGAAAAATACACCCAAAAAATGTACATAGAAAAGAGAGAAGGATTTTTTAAAAAAGTTGCCTCAACATCTTGTCCAACAAAAATTTAAAAAAAAAAAAAAAATTATTATACACTAATTTACTTGGTCTATTGTCCTCATCTTAGTCATTATAGTCACTGTGACTGTTAAAGACTGAAATGAGGACACCACTAATCCAAGTAAATCAGTGAATAATAATTTTTTTTAGACTACAAATTTTTAAAGAAAAATAACAATTCTTCATCTGAAAGATTCAGACAGGACATCTTGTTACTATTATATCAGATTAGTATAAAAAATTCTGAAATAAAAACTTATTTTCAATGGTGAGAGAACGCCTGTGAGTGGTTTAAAATAGGTAAAGAGTTAAAAACCACGGATTATTTCTTTTTAGGGCCGGTTTAGCTTAGTTCGTAGAGCGTTTGGCTATAAACCACAAAGTTCCTAGTTCGATACCGGCCCTCGCCAACTCAGCATATGAGTAGCACATGGATCTGGGCAGTAAAGTGAGGAGCTGATGGTAGGTGTGACACTCCACCTCAAATGCACAAACAATCTCCTTGGTTTAGCGCTAGTGAAAAGGGGATAGACTCCCTCACTGATTGGCCGATACCGACTCATGGCCACCCTGACGACTTTACTTATGTGCATACATTCAAGCCTCCATGACATTTTTTAAAAGTCAAGGTCCAGATGGTAGAGAAGGTAAACCATATTTTGCAGCCATTGCTCCCTGGTCCACTCTGATCCGGAGCTAAAAATCTTCAAGCAAAAATGGGATAGACTCCCTCACTATTCAGCTGATACTGACAATATTCCATTCTGCAGGCTATTGTGTTTCAAGTAACTATTCCTATCTAATAATTATAATCATTTGTTTGCTCACAGTTATATGGTATTAAGTATTCCTATTGGACTCTAATAATTTTCAAACAGATTTATTTGACATATAGATAGGAGCTTAACAGATACAACCAGAGTGGACCTGGAAGTAATGGAAATATATGACTGACTCCATAGAGCTCCAGAACTATAGTGTTTCAAATAACTATTCCTATTCAAGAATAATAATTATTTATTTGTGAACAGGTATATGGTATCAAGTATTCGTATTGGATACTAATCATTTTCAAACAGATTTATTTGTCATATAGATAGGAGCATAACAGATACAACCACTTCAAGTCAGAGTGGACCTGGAAGTAATGGCAATATATGACTAACTCCATAGAGCTCCAGAACTGTAGTGTTTCAAGTAACTATTCCTATTCAAGAATAATAATTATTTATTTGTGAACAGGTATATGGTATCAAGTATTCCTATTGGATACTAATAATTAAAAAAAAAATATTTGACCTATAGAGAGGAGCCTAACAGATACAGCCACTTCAAGTCAGAGTGGACCTGGTAGTAATGGCAATAAATGAGTGACTCCACAGAGATCCAGAACTGGGGCCTCATCAGCAGATGCAGTTTAATATCATATCCCAAATACCCCTTTTAGTGGGGTTTTATTCCTCAGTAGTGGATACAGTTAATATATTCTCAACTCCGCTGTAAGGGCTACCATAAAAAAGAGTAAAAACAAGACTTCCTGTTCTGTCCAGAGGGCAAGGACTTGAATGTTAAATAGTTGGGTTCTAGAAGCTTATCAATATCCTTTCATCCATTATCTGTTATCAGTTCACTGACTATATCACCATTGCTGATTTTACTGGACTCTTTTACAGTCTACTTCCATCTTTCTTTATTTTCTTTTTCTTGGCTTTTTTTGTGAGGGAGGAGAATTTCTCCCTTCTAATACTTTTTCATTCCCTTGTTACCTGATACCAACACTGTTTATTTAGTTTATCTTTCTCTGGTCACACATGTAAATTATTATTCTTTAGGAGATCCACCTAGTTTTTAAGACTTTACCAATCTGGCGAGAATGGCATTTCTTAAAACTATCTGATCTCCAAGACCAGCAGATTTTTTTCCAAAGTGTCAGAAGCTGGTAGTATATCTCTGCCAAATTATTATTTATACATGATCAGTATGTATATATACCAACTCCTCCGCACGAGCAGGATGTGACACAAGGTCAATTTCTTAAGCGGAGTTTAACAGGTTTGAATTCAGCGTTTTCCTTTTTCTAGACCGGTTGCCTAACCAAGGTTAAAGAGCCCAGTCTGCACTACTATTTACCCATAGCTGGAGGGAGAGTAGAATTCATACCTTTCCCAAGGGTATTAGCGCTTAGTGAAATGCAACTACCACATCCAGGATTTGAACTCGGGGTGACGAGTTCATTTCCTATGACTTTATGACATGATCAGTATAACATTAATTGAAGACATATGAGGGTTGTTCTGAAAGTAATGCCTACTTTTCATTTCTACAGTAACTACTACAGATACTGAGAATGCAAGAATACTGTAAGGCACTTGTGGTGTAATGGTTATGGTAGTGTGAAATAGACTTTGTGACCAGAGTTCAAATCCAGGATGAGGTTGTTTGCATATCACATTGCACTAATATCATTGGGAAAGGTATAAATCCAACTATTCTCCCAATAACTATGGATAGATTGTAGGGAATATGAGGCTTTTTAATCTTGGTATGCATATATATATATATATATATATGAGG